>CM060247.1:47747165-48076586 GCA_030684275.1 Acipenser oxyrinchus oxyrinchus
AGCACATTATCCCAAATTACTGTATATTGTAAGTATTTTAACCAAAAGATCTTTGATGAAAGAAAATAATTTTCTATTAGACTATTACAGAAATTACTACCATGGTTATACAGAAGTGTATTATTTATTTATTAATTTATTTATACTCTTGACTCCTTTAGTGAACCTTGAGTAGTTTGTTACTGATTTTGTAATATTAAGAGGTAGAATGTCCTAAAGAAATGGGTGTAAATTGTCTTTCAGCGTTAATACATTGACAAATCAAGTGAGTTTTCCAATGACAAAGGGAAGGAAGGACATTTGTTAACTAAAAACCAAAGGAAAAAAGTGTTTAAGGTATGTCAAATGTAGTACACTCCAGTATATTTCACTGCTCTTAATGACAAAAGTACTTTCGCACTTGGGATGAGTTCAAAGCCACTGTCTGTTCACTCGGAGCTGCATGAAATAATTGGCAGAGCTACTATCTTCACAGGCCTTGTACCCAGTGGAAAATGTGTCCTACTTTACTTTGTGGTAAAACCTACAGAAGCAGAATTCCTATTGTTTTTTTTCTGTCACTGCCGCACAATCCCCATTGCAGTAGCGTGGTTTTTTATCTGTCCTTTTGGTGTATGAGATTTACATTTCAGTGTCCTACACAGTGGAAGAACCCTGTAGCAAGGACAGAAAGTCAAACTGATCTGAAGGGCACTTCATAAAAGAGTTCTTTATTAGGGCTGACAGACCAAGAACACATAAATCATTGGCCTCCAGAGAACAGACTCATTGTTATGTGTGGAGTGACCCTTTCTGAATCATTTCATCCTGTATATATACAGTACATTGCTTAGGTAGCTTTCCATTTCTGATTCTTATTGTATTAGGTAGAGTGCCGAATATTTAAGCGATAGAGTCCGTCGATGATGGCTCTACTGTGTGATAGTTGACCACGACAGGAGTTATGCGTCCGGAGCCGAAGGCGAGGGCGCTAACGAACGTCAAGGTGAACTATCACTAGGCATGTTACTTTTCGATATTAATCGGTAAAGCTCGTTAAACGTTGAATTCCCAAAAATATGAGTTTGACTGAAATAAATTTATATATGATAAACGTCGGTAAAAAAAAAACACTCGTAGTTTTTATTTTCTTACTAAAAATAATAATTTAAAATCATCTCTAGTTTGTGTAGTTTTTATATTTGCTGTCTGTCTCGTCTCCGTTCCGCTATGAATGGCTGGGGGTCACTGTCAGTCAACGTTAGTGGTCTGTTAGATCTCGTTGACTGAAGCAGTGCTAAATGCTCTCATTTGCCAGCTACAGCTTATTCAAAGCGCCTACTTTGAAATGAGCGGGTTAAGGTGTATGTAAGCTTTTGCTTTAGGTATACGGTGGTAGTTACTAGTTTGATTTGAAAATGGGACGCAAGAGAAAAACACTTAATGAATATTGTGCACAATACCCTGCCCGACGGCTGAAATCTCCGCGGTTTTGTTGCATGTTAAATATGATAAAGGGGCTTTGCTAAATGAGACGTTTTTCAATGGCATAAAGTGTTTTTGTTTGTTTGTTTGTTTTTTAAAGCATAAAGGTCAATTTCACCCATTCTCTGCTTGAATTGAAAAATAAAGATCGGAAAAAACGGTAAATTCTTTCTAAAATAGACGTTGATAGTAGTCGTCGATTTGGCAAAAAAATCTAGTATAGCAAGCCTAACTCACATGGTAGAGCCATCATCGAGAGTGCACTAACGCTATAGAAATCGATTTTTACCATCGATTTTTCTTTTTTTTTTTTTAAACAAAAAAAAAAAACACCTTTGTCGGGTACCTTTCCGCTGAGTAAAGACGTTCTAAGAAAATAGTCCTTAACATTTTTTAAATAAAGAACAAGGATAACATACATAGAACAACAACGAGTTTTTATTTATTAAATCAATTCTTATTTTTTTGCTAACTTTTTCGGGTTTTAAACCCCTATTTATAATCAGGACATTTCCTGAGGAATGAACGGAGCAATTACTGAACAGCCCATGTAAGATTGAGTCTGAACTACCAATACAATCTCTCATTAAATACCACTCTAAAATGCCTCCTAACTCAACATGTTTCTACCTTCAGCCAAAGCCTTTCTCTCCTGAATCTATATATGAATTGAGCAATATTACTGAACTGTCATCGTCTTGCTTTGTTGTTGTTGAAAGATGCTGTATCTGTGCTCCAGTCGAGCTGTCAGTCTGTGATTGGCTCTCGGCAGTTGTAGGTACAGGATTGCTTTCGTCGATGCAAAGTATTGATTGGCTAGTTTTTATGGATAATAAAATTAATTTGGACCAATTGTGTCTCTGTTTAGTATTTACTGATTTTAAATTTGATTCACAATTGGTGCTCAGACGTTACAGCGGGCATCTACCGTCTATTAGAGTCTGCTAGAACTGGAAGGTGATTGGCTGACGGTACTAAATCGTTTTCTAATATGGATTACGTTTAAAATAAAATAAAAAATAAGTTAATAAGCAAATACTTAAATAAAGAATTTTAAAATGGTAACCAGTCTGTGGTGGAAAAACAATTTCTTCAATTGAAATCAATGAACATATTATCATTCAAAAAATGCATACAATAGAAATGTAAACACAATACCTGTATCTCAATTGATATCACTTTGCTAATTTCTCCTTTATGTATGTTTTGCATGATCCCAGGCTGTAAACATAAAAATAGGTATAATGAAAATACACAGTATTACTGTGTCCTACAACCACTGTATGCACATGTGAAAATGTAAGCTTGGCATACAGTCAATGAACAAATGACTCTGTATACCCAATTATAATACCTGTGCTAAAGAATGTCCTTCCCAATTTTACTGTGTGTAAAACTCTATAATGCCATTTGCTAGTTTAGACATATATCTTTAAACACTCATTCCTAAAATGTATAACACCACTGTACTAAAAAAAAGGAACTTGTACAAATGTCTTTTTTCGACAGCAAAAAAAAAGTGTACTGTAGAAACTGTTGCTATTTTTCCTTTCTACAAATAGACTTACAGGGCCTGATTTTCAAAGGAGGCAAAGTGAAAAATAAGTTGCAAAACACCTTTGCATCACAAGCTAAGTGGCAAAATGTATTCTCCAAAGTCGTATAATTCAGTTGCACAATGTCATTTTAGGGTTTGCTCTTTTTGAAAGTACACTCGAATTACAGCTTGTTAAGCAATTGAAATACGTAATAGGTTCTATTTTGCAATAAATGCCTTATTTTCAAAGGCCACAAAACACTAATGTGATCACCTAGTACAACAAAATACAAGTGCAAAGTAAAATATGACCCCTCTCGTGTCGTATTTCACCTGTGACCACTGACAGGGCTACTCAGCTATAATCAACAATGGAGGATATCAAAGAGTTTCAGATTCTCCGACTGCAGCACGAGAGGGAAGAGAGGAGGAGAAGACGCCCCTACCCCAAACCCACAATAGTTAGTCCTCATCACACATGTCTAGATCTAACTCCAATACAAGTTCTGCGCAGATACAGATGGAGACAGGCACTGTAAAAGAGCTGTGCGATATGCTTAAAGAGTAAGTAGTGTTACACGTCCCCAAATATAGCGTTACACGTCCCCAAATATAGCGTTACACGTCCTCACGTGTTGCTACAACTGTTTAAATAATGTGCCTGTAATTTTTCTTTTCATTGTTAACATCCTGACAACTTTTTACACTTATAACTTTAAAGTCTGTTTCAAACCTTTTTTTTCAAAATGGCCACTCTAATGCACTGATAGGTAAGGATTATTACCCACATATTGTCAAAGGCAACAGCAACAACTATCCATGATGTGGTACAGAACTGAAAAGCCAGAGCACTTGCTTTCTTTTTTTTTTTTACTGCAGTGATTTAGAGGACAGATCTCAAACAGATCTCAAACCCCAGTGCATTAGAGTGGCCATTTTGAAAAAAAAGTTTTGAAACAGACTTTAAATTTTAAATAAAATGTAAAAAGTTGCCAGGATGTTAACAATGAAAAGAAAAAATACATGTACATTATTTAAACAGTTGTAGCAACACGTGGCTATATTTTCCGGAACCCTCCTACTTACTCTTTAAGACTAATTTGAAATTTAAAAAAACAGCCCTATGTCAAAGGCAATGACTGATGTCACAGATGCAGTTTCCCTTAGGGAAAGGTAGTATATGAGATTTTCAATTGGGGATGTGGAACAAAATGGAACCAACCACACATTTTATCAGTTGTCTGGCTTCCCAAACGTACAAGGTGTAATAGATTGTACAGATGTTGAATTATATGCCCAGATTCTAGGAATGAAATTGCTTTCTGAAACAGAAAACATCATCATTCTTTAACTATGCTTGTTTTATGTGATGCTCAATGTATTATCACTGATGTAGTTGCCAAGTACCCAGGCTCATGCCACGATTCATTTATCCTGGAGAACAGTGCCTTGTTCAGAAAATGGAGCTTCTAAATGGAGACAGGCTTTTGGGTAGGTTGCATTTGTCACAGATTGTCTTTTGATTAACATATTAAACTTGAAGTTGTTTTAATATCTTATTAAAAGTGTGTTCACAGGTGACAGCACATACCCATTTAAACGGTGGCTCATGATGACCCCAATATTAAACCCACAAACACAACCAGAAATAAAATACAATGCTGCTCACATTTCAACTCAAAACACCATTTAAAATGTCTTCATAAATCTACTGGTGAGCTACATTATGACCCTGGTAAGGTATGCAAGATGATTGTGGTGTGTAGCATGCTTCACAATATCTGCAGTCAGCGTGGTCTGGAGCTGATACTGGATAATGCTGATCAAATGCTACCAGGAGACATACATGAAGATCAGAATGAACATTATCAGCTAAACCATGGAGCACAGGCAAGGCAACTGCCTGAACAAGTTATACAAGAATTTTATAGTACTTAGTAAGTATGCTCTTTAAGCGTAATTATTGATAAACAAAGAAGGTACTTTTGATAAATAATTTTATGATTTTTCAAAATCACTAGAATCTTTTTTTATTACAAATCATGAAACTTACTGTTTGCTAACCATTTGGATGGATGGTTCTCTTTCCCTGTTGCTCTTCAACTGTGCCACGCCAAGAGCCTTGCCCTTGCCACATGGTCGACCTGGTTTGGATGCAGACGGGTGCAGATGCTGTTGGATGTTAGTTGGTACTGCAGCAGGAGGCAGCACGGGGCTCTGGAGCAGTAGAGGCAGTCCTGGGGTTGGAATTGTGCCCCATTACCATAACATACGCCCCAGGAGTGGATTGGTTCTGGCAAGCTCCAGGTGTATTAGTTCATTAGAACCTACCCACCTGTACCAATACAGTTTCATTTCTTCTAATATTTCACATACTACCCTGACATGTTTTCTGTTTCTCTTAGTGATATTTTTTATTTTTCTTTCAAGGGCGACGTGCTGGGGAAGTGGTACCTTCACCTTGGCTTTGAGAGGACTGGGATATAGAGGGTGGCAGCTTCTCATTAGTACCCCTGGAATGGCACCTTCCTCTTCTCCCCCCCCCCCCCTTGGTTGGTTGAAAGCATGTCCACTCTCAGTGGCGAATCCCTTTCATACTCTGCGTACAGATTTTGCATATCAATACCTGCATCATAGGATACATTGTTATGTTTAAACAAATTAAGAATTGTTTATCTTTTCAATTTTTTCTATATGCACACTGTCTGTTAAAGAAACATGCATTTTATTTTTTAACAGCCCTTAAAGAACAACATTTCGCTCACATTTTCTAATTGTTTTGTTTTAAAAGATTTTGTACTGTGTACTGTATTTTACATAAACTTTGTTGTGTGTGTAACATTACATATAGTCTATATACACACATGCAAACACAGTCACTGGATCAATCAGGCAATGAATTCTCTAAAGGCATTAGCTGGGCTTCAGTCGGTGGTGCTCAGCCTGTTCCCCTGGAATCTTGTTTCAACTTTGCAATGTTTTGCTTAGTTCCTTAATTTAACTTTTTATGGAAGAAATTGTGTTTATTTTTTTCATTTTTTTCCTTCCATATTTTTAATTTAGAAGTGACTCTGGACCTTTTGCCAAAAAGAACAGTTTGGCGTTCTAACACCACATCGAGCAAAAACACTGCTCACAGAGCGAAAATAAAAGTTTAAACAAAACACAAATCTCGAACACAAAAAAAAAAAAAACAGACCCTAGGTCAGGCTGGGCAGTTGCCTTCACTGTTCCTAGACTTTCAGTTTCGTTTTAACTTCACTGTTTATCCCGTCTCTCTTTCACACACACGTTCCTCCTCGAACACTCACCTCGAAACAGGGAAAACTGCAGGGTTTTTATGGGTGACCATCTCCCAATTAGCAAGAAATTAATCAATTAATTAAATCGGGAGATGGTCAACTTTTGCATGAGTTTTGTGGATGGGCTTCCCCATCCGCACTGCCAAACAATAAACAAAACACAGTTTTTCACCATCCTATTTATAAATAAATAAATAAACAAATAAATAAATAAATAACAATACAAAACAAAACAAATACACTTTACATTAGTTGGGCTTTGCTCTGCCCCCTTAAATAGTGTACAGATCTTTTTTTCAATTTTACTGCAACATTGATGAGTACTGTAATGTTGTAGGTTATTAAGAGACTAAAGCTACCACAGAGCAAATCTGTATCTCAGCCTTCATCTGTCAACCAAACGAGCTAGATTGGGCCGAGTGGCCTCCTCTTGTTTGTAAACTTTCTTATGTTCTTATGTTCTTATGAAAGTGAACTCCCTAACCCAAACAGCAATGAAGCTGGCTTAAAACCTTAAACAAAGGCAACTGGAAACTTACTTCCTCACATGTATGTATTGTCAAAAAAAAAAATCCAATCCGAAGAAGGATTTAGCCTCCTACATCCCTTCAATTGAAAAAACATCATCTTCGGGTTACAAGCAAAAATCATTATGCATCTCCCTGTGCTGGCATAAACAAATTGCTTCCTAAGTACTTTATCTTAAAAAGAGAAAAACAAAAAGAACCCTTCTTGGCCGACCCAATTTGTAATCATCTTATCACATGCATGCTGACCTAGTTATCATATTGCACCCTGAAGCCAGCCTGCCAGCTCTTTACTGTATCCCCAGAACTAGGCTGCCACATTTCTATACATTACAGTATCTCTATGTGTCTGTGGCTCCAATATTACCGATTTCATTACATTAAGGAGATACTGTAGTTAATGTCTTACTAGTTCAATACACCTTATTAAAGTTTACCACAGTTATTTTGCAGTTTTCCCAGGATTATACTATGCATTTACCATAGTTTGCTGTGATTTGCCATGTTTTTTTTTATTTTTAATATGCTTTAATATCCTGGTCAGAATACATAGGCATACTGTAAATGTTAGGTTAAAAGGCTGTCAAGGCACTAAATCAATGCTAATGCTAACGATGCATGAGTTGATCTGAATACCAATATGTGAAGACACTGTAGCAGCTGTTAAAGCCTATACCCCTGATATACAGCAGTGGTCTCGTTCCCTACTGAATAAGACAGCTCTGCAGCTGCAGGATTTATAGGTGAACAGATAGAAAGCAATCAAAGTAAGCAATTCTGGCATGCTGGAAAGTATTTTTTTTTATTTCTGCTCATTGTCAGGAAGTGACAAATGGAACCAAACACAACAACATGTAAGTATTCATCTGTTTGACCTCATTTAAGAAATGCTAAATTCTGCAGGAAATATTTAATACAACAAGCGATGCAACAGCCTTGCATTAACACTGGAATAATTTGTTTAGAATAGAATTAATAAAATAGGTGTGACCCAGCATCTTGCCCTTACCCCTCCTTATGAGGTGTGACAGCAGAAAAGCAGCAAGTCCTTAATTAAATAATTATACAGTCATTCTAATTGTCCAAATTGACAAGTACGAGTTTTACACTGATGTTAGTATTATTAACTCATCAGCTGCTACGAGGACATCCATTACAAACACAATGTTGATCGTTTTAAGCCTGTGCTGCAAAATATTAACAATTTGTCATGCTATGCCAAACAACCTCACTTAAAAAGCCCAAAGTAACTGAAACCAGAAAGCATTACTAATATTTATATTGTTTGTTTTCAATGCAAGAACTACTTCAAATACTGAAAAAAATGTTGATTCATTAAATTAACCAGTTGCTATGGTAGCAACAAAGCATAATAATTCATACTGTTGGTGAGAACTCTTATATACAGCAACACACAGCACTTCACTATCTCTAATTAGGGTTTTTTTAAATCATATGTGGTTTATTTATTGTCTGTAATAAATATGATAATCACTAGGGTTGCAGTGTTAGGTTAAATGTGACCTTGAACCTCTCTGGATTTATCATGTGATGTTCCCTTTCTCATGAAAACAATAATCAAATTGGATTCAGATTTTAACAATATACATAACCTCATTATACCTAACAACCCATAACTATAAAACAAAGTAGAACCAAAATGAAAGCTCATATATTTTAGTATTTCTACCCAATATAACACATTGGAAATGTAAAAAAACGGCAAGTTATCAAAAGTGCCCAGACTTTTAAATTAGTGATATCAAAAACACAAGCCAAGTTTCAAGAAACCATTGGGGCAACCTTGCCCAGCACAAAGCAAATAGGCACAACTGTAAAACCGATGGGGGCCAAGGTTGCCCCAATAGTTTCTTCTAAATTGGCTTGTGTTTTTCAGGCACAATAAACGCGGATCATTTCACGTAAGAGTGTTGGGAACTGCAAATTAAATGTGGAAGGGTGTTTTTGGTTGATTTTACTTTTGCTGTGCCAATACCCTGTAAACTATCCGTGCTTTATAGACAGTCACTGGAAGTTCTCGCACTTCGCTGTAACTTGGCACGAGGAACTATCATTCCTCACGATTCCTCACGAGTAGTATGAGCTTATACTAGGGAATCTGAAAAGTGTTTGCTCTACATAATATAAAATAATGTAAAATGCAGTATGACGCAGAGGTTAACCAGTCAAGCAACAGCTCAACAGTTAAGAAGCCATGGAAAATCAGGAAGGAACAGGAAGGAAAATATAAAGTATTGTATTGTACTGTACTGTACAAACACATCTGCTACCTACCGACTTATGAAGAACTTTTCGAGCAGTGCAAAGTCCAGGCTTTCAAAGGTCAAAATGAATAAACGGATGCTATAAACTTGAGCCGCTGCAAGAAACTCTCCTCTTTTTTGTGTTTTCTGCCTGAATACATTACAAGCATGAAGAACATGGATAAGAAAGAGCACAATCTCAAGGGCCTAACATCTTTGGAAAAGACCCTAATATTTCTGTTTGTGTTGCTGTTTGCTGTTTGTCTTGGTTTAACAATAATTTATTTTGTAGGCCAACCAGATTCCCCTACCCAGAGTGAAAGCAATGGAGGTAAGTACTTGGCTGTTACTATTAAATATGCTAAATAATTATATTATGTATGGCTTCCTTTGGATACAGAAATTAAGAGTAATTACTAAAAAAAAAAAAAATAGAAACTTATGCACAGCCACACCATGTTCTGTTAAATGGTCTAATTTGATTGTCATGAACTCAGCAAAAGGTGTCTTTGAAAGGGTTATTTAACACAGTGGACTCCAGCCTTCAAAGCTACATAAAATCAAAAGAAAGATTTAAACATAATGGCGTAGACAAATACTCATTATGTTCATAAGATGAGTAGCAATTCCTTTTAAATAACACGCAAAACAAAAAGTCACTGTAGTATTGACATGATAAATACAATCTGAATGAGACTCAACCTTTAATTGCAATTTGAAATGTGTCTTAAACCTTCCCTCCAGCTACAAAGGTTATTGAATTGAACTAAAACAAGCAAAGTAAATTAGTAATATAGTATGATGTAGTATACAATGTACATCATACTACACTACTATGTTTTAGTTCAATTCTGTAGCTGGAGGGAAGGTTTGAGACAAATTTACAATTGCAATTAAAGGGGAAGTCTCATTCAGATTGGTTTGGGGTCATCAATGTATTGTGCATATATTAAGAGAACTATGGCTCACAAAGTCATTGGTACCAAGATGGAAGATGTAAAAAGTGCATAGCTAACCAGAGGAGCAGAAGTCAGGTAAGATAAATACAATCTGAATGAAACTTCCCCTTTAATTGCAATTGTAAATTTGTCTCAAACCTTCCCTCCAGCTACAGAATTGAACTAAAACATAGTAGTGTAGTATGATGTACATTGTATACTACATCATACTATATTACTAATTTACTTTGCTTGTTTTAGTTCAATTCAATAACCTTTGTAGCTGGAGGGAAGGTTTAAGACACATTTCAAATTGCAATTAAAGGGGAAGTCTCATTCAGATTGTATTTATCTTACCTGACTTCTGCTCCTCTGGTTAGCTATGCACTTTTTACATCTTCCATCTTGGTACCAATGACTTTGTGAGCCATAGTTCTCTTAATATATGCACAATATATTGATGACCCCAAACCAGGACCAACCACCAGTCACATTTAATTTCAGCTCCTCTCCAGTTTTGAGATGTGAAAATAGCATCTTGCTCCATGGGGTATAATGGAAAAGATTATTTCTTTTGGAATTGCAACCAGGTATATTGTACACACATAATATTTATATTTGAACCCATTATTGTCAATAATTTATTTTTTCTCCAGCTAATTAAACAAGGTACTTTACCTTTTAATAACTGATAACGTCTTTGTTATTAGAAATTACATTTATGATCTCATCAGGTTTATGGTGCTGTTTTGCTTTCCTTGGCGAGTGAAATTATGAACTACATTTACAGATACCTACAGATAGCTAATGTACTCTGAACAAATCTCTTATCTGCAATCAGCTCAAATTGCTCCAAACCACATAGCAGAACATAGCAGATTTACTGTGCTGAGTAACAAAATATGACACACAGGTATTTCATTTACATGCTACATACTATACATTATTTAACAAGAGAGGGCATTGTTAAACAACTAAAATGGGGGGCAGGGAAAGCTCTTTCTACAGGTGCCCAAATGCCACATTGCTTTTATTTATCTCTTTCGAAGACTAATAGTGCATTCAATAGCCATTATCAAGGTGAGCCCTAAAGCAATTTATGTTCATTACATATATATTGTTTTCATATATTCAGATATACAGGTTGTAGGTAATTCAAAAGTCACCTGAACAGTTCACAGATTCCCCCATTTTCCTCCCAGAGTGTTCAGTGATTTAGTCCACAGTCACTGTTATGCACCATATTAGAAATCAGCATTACACAAGTTATTAAAAAGATTCTCCCTTTGGACTAAGGTGTTAAATGTTGATGGATGACAAAGAAAATACATCACAATTCCCCAAATATAAATATGCTTTGATTTATACTACAGCAGATCTTAGTGATCTAACATCATCAGAATTACTACTGATAATTGCAATCTTCTTCCACTGTCATGGTACTAGTAGGGTCATTCATTTTCTGTAAGGGGCTGTCTGCAGTATCAGAACATGCACATGAAAAGCCTATATCACCTGAGTGATTGTGGATAATGTCCTTCCTTGGGACACTGACCTTGGGAGACCTGGTTCGTGAACAGGCACACACCATTATTATTCAGCTATTTGATAACATGTTGAATGAATATGTGTTTCCATGGAAAAACTGACCACAGAATCGTATTTTAATCAACATTAGTGAACGTTGCCTTTGTTTTGCAAAACAGATGTGGTGACAGACATAGGCTGTGGGGACCCACAACAACTAACTGGACCCTTTGGGGAATTCACTAGTATAAACTACCCAAGCAGCTATGACAATGGTAAAAGCTGCTCCTGGCAAATAACAGTGGATCCAGACAAGGTAATACAATGAATAATGACCTTTTCTATTATACTGGGGGAAAAATATAAATCTACCCCAAATCTACCAGGATATTGCAGTGCTAAGCTGTGGGTCGATTTTTGTCCGGCATAATATTTAAGACTAGAATTTTCTCCTGCATTTGTCATTCATTATTATAACTTCAGCCTAAAAAAGTCACAATGGGCAAGCCATACAATCTAAAAGACTGACAGAGAGGTGATTGAAGATGCACACATTACTGAGTGGTTTCTATAGCACCCAACATCCCTGTATGAAGCAGAGGAAGGTACCATTGGGGAAAGGTCACTTAGTCTGCCAGAACAATTTAAACATTCTGCAGACTAGTCACATTCAATCATAATGGCCTTTTAAACAGCTGTCTGTCCAAAAAGTAGTAAAGTGTTAACTACCATACAGGTCTGCTGGTATGAATATCTCTTCCAATATCCAGAGTCCAAAACATATAATCTATGCTCCCTGCTCCACATACTGTTCAGACCTATTGACCTTGATAATGTTCTACAAAAGCTTATTAGCAGGTTGCAAAATGTGCTGTTAGATAAAAAAGAAAAAGAAAAAAAACAGAAGAAAATGTATTGAATGTGAAGAATTTACTGTGGTGCCACAGACTTAAGCAGCTTGGAGGTTATCTGTAGGTAGTTAGACCCCTGGCCAGAAAAGTAGTGAACTGTGAATTACAGAATGAAATATTTAATTTAAGGGTTATATAAAGTTAAGTTCTCCCTTAGTGAACTGTTTGCAGTCATAATTACACCCTTAGTAGAAGTATATTAGTTTGTAATTCTCCAATATTATTATATCAGGTTCTTCAAAACTTTATTCTCCCTCTGCCTACACAAAAATGATGTATCATTTAATAATTGGAATTCAATGAATGGTGATTCTCATTAACATTAGAGGCAGGGTACAACCCCTGCTTATTTTTGCTAAGGGTTGAACCCAACAGCTTAAAAACTGGGATTTACTTGTGCTTTTTCAACTATCCTTTCTTCCACCTCCTTTCAAACTGTCTCTCCCTTTTATGGGGTTGATGAGTTCCATCACCTGAACTTGGTCGACAACTTCCATATGGAAATGAAATATATTGGAAATATACATGTATTTTATTTTAACATATACTGTAATATATTGCAACGTATCACAAATATTTAGCAATCTGTTAATATATTTTCTAAAATGTAATGTCCTTATATTTCATTTCCATCATGGCTGGCAGAAGTCTCACCTCATAAAGAGGGTGGTTACTGAAAAGCGAGAACCTGGTCCACAGCTCTTCTATCAATTCTATTTATCAAAAATCATTCATGATAATGTTTTTGTCTTGCTTTTTGACGTAACTTGAAACATACTTTAAATCAGCAGATGAAGTAAAGAAAAAAAAATGTATACGTAAAAATGTGACATTCTTGATGGTCAACTGTTGCCTGTAAAAGCAGCGCTTCTACAATAATGTTAGAATTGTGCTGTCCCTTTCAATCACATTGTACATCCTGTTTAATTCTTTCTTGTTTGAAACTTAGTAAGGAAACGCCAGAAGCAAAACAACCTCCAGGGAGATAACAAAATAAATGATATCAACAGCAGCACTGGGTGTTACTTAAAATGCTTTTCCTCGTGTTTCAGGTTATCCAGTTTTGGTTTGAAGAGTTCTTGCTGGAGGATACCAGCCTGTGTACCGGAGATTCCGTCACTGTGAGGGACAACCTCGGACTTCTGGGTAGGACGAGCAAGAGTTCTTACAGTGTTGAGTTACTATACCACAGATGGAAACTGCGGTTTAAAACAGTATTCAGCAGCATTGGTTTTGTATGTGAAGGTCCCAAGTAGCTCACTGCCCCTCGTTCAGATCTTGTCTGGTATTCCACAGGGTGCATTGTCCGTACAGTTCTGCAGGGTTAAGGAAAGAAATTGAGTTGAGCTAGTTCATCTCATTGCATTGGCCACTTCTGGTTAGTCGTCCTGTAAGTCCAGGTGGAGACTTCTACATGGCCCTTGCCCCTAGGGTTCTGCAGCTTGGTTCTTCAGCGGGTAAAGAGATATTGGCTTGACGGAATTTCTAATTGGCTAGAATTAATACAAAATAAAATAAAATAATGGTAAATTCTGTGTGTTTGTAAATGTGACTCTGTTGGATGTAAATAGCTGCACCATAAAATAATGAAATTGAAAGGTTTTTATCTGAAGTGATCTTTTGTCGAAGGGTGTATGTTTTTTTTTTTGTTATATGTCAAAACTTAGATAAATATGTATTTTACCATGAAGGACTCCTCAGTGTCAGGTGGACATAGTCAGTTCTTAAATATTCTACAAAAATGTTATTAACCCAGTGCTGAGATTAATCCACTTATATCACTTTGAAAAACAATATCATTTAATTACATCACCATAGTACTACTACTCCATAACGCTTTCTTTTAGATTTTCTTCACCAGAAAAAATCCAAACAGTAGTATTGAGATTCTATGGCACATACCATAAGCATTGCTTTCAGGTTATTCCTTGTGCAGTATTACATCTTAGCCTGTTCTCCAGGCTTGCTGGGCGTTAACAGTAGCTGGGCACTCTGTTCTCATAAATCACACTTTCATGCAGCAGTGCTCTAGGAGTGTTGACATTTAAGTCAGTTCATCCGCAGAGATAGTCAGTATGTCACTCTGGAAGTGCTGTTTGGCACAGTACAGCTCTTTACCCACATGAGAATTGCGTCATAAAAACACAATATTGGTATTCAATGTTAAACACTTAAAACAGAGTTACTATCCGTCTGATATTTGTTGTTGGGTTTTCTAAAAAAAAAACAAAAAAAAAAACAAAAAAAAAAAAACAAGGATATATTGTAGGGCTGTTCAAATCGATGGTTACAACAGTTAAAAAAAACTATAAAGCCTGAAGTCTTACAAGCGCTGCAGCAGTACACGCATCAGACTTGATTTACACAACAACACTACATATAAGGGGATTTCAGTCCCAGGGACAGAGAATATGGAATATAACTGGGATTTATGACCACATGTGATGCGTTGCCCTTTTCTTTGGCTCTTTAGGAAAGTTTTGCGGACACGCAAAACCCAAGACATTCTTTTCATTGGGGAACACCTTGTTGGTGCACTTTGTGAGCAATGACAAGCGGACTGACATCGGGTTCAAGGCCATGTACAAGGCTATGAATCCAGACAAGGTCACTGGTAAGTTCGTTTTGAGTGCCACATACTAATTGTTTGTATTTTGTCATGTTTGTGCACTTCTTTAATTCTCTAGTAGAATCAGGGGAGGCTAACAGGAGGACAAATAGATTGAAAAAAAGCACTAAAACAGAGATAGTGCATGCAGTCTGCATTTTCACTGTTTCTGGATTAGCGGTGGGGTTGTAGGTAGGTTAGATATGCAGGTTTCGAATTTTAGAACATCACGCACATGACGTGGTTGCTAGGCAATTTCCTGACACCGACCGTGCTGTATTTATTGGCGCCGAGAAACTTAAATTACCTGAGCTTTTGAGCTTATCTCGCACAACAGTGTCAGATCGAATTGACGATATGGATCAGAATATTGAAATGTCTGAAAGATTCTGCGACCGAATTTGGGTTCAATTTTTTGAGAAGGTTATGTCGGCATTGCACAGGCTTCAATTACCATTTGAAAAACTGAGTGGTCGTGCTACTTACTGATGGTGCCCCAGCTATGGCTGGATCACAAAACTGACTTGTTGGCCTGATCAAGAAAGAAATGAATCGCCTCAGCCTTGATCCAAGTAAGTTGATTGTGTGTCACTGTATCATTCACCAAGAGAATCTGTGCGTGCAGTCCTTGAGACTGAACAACGTTAGGTCTGTAGTAGCATTGAGCATTAACTTTATTAAAAGTAGAGGATTAAATAGCTGTCCATTTAAAGAGACATTTAAAGACCTTGAACCAGACTATGGTGATTTAGTTTGTTATTGTGAAGTGCGATGGCTGAGCTGAGGGAGAACGCTGAAGCGGTTTCATGAACTGAGGGAAGAAGTAAATATTTTCATGGAGATGAAGGGAAAACCTGTGGTTGAGTTGAGTGACCCCAAGTGGCTGTGTGACCTGGCATTCATGATTGACATAACGCAATACCTTTCGGTGCTGGTGACAGATCAAGATTTTTCCACATGGCTGACAGCTATGCCACTGCCAGGGCTGTGTCCCAAACCACACCCTTGCTCACTCGCTACCTTCCCTTGAGGGGCAGAAATACTATGTTCGCCATCTTAAGGGTTGTCCCAATTCCTTAGGGAACGAGTGAAGGGAGCATTATGTGCCCTTCACTGCACCCTTCGACTGAGTGTACAAAACAGTTGACTTCTGCGGAAGTGTTTTTGTGCTGATGTATATTGTATTGAGTCGCTTAGCTAATAAAATCAATCTTTTTAAATCTATGATCACGATTTAAATATATGATTAGAAAGTACAGCGAAAAATCTTTTCAGTACATATGGATTGGTCTAATTAATTATCTATCAATTAATTAATTAATGAACTAGATAGGTAGCTGCAAAACTAGGAGATGATATAAGCGAGCAATATACTTCAAAATTATTATTGTATTTTATATTTATTTTTTTAAGAAATACAGGGACAGAGGAAGAGACCCTAAAACTGGTCCAGCTGCGTGTGGCAAATGATCCTCTTCAAGGGGAAAAGATACACCGCGAAACTGGGCTGGGAGTGACATTTGAAACTTTTATATAGCCTGCACACTTTTATCATTTCCATTATATGTTTTTGCAGTGATTAATAAATTAGTGTAGAACCTTTAGCCAAATTATCTCAAAGTTTAAAAATTACCATATACATGTAAAATGTTCTAAATATCTCTTGTTCGCTCAGTAGGGCAATAGCGCGACTAAGAAGTCTCCTACTTGCCGAAATCCTTGCCACAGTTCTTTGGAACAGGAATAGTGCAAATGTTACAAACATTCTTCCAAACTACAATCTGACAACAAAAGATTGCGTAGCTTCTTGCTCAGTCAAAGGTAAAGGCGCTGAATGATGATGCTGAAGTGCGTCTCATGTAATGCTTTTAGCTCCACCCTACACCCTACTCCCTCGCTCACCCTGTGTGACGTCAGTAAAACGTCACGCGAAGTGTACACTTGTCGAAGGGTGTAGGGTGCAAGGGAATGGTTTGGGACGCAGCCGACTTAGGGCTATGCACACCGGGAGCGAAGCAAACGACACGAATACAGCACGAGTACATAAAAAAAAACAAATAAAAAAAACAAACAACTGTAGTTAGTCATGAAAAGAAAATACTGTCTGCGTTTGCTCCTTTTGTGGAGTCGAAATAAAATAAATAAAACAAAGAAATAGTCTGGGTACACCACACACTAAAAAATGACATTTAACAGTGAATGTTTATATGTGATCTGGTTTAACATGTAATTCATTCAAAAAGAATACATCGGCACATATTTCTTTGTAAATACTGAGAAAATTAGTTTAATATTACTTTTTCTTACTGATTTTCTATTTTAATAAAATCTTCAGTTAGTGTGTGAATGTGATTATTATTATTATTATTATTGGTCAACATTATTAAAACAAAGAAGCGTCATTTTACAGAAATATGAAACCAGTGTGCGGCGCGCCCCGTCACTTTGACCAAAATTAAGGTGAAATAAAGAGATAGACATATCGTCAATTTCCAATTGTTCTGTTATTTCTTGCCATATGGCGTCTTTCTTTTTATAGTACTTATAACCACTGACACTGGCATCATAAAGAACATTATATGTTTCGACTTTAATAATGAAATTCTCATTGATGTCCATTTCTCTTTTATTTCTGTGGTAATTTCTGCGTGAACGAGACAGTCTCTGTCCGAGTAATGACGTGTTGTGTACAGAAACATAGAAGGCTCGCGCAGACAAACCGTCAGTTTGAGACAAGACAATTCTATCTTTAGAGTAAGGGGGAGTTTGCGTAGCAGCTACAGGAATATAGAATGGTAATGTACACCTCTTCATGGTGACATCCCCTGCCGTCCAACCACCCCCCCCCCGAAAAAAAATACGCTTGGACAGTTGTATTGGATTTACCGCTGTATCATGTTTAAAGGGTTTTGCAGCCTCGCAAACAATAACAAACTTATGCACAAACGTGAGAATCCATTGCACGGCCGTGAGACTCTCAACATTGTGAAAAACCGTGAGTTTCATGGGTAAACCTTGAGACTTGTCATGCATGCACTTGCAAAGAACCACCTGCGTGCCAGATTAACAGAGGACAATTTACTAAACCAGTTGCGAGTGGCAACATCTTCAGTGCCAGCAGATATCACAATGCTCGCCAAGGAAAAGCAATTTCAACCATCGCACTAAAAAAAGCGGATGAGTTTAAACTTTAAAGTTTTATATTTAAAGAAAAAATAGTCTCAATTTGTGTGTTGTTTTAAACTAAATTAAGTTGGTATTTTGTGTGTGGCTGTGGCAGAGTGTCCCGCCACTATATTTATATGTGCACTGTTTTTGTATTATTGTTTGCGGCGCGGATAAAAGCGCCGCGTATTTGTTATTGTTTTTATAATTTAAAACCCCGTGAGGATGCGTGGCTGATCAGCTACTGATTATTTAACTAGCTGACAGTCACGCATCCTTACTAAACTCGTGCAGACTGTGGCCGAGGAGTAATAAGATAATTAACAGCTAGTTAACCCCTCGGCCAGAGTATAAGAACCTGCAGCTGTCAGTGCTGCGGGGTTGAGTGTACAGAGGAGAGTACGGGGAGCGGAGAGAGCGAGGCGAATAAGAGAAACAACTGCTAAGTATCTGCTTATTTCTATTTGTTTGGCCAACGTGCCCTTTTGTTTTGTTGTGTTTGATTGTTTAAATATTTTGTTTTGTTTATTTATTTAATAAAATCAGCTGAACGCCGTTGCGTTCAGTTTCACCCGCCCATCCACTGTTTTGGTTCAGTTACTTTCTGGTCCATGACCTCACCACTGCAAGCCATCCTGTCAGTGGCCCACAATGGATTTTTTCCATGGGCCAATGGCCTGTGATAGGAAAAAGGTTATCCACCCCTGCTATAAAGCAATATGGCTACAACACATACCTTTAGGCAGTCTAAAAGCATCCAAATTATCCTAAAGCATACAATTTAACAACCTGTCTAAAAGTAAAATAATAATCATATCCTTATAGCATTATACTTCAATATAGGCGAGATATAAATTCAAGATTATGATTACCCTCTTTTAGAGACATATGTCTTGAAATATAAAACAGGACAAGGACTGTCCTCTGAACAAAAGGCTCTGAGTATAACACCAGCAGTCAGCTGTCAGCATTCGGACCCCACAGTGCTTTAGTATCAGTTATTATGTGGATCTAGTGACTTGATTTTTGTTTCCTCTTAGGTAGTTGTCAGGCACCCATCCTATTACACTATGCAAAGGATAATAATAGTCCAGGTAGCCTGGTTGAATTTCACAAATTGTTTTAGGTTTGGGGTCCGATGAACCCCAGGCGGGCCCAACCTTCTTGCGTGAATATCTTAGGCACTGTAATAGCTAGCTTCCTGGTCCTGAGTGTTCCTAAGCAAAACTATAAGGTTTGAGTCATGTGACATGAGTCAGCTCCTGAGCTTGGTTTGTTTCCTGTTACTCGGTCGCTTCAACAGATAGCGTTCCGTCATTTAAAAGTGCAGGCTTTGCGCTTTCCATTGATGTCAGGCATGCCCGTATACGTGCTTTCTACCACCCCCTCATTTAGTGTTCCAGTGCTGTGACACGCAGCAAATCAATAGGTGTGTTCAAGTGCCTGTAACTGAAAAACAGAGCTAGGAACACAGTCACCAAATGAAAGAATCTTAGTACCCCCACAAAGGGCCCTGGTTATTTTAAGTTGCTTCTGCTGATTAAGAAACTTAGCTACAAGCACATTCCAAGGGGCTCCATCAAGGTTATTAAATTAGGTCATAGTTTTGCTGAGTCTTCTCATTTTAGGCTACCACAGATTTCTGCAATAATATTTCAGCTTTTTAACAATTTCTAAAGCAGTACAGTTTTACAATATTCAGGGCTTGAATTTCATTTTTATGTGCTGGGGGGATTTCCCCCCCTATGCTACAGCCAATGGGGGGGGGATTCCAAAATTTTAGGGGGGAATGGCAAATGAAAAGGCACTTTTACATATAAAAAACTATATACTGTATATATTTTACTGCATCATCATTCACACTGGTGTTGCTTTAAAATAAGCTGCTTTCAGGAGACCAACAGCTGTTCATCACTGTGAGACAGAGCACTCTCCATTACTTTTGCCATTGCCTGATGTGAAGTGTTTGCATGCAGCAGAAGAAAAAGGTGCTTTTCTTTTTAACCAGCGCTCCATTTTATTTTTTTAAGTCTTTACACTTAGCCCAATTTCTGCCTGTTTTTCACTGTTTTCATTTATGTATGTTTAGCTACTGGAAAGTTTGTACTGCATGCATGTAACATATCAAATGAAAGGCCCAATTTCCTTTCATATTATGTAAGTTGCAACAGGATCAAGCATACTATATGTGGTAGAGATGATAATATATGTAAAAAAAGAAGAAAAGAAAACAAAACACTGCACCATTGAACCTCAATATGAAATTAACATGGGGGGAAAGCTGAGCTTCTAAGCTTTCCAACGATACTGCCCCTTTCAGTCTAGCCGCTACAATGACGAAGCAACAGGCTCAAAACGAAACCCAAGCTGTGAAGTCTGTCACATTATGAGAGGCTTAATTTCAGGCAATCGTAGTTCTGGCTAGGAGTACCATCAGTGCCTACAAAGGTACCACGAAATGTTTCTGTCAGGACAACTGAGGAAGTCAGCAGCTCTGGTGCCTTTTTTAAAGCAACAAAAATGCGTATTTATTGCCAAACATGAACTACTTTAGATGTGTAATGGCTGCAGTATAGGATACTGACCTTAGGTTTAGGGTTTCGGTGTTGGGAGAGGATTATTCATTGTTTTATTAACAATAATATGATAACCAATCAGAGTGCAGTGTCCTGACAGGAACGTTTGTTGGTACCTTTGTAAGGACAGCTACTGCATACGCACACTGAATATGTCTTTGGAAAGCCCCGTCTGTACTTTAAAACAAGCCATGAACCAGGTAGGTGGCTTTTACGGTGCCTGAGTAATATGTGCGTAACCTTTGGTTCGCTGGCACCCCAAAATGAATGGGGCTGAGTTTTAAGAGTTAAAGCGAAAGTCACCGCTTGCAAAACAACACCTAGATAGACTTAATTTGTTTGTTAGACTTTTTTTTTTTTTTTAAACTGTTCACTTACTGCAGTGTACTGAGTTTCTATAATCCTTAAACATAGCGACCGAGAATCACGTACGAGAGAATAAAGTCTTGCGGTACTTAAAATATCCAGCACTACTTTTATTTATTTATTTTAACCAGAACTACTCAGAATGCAGCTCATAGTGCTTTCGTCACAGGCATTCCAAATTGGGTGAAAAATACAGTAGCTTGGTGTCTTAAAATATCTTTGCTGAAAGTTGCAGCAGCTTGGAAAATGCGCAATTCCTGCAATCCCGCGCTGAAATTCAAGCCCTGATATTATAATATTATTGCCCTGAACAGTTACTTTTAACAATGCTATTAATCACAGAGTCCAGTTTGCATCCAGGATATCAGACTGTTCCCAGCAGGATTGAAAATCTTTGTCCGGTTCTGCTCTCAGTGGTTCTGTAAAAGCCACTACAGGGTTGGGGATCCATTGCTGAGCATCGCAAGTGTGGGTGGCAGTTTTAAAATCTGATATCTGCAAAGAACTTGAACCCTGCTTGCCGATCTCCGATCTTTGCATTCTCCCAGATGAGCCCACTTAACTGGGTGATCTGCTTCACGCCCCATAGATCAATTTCTTTTCATATTGTCTGGTTCAACATTCGAATGAGAAAATGATAATCCTTGTGCAAGTACTGTCGGCCTGGAAAGAACAATACCCACTGCAGGGACTTGCAGGAAGCACATTTCCTTTGGGTGCCTGTGACAGGCTGGCTGCAGGGAGGAACTCAGACCAGAACTAGAAACACACAGAGCAGAGAGAGACTTGGGGTTTTGGTGAAGCTGAGCGTGATCGCTCAGCATTTAATAAACAAAATAACAGAACACAAAAACAGGACACGGCACTTGCGCCAAAATAAATAGACGAACAAAAACGGACTATCAATTAAACAAACGGTGGACGGACAGACACACAAACACGGTGAGTAAATAAATAAACAAGTATCGTGCTGGTCCTACAGCACGCGATAGCAATTGTTAAATATTACTCTCCTTCTCTCTCTCCCGTTCTCCACTCACGAACACCCAACCCCGAGTGAGTGAAAACATGCAGCTTTTATGCAGTTGTACCGAGACTCGATTGCTAGTCAATCATTCAATTGGAATCTCGGTACAACTGCACGTGAATTAATTAAAGTGCAATTCCCGTGACCACACATTATATTTTAACCAGCACGTGAAAGTGATTTGTGCCATCCTCGTGCCTAAATACAAATCTACATTTTTAAATACACGTGAAACACAGACCCGCTTATATCCCGTGTACCAATGACTATACACCAACATTTACACACAACACGTAACACAAAATACACACAGGGGGCACTTTGCCACATATACCCCCCTTGTGCAAAGCACACATGGCCTCAATGGCCACCTCCCCCTCAGTCCCAAAGTCCCGGAAGAGGGGAAGCAAGTTGTTTCTGGGGGTGGCCATGGTGGAATGTCCGGCACCCCAATTCTTCGTGGCGGGCAGCTCCCTCTTCGGGGCTTCAGCCACTCTATCTCCTGCCGCGAAAGTGCAGCTGGGGAGCTGGTCTCCTGACCTCCCCCCTTCTTCATGGCCGGCAGTTCCCCTCCGTGGGGCTCCGGCCACCCAATCTCCGGCAGCGAAACTGCTGCGGGGGCTGGTCTCCTGACCTCCCCCCTTCTTTGTGGCCGCCAGCTCCCCTCCGTGGGGCTCCGGCCACCGTGTTCCTGCCGCGGAAATGCGGCTGGGGAGCTGGTCTCCTGACCTCCCCCTTTCTTCATGGCGGCAGCTCCCTTCATGGAGCTCCGGCCACAGTGTAGCGACCGAGGCAAAGCAGAGGCCCGGCGACCCTAGGCGAAGCAGGATCCCTGGTGACCCCAGGTGGCGGCAGCAGCAGCGGACCCTCGGGGCGGCGGCAGCAGCAGCGGACCCT
Organism: Acipenser oxyrinchus oxyrinchus; assembly: GCA_030684275.1. Taxonomy (NCBI): domain Eukaryota; kingdom Metazoa; phylum Chordata; class Actinopteri; order Acipenseriformes; family Acipenseridae; genus Acipenser; species Acipenser oxyrinchus. The sequence continues at coordinate 47,770,275 of CM060247.1, forward strand.
CGGGAGGCGGCGGCAGCAGCAGCGGACCCTCGGGAGGCGGCGGCAGCAGCAGCGGACCCTCGGGAGGCGGCGGCAGCAGCAGCGGACCCTCGGGAGGCGGCGGCAGCAGCAGCGGACCCTCGGGAGGCGAACTTCGGGAGGAGCCCCTGGCCATAGAGGCGGCAGCGGGAGCTCCACTTCTCCCTCACCCCTGCACCCTGTGTGGAGCAAAAGGCAGCCCCAGGCGTGCGGGCGACAGGCAGCCCAGGCGTGCGGGCGGCTGGCAACCCCAGGCGTGCGGGCGGCTGGCAACCCAAGCGATGCGGGCGGCTGGCAACCCCAAGCGTCGCGGGCGGCTGGCAACCCAAGCGTCGCGGGCGGCTGGCAACCCAAGCGTCGCGGGCGGCTGGCAACCCCAAGCGATGCGGGCTGCTGGCAACCCAAGCGATGCAAGGCAAGCATCCTTGGGCGGCGAGGCAGGCATCCTTGGGCGGCGAGGCAGGCATCCTTGGGCGGCGAGGCAGGCATCCTTGGGCGGCGAGGCAGGCATCCTTGGCGGCGGGCAGGGAGTCAGAACTAGCTGGGGTGCGGGTTTTGGCCCTCTTCTCGGCCACTGCGGCGGGCAGTTCTTCCCCATGCTTTACTCAGCAGCCTATGCAAGGGCTGCTGAGGACCCTCAACATCTAGTCCTGGTTTTTCTGGTGAAGGAGAGGCAGCTCCTGCTCCTCTCCTCGTGACAGTGGGGAAGTGATACCAGCAGGCATTCATCCTCTGCTGGTTGGGGAAGTGTTACCAGCAGGCATTCCTCCTCTGCTGGTGGGGAAAGTGATACCAGCAGGCATTCCTCCTCTGCTGGTGGGGAAGTGATACCAGCAGGCATTCATCCTCTGCTGGTGGGGAAGTGATACCAGCAGGCATTCATCCTCTGCTGGAGGGGTTGGCGGAGGCAGAGGCAGCTCCTGCTGCTCTGCTCCTGCCGATGGAGGTGGCGGAGGCAGAGGCAGCTCCTGCTGCTCTGCTCCTGCCAGTGAAGGTGGTGGAGGCAGAGGCAGCTCCTGCTGCTCTGCTCCTGCCGGTGGAGGTGGCTGCTCTGCTCCTGCCGGTGGAGGTGGGAGCGGCGTGTAGTCTCCTGGCGGCGGAGGTGGGAGCAGCGTGTAGTCTACCCTTGTTTCAGGGGACTGGTGCGGCCCTCCCTCTCTTGCAGGGGACTGGTGCGGCTCTGCCTCGGAAGGGGAGACCAGCAGGCATTCACCCTCTGCTGGTGGACAGGGACCCAGCAGGCATTCACCCTCTGCTGGTGGACAGGGACCCAGCAGGCATTCACCCTCTGCTGGTGGACAGGGACCCAGCAGGCATGCACCCTCTGCTGGTGGACAGGGACCCAGCAGGCATTCACCCTCTGCTGGTGGACAGGGACCCAGCAGGCATGCACCCTCTGCTGGTGGAGGAGGCAGAGGCAGCTCCTGCTGCTCTGCTCCTGCCAGTGAAGGTGGCGGAGGCAGAGGCAGCTCCTGCTGCTCTGCTCCTGCTGGTGGGGTTGGCGGAGGCAGAGGCAGCTCCTGCTGCTCTGCTCCTGCCGATGGAGGTGGCGGAGGCAGAGGCAGCTCCTGCTGCTCTGCTCCTGCCAATGGAGGTGGGAGGCGGGACCAGCAGGAATTCACCCTCTGCTGGTGGAGGTGGGAGCTGCAAGCAGTCCTCCCATGGCCATGGAGGTGGACCCAGCAGGAATTCACCCTCTGCTGGTGGAGACTGGGGCTGTGGGCGCTCTACCTTCCCCTTCTTGGGCGTGGGCCACCGACTCCTCCCTCTTGGGCTGTGGGCGCACCGACTCCTCCCTCTTGGGCTGTGGGCGCACCGACTCCTCCCTCTTGGGCTGTGGGCCTTCCGACTCCTCCCTCTTGGGCTGTGGACGCACCGACTCCTCCCATTCAGGCGTGGGGCGTTCGGGCTCCTCCCACTCAGGCGTGGGACGTTCGTGCTCCTCCCACTCAGGCGTGGGGCGTTCGGGCTCCTCCCGCTTGGGCTGTGGACACTCAGGCTCCTCCCACTTGGGCTGTGGACACTCAGCCTTCCTCTTCCCCTTTCCCCTTCTCTGCCTCCTCCTCACCTTCCTCTCCTGGGCCAGTTCCTCCTCTCCCTCTTGGTAGGGGCAGCGCACCACCGGGTGCCCGAACTCCCCACAGGCAAGGCACCAGCCTTGGTCCTCTAGACCACCGAGGAGGACCTCCAGATCCTGGCAGCCATCTCTCCAGTTCCAGCCTTCCATTTTCTTGTTGTTGTTGTTGTTGGTTTTTTTTTTTTTTTTAAACAAATTGCGGTTCCTGCTCTGGCCTGAGTCCTGGAGCGCTGTTTTCCCAGTTCTGACACCACGTGTCACAAGGCTGGCTGCAGGGAGGAACTCAGACCAGAACTAGAAACACACAGAGCAGAGAGAAACTTGGGGTTTTGGTGAAGCTGAGCGCGTGATCGCGCTCAGCATTTAATAAACAAAATAACAGCAGGATTGAAAATCTTTGTCCGGTTCTGCTCTCAGTGGTTCTGTAAAAGCCACTACAGGGTTGGGGATCCATTGCTGAGCATCGCAAGTGTGGGTGGCAGTTTTAAAATCTGATATCTGCAAAGAACTTGAACCCTGCTTGCCGATCTCCCATCTTTGCATTCTCCCAGATGAGCCCACTTAACTGGGTGATCTGCTTCACGCCCCATAGATCAATTTCTTTTCACATTGTCTGGTTCAACATTCGAATGAGAAAATGATAATCCTTGTGCAAGTACTGTCGGCCTGGAAAGAACAATACCCACTGCAGGGACTTGCAGGAAGCACATTTCCTTTGGGTGCCTGTGACAGGCTGGCTGCAGGGAGGAACTCAGACCAGAACTAGAAACACACAGAGCAGAGAGAGACTTGGGGTTTTGGTGAAGCTGAGCGCATGATCGCGCTCAGCATTTAATAAACAAAATAACAGAACACAAAAAACAGGACACGGCACTTGCGCCAAAATAAATAGACGAACAAAAAACGGACTATCAATTAAACAAACGGTGGACGGACAGACACACAAACACGGTGAGTAAATAAATAAACAAGTATCGTGCTGGTCCTACAGCACGCGATAGCAATTGTTAAATATTACTCTCCTTCTCTCTCTCCGTTCTCCACTCACGAACACCCAACCCCGAGTGAGTGAAAACATGCAGCTTTATGCAGTTGTACCGAGACTCGATTGCTAGTCAATCATTCAATTGGAATCTCGGTACAACTGCACGTGAATTAATTAAAGTGCAATTCCCGTGACCACACATTATATTTTAACCAGCACGTGAAAGTGATTTGTGCCATCCTCGTGCCTAAATACAAATCTACATTTTTAAATACACGTGAAACACAGACCCGCTTATATCCCGTGTACCAATGACTATACACCAACATTTACACACAACACGTAACACAAAATACACACAGGGGGGCACTTTGCCACAGTGCCTCTGATGCTAAAGTGTTCTCCATTTCTGTTTCCAGAAATAGTGGGTGCTGGTGGCCATTTGCAAGGTGACCGTGGAGAGCTACTTAGCCCTGGCTTTCCTGAAATGAACTATGAAAACAATGTCCTGTATCAGGTACACTACACTATTTACTCAACCCAGTGTAACAAGCAGTGTTTGTGTGATTCAGCACCCCTAGATAATTCCGCATACACGTGATACATGAGCTTTAACCTTTGTAGACTGGATTGCAGACTGTGGGTAGTAGAACCGTCAGCAGGTGATACTAAAACAAGATGAGAGTTTTACTGATTGGTTTCATGGTGCAGTTAGAAATGAGTCCTATTGCAGTGTGTCCTGCTAATTAATAGAAATGCATCAGTTTCTATACATTTGTGTGATCAATAGCATGTGATGCTGGATAATACATTTCAGCTAATTTATTTACATTTATTATAGAATGGTTGATATTCACAAAATCATTTGGAATACTGTTTTCTTTTACACATTGTTCACATTAGTTTTAGTCATATTTATTAAAAAATAAATGATTGAAACTATTCTAGATTGTTGTTGCTTTCATTAAAGTAGCTCAAAATAAGTTAAACCTTTTGAATAAGGCCCATTCAGAAGAAATAGTGTACTAGTTGATCTTTGTATTATTTATATATCCTGGACCACCATATTAACAGCCTCTACTGACAACAGTTGTTAACAGGAGAAGTTGTTTTCTTAGTCGCTTCACATTGTGAATGCACATGGGATACAAAGTCACTGCCTTTTCTCTGTACTTCGCAGTGGAAGATCACTGTGCCTGCCGGGGAACAGATTAAGCTGGCGTTCTCTTTTTTTGATCTTGTGCCGGCAGGCTGCAGTGACTATGTGGACGTGTTTGATGGACATCTTGCTGGCTCTCAGTATTTGGGTAAGAGACATTTGTGACATAGCGTAACTGCAACTGGACTGGATAGAACAAGTTTAATATTCCATTGCAAATAACATGCTCACAAATACTAACCTGCATTTGAAGGCGTTCTGTTCTGTGGACTTCATTAGAATTCTCAATATAGGATTTTTACAGTAATTTACTCATAATCCATATTAGTATATTCAGCTATAAATATGTAAAAAATATACAGGAGGTCTGTTCCAATCTATAAAAAAAGCACACAATAAATTTAACTCACATTATTGCCTTAGACATTACTTAATCTGTAGCATGTGCAACATTAAAAGACTCCTGAGATTTAAAAACATATTTCCAAGTGTTTCCTCCATTCTTTAATCAATTCCTATTTTTTTTAAAAGAAAAATAAAATCATGTTAATGTTAAAAAATGAATTGCAAAACACCCTGAGAGTCCTTAAGATGACTTGAAATAAATGTATATAACTTGGTTGTTTGGTTCTAGTTTTGTAAAAGTAACAGGTGTTTTACCTCCTACAAAAATGAAGACTGGAGTAAACACTTTGAAAATATAGCCCGTTAAGTCTCACATATTTACTGAATAAACTTGTGCAAATTCACTGCAATTTGCCATAATACAGTATTTAATGTGATCCACAAAGGAGTTTCTTTTTCATATGCTCTTCTTTCTCTCCATCAGTCCTATTTTTTCTGATGGTTCAGTACTATTGAATATTGATACAGTATCTGTAAAACCATAATTTAAAAAGTACAACATTTTTTTCAATAACATGTGTGCTCACACACTGCCAACCTGAAGATATATTGGTTCAACTTTTATCCAGTGATGTCTAAATAATTATTTTATTTTCCTTGTGAATATTGTGTTTCAAAATGATACCATATAAAGCAATGTGGGTGTCCTATTTTCACCACAGGTCACTTCTGTGGTGGTCATGTTCCTTCACCACTGGTGTCTACTGGCAATACCTTGGTGTTTCGATTCAAATCCGATTCCCAAAACACCTCAAAGGGCTTCAATGCAACCTACACTGCATACAGACCTCAGGCAGGCACCACTCCAGGAGCTGCTTCCACTAAACCCACTACAACTAAAACAACAACAACCACGACAGCAAAGCCCATAAGTACATCACCACCCCCTGTTGGTAAGTAGAATAAATGTATCTGCCTTCCACATGCTATGAGGGTTATTTATGAGAATTTGAGAGCAATTAATATCCAGCCTTGAAACAAGAATAAGATGAATAATTTAAAAATGTTTTTTCGAATAGAAATGGATGGGAACTAATATTTAGTTTGAGTGGAATGCAATTGGTTTCTTCTTCTTCTTCTTCTTCTTCTTCTTCTTCTTCTTCTTCTTCTTCTTCTTGTGGTCATGAAAAGTCCTGGATTGATAACACTGAATGCTGGAGGTGTAGTCTTCACTACTTATCCTATTACAATGCAAGTTTTCCCATAAATTTCAAACCACAAGGGGCAAAGGAGCAGTTTAGTCTTCATGCTTATTCAAACATTTTTTGATGCAAAAGTGTGTCGAATTGTGTCAAATTGTGCGGTGGTTTTGTGATCCACTGATGGTTGTAGACCACCACAATTTGTTATCTGAAAGACTAGTGCATGAATCCAGTAACCCAGTGAGCCACTTAGACCCCCTGCCTGTCTATTTCTAAACACATGATAGAATAGAAGAAGAATTGCATTAAGGTTTTGCTTTGCTTTTTATAGCAGCATCAAAATTCATTAGCCAGCTTTTTTCATTATACATTTTTTTTTTATAGAACTTCACTTTTGTTTTTGTTTTTCATTTGGCGTCAAAGCAAAGCAAGGGTACAGAGAATGAATTAGATTACCATGAGGTGAAAATGTCCCATCTGGAAAACCTCACCTGATGAATCCATCTCAGTCAGTCCACAAGGTTCACATTCAGTGTCAGCTGCTGCCCCAGCTTCACTTTTAAGTTAGGTGTCTGACCTCATGCATATTTTGTATTGCTTCAGTGGCAAGCAATTGCATTAGCTACCTAACTTTCTATAATTCTCCCTTGGTATAGCTAAAATGTTTACTGTTACATAAACTGTAAAGCTACAGACATAACAAAAAAAGCCTAGATCCTGACTCACAGAATGAGTATCAACTGCACCATATACAGACAAAGGGAAGGCATTACAACGTCTTTGTTTTTGTTTTGCAGACTCTGGCTGTGACAGCAGTGGTGTTCTGTATAGCCGGAGGGGAACAATCCATTCCAAGCACTACCCAGAATCCTACCCTGCACACCTGCACTGTACCTGGAACATCACCGTCCCCCAGGGACTCCTTGTTAAATTAACAGTTACGGACTTGGCCATTGTGGGGGATCCGGGTCAATGCAGCAGAGACAAACTTGAAGTATCAGACAGCCTGGAGCTACTAGGTACGCCAGTCTGCTTGTATTACAAACCATTCTGTATGCCATATAGTTCTGTGGTGTAAGCATTCTTGAAAAATATGTTTCTTCCACAGTTTTCAAAATAGAACGTCCATATATCACTGTCGTATATGAGAGAGAGAGAGAGAGAGAGAGAGAGAGAGAGAGAGAGAGAGATACTAATCCCAACCAAATAATGGGTCAAATAGTGATTGAGTACAGCATCTACGTTTGTTATGTTAAATGGATGGTGTAGGATCTTAAGTTTTAAGCGTATTCATAAAGTGAAATTGTCAAATTTTAGGACTGTTTAAATTAAGCTTTTTTATTTATTTATTTATTTTTTTGCTATTACCTACTCGTTTGCAAAATCCATGAGATTTAACTGAAACCACTTACTTAAATGGTTCCTGAAGTTTTTTTTTTCCATTCTAACATGAACTGGCTCATTATTTTATACACTGGTAATTAAGTCAAATGAGTAGAATTAAATCTGACAAGCAAGGCATTTGGTTAGAACGGAGCCAGTTTAATTGAGGACGTTTTAAAACAGAAAAGAGGAAATTCCGATTTTAAAATGTGCATTTTTTTTTTTGTTATAGAATACCCAATATGAATTTCAGCTGGTGCCACAGAAGCAGTTGCTGTCTGGGATACAATGGCTCAGCTGTGATAATAAAGCTGTGTGTCTATACATTGTACACCCAACTAAGTAAAACCAACTGCGTCAGGCCTTTTACAGTGTCGATTTATGTCACTTGATTCAGTTCCTTTATATAACATTGCCTCATATTGCATTTACTATATGTTCTAATAGTAGGAGATAGGCTCTTGCTAGATGGCAAAGCAAGTTTCCAGTCTGCATGTACAGTGCTGTGGAGATTGAAGCGCATGCTGTCCTTCTGTGCCCTTGCTAATGTCTTTTCGCAGAGGCTTGCTGTGATTGGAGAAATCCGTGGCTGGCTCACTGCAGGACAAGCAGCTGGCCTGTCCGACCTTCAGCGGAGCAGCTGTCTGTGCAGCAATAAAATGTCGGACCTAATATGTCTGAATCACTGCAGGATTGAGTAGAGATGGAATAGAAAAAATGCTTTAAAAAAAATAAAAAAAACAACAACAACCAAAAAAAAAAAAAAGACAAAACAAAAACTGTAGGACTTCTCTAAAATAACCGACCGGTTCTTGTTGCACTTTTGCGGGCACAGACAGGGCTGGAGCAGTTGTTATTTTACCCATGGCTGCACACTCCTGCTAAGTCTGGCGCTGACTGCTTTGCTAATGTAGGACATCAACACAAAACACTTAACTCCTCTGCTGAGATACAACATGTTCTTTCAAGCCTGATTTCACTCAGTTTCTGTGCTTTCTGGTCCTGGATCTCTGTGTCTTGATTTTTCGGTTACTCAAATAACAACTGAACAGTATTTAAGTATTTTAAGAGGCACCTCATCAAAGACATAAAATATAATAACACGCTGAACTTGTGTTGCTTGTGGTGGGTGGATTTAGAATGGAAACAGACCGTCTCTATGTCTTCCTTTTAGAGATGTTGGCTCCTAGCACTGAAGTACAGGATTCTTTTCATTTGAATAAATACCAGTTGGCCTAGAACACCTGAAAGGGGAGGAGTATCACATCTGAATGTGTCTTTATTAAGGTTAGATCCATCTCCTTATAGGAATGGGATATGAAACACGTTGCTATCAAGTGTTTATAGGAAAGCTACTCATGAGGATGTGTACGGTCTCGCCACTGTACTTACAAGCAAAGTAAATGTATGTGGCTGATCTTTTCCCTCTTGCCTCTCCCCCTCAGGTTCTTATTGTGGATTCGTTCTGCCTCCGGTGGTTGTCAGCTCCAGCAACAGACTCTTCCTGAGGTTTCAGTCAGATGGACGCTTGGCTGACCATGGATTCAGCGCAAAGTGGGAGGCAGTATATCCGGAGGATACTGAAGGTGTATTGTAGTGCTTGCTTCATATGCAGTACATATTTTAAATGTCAGGATAACACATTTTGCATAATTTCATGTCTGTGGAAGTGTGCAGTTTGTCACAATAGAAATTATTACCTTTTAGTGTGGTAAAATTAAGTTTTCTCGAGAGAAACAGGTGTAATGCCCTGATAATCCAGACCAGCAATATTAAATCCTAAGGATATCTGCACTGTATAAGGGTTCCTTAGTGTTTTTTGTGAGTTTCTACAAAAGACTTACAAAATGGAATACATGTAAGAACATTACTATTTCTGTTGATGAAAGAGAATATATGTAAGTAATAATTGTTTATTACATAAACATACATATATTGGTGGTCCAGTGGTTAAAGAAAAGGACTTAATACCAGCAGCAGTTGTTGATGCATAGTTCACCCCCTTGGTCTCTGTAATTGCTTTGGATAAAAGTGTCTGCTAAATGACTAATTAATAATAATAACTGAAAATGAGATCACCAATTAAAACCCTTTTCCATCCATACATGGCTCTATATAACTGCAGGCAGCAAAAATACCTGTTTTTGCAGAAATCCAGGGATGTGGCGGCACCTTCCACGAGGAGGTGGGTGTGATCAAGTCCAAGAACTGGCCCAAGAACTACCAAGGAAACAGCTTGTGCTTGTGGACTGTCGAGGTACCTGCAGGGAAAAGGATTACTGTGAATTTCACTCATTTTGAGGTGGAGGAGCCAGCCCCATTCACCAAGAAATGCTTTGATAACCTGGTCATTTACGATGAGGCAGCAGGTATCGCAGAGAAGTATGGTGAGTGTTCCTTTGAGCCGTAAGCAGTGCTGTTTGAAGACTTGGTCATATGAACCCATTTTAAAAACTATTGCTAAACAAGCGCCTGTTATCAGCCCCCTATCAAAGTCTTATCTGCTGAGCTTTCTTGACCATTGTGACTGAAACTGATTTGCCCCATGCAACTTTCTGTACATTGCAGAATCCATGTCAGGGATGCTATTTCTACAACAAAAAAAAAAATGGTCACATGAGGGAAGGTCCTTTTACTTGTGACCTTGTTTTACCATTGAAAAATAGCTTGTGAAAAGAAAATGGTCATTGAGACTTGCTTGAGCTGGGTGTGTTCTCAGTTTAAATATAATCAAACTAATGTTACATTTTCATTTCCCCAGGTCCATATTGTGGAACTAAACTCCCACCAGCAATTACATCCAAGGGAAACAAGTTGGTGATGCGCTTTAATGCAGATTTCTTCACTGAAGCACAAGGATTTCGAGCCTACTGGACAACAGATCCCACAGTACCACCTCCTACAGAGGTCCCACCACAGCCTAACCCCTGGGATAACATTCCTATCGGTAATATCTCATTTTCACTGCGATTAGGAAAAACTGCACACATCAAATGAGAACTAGGATATGGTTTTCATTAAAATCAAAAAATTAAAAACAATTCAACAGTGTAACAAACAAGGTACTAGATATAAGACCTGGGGTTACTGGTTCCATTGTATGAAGGTAAATATAATTGCTGTAGTTGATCAGTAATAAAAACAATGAAAATATTTATTTATTTTAAATATATAATGTGGGTTAAACTGTTAGTGATACCTTGGCTTTAAAATTGTGTATTTGTTTTACCTTTCATTAGCATTAAAACATTTCTACAGGTTCCTTACCAAAGAGATTATTCAAAAGTGAAATATGACTTGCACCAACTCAAAAGAAAAAATCAGTTTGGATTTGAGACAGAAACCTAAACTAATTGGTTTTATAGAGAAATCAACCATCCTAGGCTGTTATCAATGACAGGCTGTTAACTGCTGCAGAAACAAGTTGTTTCCCACCATCTTACCAAATTCATTTAATAAACAGAACAATAATTCCCCAGACGATTGCAGGGTAAATGTTTAAAGACATCCATTCCAGCTGAACTTTGAAAGAGGCTTTATTTCCAGTACCTCTGTTAACCACAAGTTACTAATTATAAGCAACAGCCAATATGGGGTTCAGTACAGAGGGTTTGACAGGATGTTATATACTGTATGAGGAATTATCAACAGTCTCCTCAGGTGGGTTGAATTTGGCCTATTTTGTTGTTCATGCTATGTGTAAATTGATTGCCCAGACTCCAGATTGTGTACATTGTTAAAACTGCTGTATCTCACAATCTTGTTCAGTTCTAAACTAAAAAAATGACAATTTGTTGTGCATTGTAGTGCCAATTTCTGTGGTGGTCTTCACTACAGAGATGTATGGAAAAACATGATAAATGAAAACTTGTTTACCTTGTTATATATATATAACTTAACCCATGAGTTGTGCAGAAATTTGGGCCAGTACATTTAAACTTACTAGCATAGGGTTGCTTCAGTAGTATGCTTCAAATCTCTTTTACGAAAACATACAGTTTACGTTATGCATCAACCAACAGGTAAAAAGTTTAGAGGTGATCTAAAAAATATTAATTTGTTTCAAATATGTCCTATGCCCCTCTGAATGCTTTGATATAAAAACTCCACCAGTCACAAATTACTGTGTATTCACCACCAGCATGGGAGCACCGTGAAAGGACGCGGAGCCGTGCCTGGGCTTTGCTGTTGTTTATTATTGTTTCGGGACTGAAACCCAGTATTATTTGGCTGTGCAAACTACACATTACTGTGTAGTTGCCTGCGCTATTATTGAACGGTGCCAAACCGCATTCAGGAAAATAAAATAACTGTTTGCACTGTGAACTCTGTCTGTGCGTTGCTGTTTAAGCACTATATCACCACTACACCACACGTTCACAATGACACAGTGATATATTTCAATGTGTGGACTGCATTTATTAGCCCATTATACCCTATGGATGTGCATCATCATCACTATTAAATCAGAGCCTGCAGCTTTTGTGTAAAACAGAGCAGAAAGATTGTAAATGAGAAACTGTTAAGGTATTAATGGGAAGATGTTTAAATCTTTTAATTGTCTTCCCCTTGATTCGAAAGTAGAGTGTATCCAGCTGTGTCAGATTCCTCCAGCAAAGCTAGTTCAAAAATGCAGATGAATCAAGCCTTAAACATAAAAGGCTGTGAATGCCACTCATTTTTTTATTTAAAATTATAAATAGTTGGAGTGAAACTGGTAAAAGATCTCTTATCTGTCTATGTGTACTGTACAAAATTTCCATCTGGAAATCAGAGTGAAGGAAAACTATGAATGTTTTATCATGACTTAAGAGAACCCCCTGAATATATTATTAAATTATTCATATCTAAATCATAGGTTGTCTAATATAAATACAATATTATATTTGTTTCTTTTCCAGACTGGCCAACAAATTGTGGAAAGCCCACCATTCCACCTCAGATCAATACACGTATTGTAAATGGAGAGCCTGCTAAACCAAACTCTTGGCCTTGGCAAGTTTCCATGCAGGTTGGTATCTAATACATTTTAAAATAGTATTTCTATGATAGATAGAGTGCAAAAATAATTTGGTTTCATGTGGCCACACAGCACACAGGCACCAGACTGGGGAAACAGTGGGGTTCCAGTGGGTTACCGTATACAATATTGATTAAATATAGTTCTATGTAATAATGATTAAGTGATATCCTTCTCATGCTCTGGTTTTGTGGCCAATTCTGTTTTAACGCTAGAACTACCGAGGTGGTCAATTTGACTGTTTGCAGTTTTTTAAGTTAATTTACTCCGCCTGTCTGGCAGATATGGGGCTGTGCGTTTATGACTTTACCTAAATATATGTATTTATCATCCTCACAAAGTATGAGATGCAGGGTTGCAAAAATAAGGGAGATAAACATACCTTGAACTACCAGACTGGTCAAATTGACTGCTACATAGAAAACAATTGTGTTTTGCTTATACAGTACAGTATTTTATTGTGTTATTTGTATTTATAAGTCAGGACTGTGCTGGCGATGTATTGAACTGTGATTGGATCAGTCTGCAGCCCTTACATAAATGGCTTCTTGTAATCTAAGGTGTCTATTGTAATTCAATCAGCCTTTTGTAACATCAACTGTCTGTCATGTAAGCAGTTATCACCTTTTGTAACTCAGGCGTCTACTGTTTTTCATGTGAGCAGGCATCTCCTGTGATCTATTTTTAGAATCACCCAGGTTACTGTATATGTCGGAAGTTACCCAAAGGAATTCAGTCTTCCAAAATTAGTTGCCAAAGACGTAAGACTGCTGAGCAATGCTTACAGTTACTGCAGAATCTACCTGAAAGTGAATCTGGAGACGAAAAAGTTGTTGCCACTGATGAAACTGACACTGGAGAAGAGTGTGTTTGTGTAGGAGAAAATTCCAGCAGCAGTGAAAGTGAGGACAGTTCCAGTGAAGTGCCAGGACCAAGTGAGCAAAGAGATCACCCCAGCACTACTTTGAGAACACCTGGACACAGAATCGAACTCGCAAAGGGGCGTGGAAGTGGACATGGAAGAAGACGTGCTCCTGTGGCACCTCCTGAACTTGTACCAGCCGCTTCGCCTGTACCAGCCCCTGCACCTGTACCAGCCACTTCTCAAGTGGCACCCCCTGCACCTGTACCAGTCACTTCACCTGTACCAGCCCCTGCACCTGTACCAGCCACTTCTCACATGGCAAGCCCTGCACCTGTACCAGCTGCTTCATCTGTACCAGCCCCTGCACTTGTACCAGCCACTTCTCACTTGGCAACTACTGCACCTGTACCAGCTGCTTCATCTGTACCAGCCCCTGCACCTGTACCAGCAGCCTCTCCAGCAGTAACACCAGCACCACCAGGTATTCAAGAGGTTGGTCGTGATGGCACTGTTTGAGACATTATAAATCCTGGTCTCCACTCTGCAGGAAGAAGGCGTCAACAAAATGTTTTGAAGGAAGTTTCAGGATCCACTCCATATACAAAACACAACATCTCTGATGAGAGCGTATTGAGTGCTTTTCATTTATTGATAGATGAGTGTATGCTTCGCCACATGCAACGCTGCACTGAAGCTGAAGCCCACTGACAACTAAATGATGATTCCTGGTCATTGCCTTTGGAAGAATAGGAAGCATTGATTGCACTATTGTTTGTTCGTGGAGCATATGGTGCCAACAGCCTGTCACCGGACAGCTTGTGGTCCATTAAGTGGGGACCTTTTTTTCCAGAGACAATGGTACGGAATTGCTTTTATGAAATTATAAAATGTGTGCATTTTGATTTGAAGAGGACCAGAAGTGTGCGCCTTCAAAATGATAAATTTGCCCTGCCATCCGAAGTTCAGAACCGCATCATTGATTACAGCATTCTCTACTACAAAAGAGGGAGAGAACATTACAGTGGATATGCAGCTTTTTCCAACAAAAGCAAGGTGTGGGTGGGCTCAATATATGTGTAACAAACCTGATAAATTTGAGTGGTAGTGGATGTTCAATCCAAATATTTGATCAGCGACTACCCCTACTTGGGCAAGGATGAGACTCACCCAGCTAACCAAAGGGTGGGTGACAGTGTAGTACTTCAGCTAATGGGAAAAGGGAGAAATGTTACCACCAACAATTTTTTTTACCTTACTGCAATTGGCAAAAGAGTTGAAGAAGAAAAAAACAAGCCTGGCTTTCAACTGTAAATAAACAAAGGTGAGAACTGCTACTATCTGCAGGAGACCTGCACACAGAGCTGTACTCCACTACAATTCTGAAGCACTCTGTCTGCTGCACTCTTTAACAGTTTACAAGTGCATTTTAGACCAGAAAAACTCAGGAAAACTCAGTGAAAGCTGTGTCTCGCAGGTGGCCTGTTCATGTGTTTTACAATGTATTGGATCTTGCAACCATCAACTCTTTTATTCTTTACAAGGAATGCATGGGCAAGAAGATAACGAGGAGAAATTAAATATTGCAGCTGGCCGAAGAACTTCACCAGAAACATTTTGAACAGAAAGAGTGCAAAGCAGGTACCAGCAGCTGAAGGTGGCGACACTGGTGCCAGCCGCAAGCGACGTCAATGCCAGGTTACAAAATGCAATGAGTCTTGATAGCTGTGTCCAATGCGCAAAGGCAGTGTGTGGAAAGTGTACTGCATATGTGGAGAAGCACAACATCTGTGTGGAATATGCAAACACAGTCTTCTTTGATAACATGCTCTGGTGTTGCGATTGTCTATAAAACCCATTTATGTTCAAATGTTTCTTTTTTATTTACATAATTTAAGTTGCGTATTTGCGCTTTATGTCTGTATAGAAACCCATTTATTTACAATTTCTTGTTACTTATTTACATCGTTTCGGTTGTACAGTTTTGTATATAAATAATATACTAGTATATACACTTATTTATTTTCAAATGTTAGTTTTGTTTATTTTGTTATTGTTTTTTGCAGTTGCGCTTTATATAATGTGTCTGTATATAAACCCATTTCTGTTCAAATGTTCATTTATTTACAATGTTTCGGTTGTGCAGATATTTTATGTGACATGCCTGAATTTGTTCTTTCTTTAACCACTGGACCACACAGAGGCTGTGTGGTCCAGTGGTTAAAGAAAAAGGCTTGTAACCAGGAGGTCCCCGGTTCAAATCCCACCTCAGCCACTGACTCATTGTGTGACCCTGAGCAAGTCACTTAACCTCCTTGTGCTCCGTCTTTCGGGTGAGACGTAGTTGTAAGTGACTCTGCAGCTGATGCATAGTTCACACACCCTAGTCTCTGTAAGTCACCTTGGATAAAGGCGTCTGCTAAATAAACAAATAATAATAATATTTATGTTGTCTTTAATACAGTGGTGTGGCAGCTTGTAGTGCACAGGTGCAGTGCTGAGGAATGATAGACACAAGATAGCTCACTGTGAAAAAGCAGATCTTTATTTGCTGACAAATAATCATACCTGGCTCTACACAACGATGTGTATCGCTCAGGCATACCACGGGTTTCAGTCCTGAAATAATAATACAGTAAACAAGACACACACAAACACAACACGGTCACAAGAACAGAGTGAGTGCTCTTAGTGAAAGTGGTGATTTACAGGTTTATTCGTGCACAGTGGTGAAGTGTAGTCCAGGTTTAATTGCTGGCAGTTTAGCTACAGCTCCCAGAGGTTAGCCTTCTATAATGACAAGCACAGACAGTTACGACTGACCCTGGAATGAACTGCCAGACCATCCAGTACGAGGCACACTGTTCCTGTTATACAGCGCCCTCACAGGTCGGGAGGGAGACTGTTGACTAGGATCCATTCGCTCTCTGTCACAGGCGGTCAAATTGACCGCTCGTGGCAGTTCTAGGGATGCATATAACTCCGTTATTAAAGTAGTAAATGGTGTCTATGGAGAGTGATAGAACAATAGAACAGTTAGAGTAATGTAAAAGAGTAGTGCAGCAATCATTTGTAGACAACCAAAAAATCAAATTTGAACTACTTTTAATTTTTTTTTTTACTAGTACTCCTAGCTCACATTAATGAATCTTCATTTAGACCAATTTAAATCCACTTCATTTTCAGCACCAATTGATCTCAATGCCATGCATTGTGATGGTGACAGATCCTATGCTAAAACCTCATTTGATAATCTCAAGTGAAATGTAATTAAATAGTGTAGGTTGCACTTTAAATTAAGCATCTTGTATACTCATTAATTGCCATGTGTGGCAAAGTGGTTAGTAGTGCGCAGGTGTAGAGGTGATGCAGTGCTCAAACAACGACAATAACACAGTGTTCACGGTCCAAACAGTTCTTTTAATTGTTGTCACGGTTTGGCACCATTAAATAGCAATGCTGGCAACTACACGGCAATGTGTGATTGCACAGCTAAGCACAACAGGGTTTCAGTCCTGATATAACAATACAATAATACAAGCACGGCTCCGCGTCCTTTCTCACGGTGCTCCAGTGCTGGTGGTGAATACACAATTATTGGTGACTAGTGTAGTATTTGGAATCCGGGTTTAATGCTGGCTGGAACAGGGCCAGCTCCCGATTGTTAGCCGTCTACTAAATACAAATAAACAGTGGTTAACAAAACAAACACAAACCCTCACGGTTTCGTTTTTATTCCTTCCTGGTCCTTTCGTAAACCATAACAAAGGAACAGATTGCATCGTCACATCCCCTAAAATGCCTTTAATCACAACCCCTCTGATAGCTAGTTCAATCACGTCTTCTCCAATCCATGACTGACACATCGCATACCGTACTAGGGCGATGACCTATGGTATTGTGACTCCCCCTCTTCCTGGATAGCTGGCTTCCGACTGACCCTGGAATTAACTGCCGAACCATCCAGTACGAGGCACTCTGTTCCTGTTATACAGTGCCTTCACAGGTCAGGAGGGAGATTGTTGACTAGGATTAATTCACTCTCTGTCACACCATGTTATTAAGTATTTCTGACAGCTCTGCAAAGCTTTGTTAAATTGTGAAATATTATGCAGTTAACCTTTAGTTGCAAGACCAAAACATCCTTGCTCATGCATTAGCAAGGGTTTATAAGACAATGATTAATGATATTGCTATCCATTTTTAACCCTTTTATCCTGGATATATCTACAAAGAAAAGGTTGTAACTGACAACAGAGTTCTATCTCAGATAACACAGGCTACTTTTGCTGTGGTATCCAGGACTACAAAGAAGCTTAAACCAAATAAAAATCTGAATAGTGTGGTACTATGTGTGTTTGTTCTACTGTGCCACTGTGCTACTGCCTATATTAACAGACACATTTTTTCCCATTCGAATGTTTCAGCTCTCCCCGAATCCGCATTAATATAAATCACCCTTTAATTGTGTGGTTCCCTGCTCCAGGGAAGATGGCAATTGATTCCCCAGCATGGGGAACATATTCAAATTACTGCATAATTTGTTGCACTATTATTATGCCAACTCAGCACATACTAACTACAAAAATGGGGTACTTCATCTTAGACAGTGCTAATTAAGAATTATTTTTCAACATATATATTATATACCAATGCAAGTTTTTTTTTTTTTATATATATTTCTGAGAATGCTTTGTTCTAAAACACTAAACCCATGATAAATCGAATCAGTCAGTTCCCTTTTATTTCCAGTGCTGCAAAGTTCTCATCTTCTAATTGTATACCAATAAGGTTAAAGGAAATCTCTGTTCCACTTTTTTTAAATGATTCTCATTCCTCTGGTACTTAGATTTTATTGTTCAGTTAACAAGGGCAACAACTCAGGTAAGATAGCCATTAACCCTTTACAGTCCTATGTTGGACCAGGTCCGACGTTACAATTTTCCCTTTCTGGTCCGATGTCGGAACCTGTCCGACATCATCAAAAAGACATAAAACACAGTTCTCTAGTCGTTTTTTCTCCGGAAAAAGCAGAGAAAACTATTCAATGGCTGAGTGAGACCAATAGGAGCCGAGAGAAGCCGATCTGACCAATACACAGCTCCGGCTCCACAGAGATAACACGGCCATAAACAAACAAGATAGCTGCTTCCACATCCAGGGCTCAAAGAATATCATGGACATTTGCAGAGCTTTTTGAGATGTTACAGTAATAAAATAATGACTTGGATCGCATTATTGAGTTTGGTGATAAAACGAGTGATCAGGAGATGATTTATCAGTATGCACTATGAAGAGGTATGTGAAAAATACAGCGAACAAGGGGTTGAGCGGGTCTGGAGATGCAGTACCGAGTGTCCTGTTGATATGCAGTGCCTTTTAAACCTGTTTTACTGTGAAAAAAAAATACTTTTAAACAGCGCGCCTAAAATAGACGTGTGAAAATAAAATGGACCTGACGTGCTGAATAAATGGACCGCAAAGGGTTAAATGTATTTATCTAAATGCTAGAAGTCTCAGAAACAAAATGTTAGAACTTGAAGCTACTGCACTAACAAGTAACTACAATGTGATAGGTGTTACAGAAACTTGGTTATCCGAGAGTGATGGAGACGAATATAATATTAGTGGATATACACTGTATAGGAAAGACAGGCAGGACAGAAGAGGCAGAGGGGTAGCGCGATAAATCAAAACTAGTCTTGAAGCCCAGGTGTTAAATACGGAAGAAAAAAACAAAGCAGAATTAATATGAGTCAGAATAATGGACAAAAATAATAGGGGCATGCTATAATAGGGGCATGCTATAGACCGCCAAATTCAGATACTGAGCAAAATAATCTGTTATACAATGACATTAGAAATGCATGTAGCAAAGGAGAAGCCATACTAATGGGGGATTTCAACTTCCCCCATATAAAATGGGAAAACCTGGTGGGGAGCACGACAGCCGAAATTGAAATGGTAGAAATGGCAAATGACTGCATCCTAACGCAATTTGTCAATGCACCGACTAGAGGAGAGACATACCTTGATTTAATCTTTTCAAATAATGAAGACAGAATAACTAAATCAGAGGTCAGGGAACCATTGGCAAACTCAGATCACAACATGGTCTCATTTGAAGTAATTTTTAAAACTCCAAAAGTAATGACTAAAGCTTTACAATTTAAAAAAAGGCAAACTATGAAGGAATGAAACAGAGACTAACAGAAGTAGATTGGAGTAAATAGAGAAAACATCCATAGAAAAAGGATGGCTATTTTTCAAAAATGTAGAACTAGGGGTGCAAAACAATTACATCCCAAAAGTAGACAAAAGTTTTTTTCCAATATTATTACAGCAAAAGAACATTCAAGGAGGAAGTAAAATGTCTCAGAGATACAAATGGTAAAATCATAGATGAAGAGAAAAAAATAGCAAATATATTAATAATTTTTACAAAGGAGGATACTGACCTGTTCCTATCCAGTTTTAACACTAGCACTGCCATATCCGCTTTTTGAACGGCTTTTGCAATTCAAATTTAAATATCTCCATATATGTGAATATCTCGTGCATGTCCGTTCTTAAGTGTTACTAAATATTTGAATTAAATGCCCATACGGTGTTTCAGCTGCAGAATCATAAAAATGAATATGTTATAAGCAGTTGCTTCTTCAACTGCCAGACCCGCAGTTTATGCGGCATATTGAAATCAATACAATATTGTCACAAAATATACACATTGAATCACAATACAGTGATTCGTCTGCTTGTCCTCTGAATCAGCTCAACAAGTTTGTAACTGTCCTTTGTAATTCAATCTTGAGAACGTTGCAAACCCAGGTGTTGTGATCAATGCCTTGATCAGTCACCTCT
Source organism: Acipenser oxyrinchus oxyrinchus (assembly GCA_030684275.1). Classification (NCBI taxonomy): domain Eukaryota; kingdom Metazoa; phylum Chordata; class Actinopteri; order Acipenseriformes; family Acipenseridae; genus Acipenser; species Acipenser oxyrinchus. The sequence continues at coordinate 47,790,187 of CM060247.1, forward strand.
TGATCATGTATGCTAATTCTTTTGTATTAGGTGTAGGGCTGGCGACAGGCTGGCTGGTGTTAGTGTTTATTAGACTCTGCTGTGGGCACTGCAATTCATTATTATCTGTATACTGACTGAGAAGATGGCTCAAAGACGAGTACTGAATATGGAAGAAGTGCTTGAACTGTTACAAGATTTGGCTTAAGGAGATTCTGATGGCGGGGTGAGTGATAACGACAGCGATGCATCCTGGCCGTCGAAACCAGCAGTTCCGACAGTGAAAGTGAGGACACCAAGACGGATTTACCTGCAGGTCAAACACAACAAGTGTCGACCAGGAGGAGAGGTCGTGGCCGTGGCAGATCCAGATCCAGTACTGGAGAAACAGCTGCTGTCCCTGCGGCAACTGCTGCATCTGCCGCTTCAGCACCACCAGCACCAAGGACAACTACACCTGCTGCATCATCTTCTCCAAGTGTAATTCAGGAGATGGGCAAAGATGGGACAGTTTGGAAACTTATAAATCCAGGTGATGAGGCTTTGAGAAAACGCACATCAGAAAATGTTTTGTCTGAAGCTTCAGGCCCAATGCCGCACGCAAAACAAAACATAGATACCCCACTCAGTGCATTTCTGTTGTTGATCTCTATGCAACTGCTGCTTCACATTCAGTGCTGTACCGTGGCAGAGGCACAGTGGGTACTGAATCTTGACCCCTGGGAACTGTCTTTGGAGGAATTACAAGCTTTCATTGCAATCCTGTATGTGCGTGCCGCCCTGCTGGTGAGAGACTGGGAGACAGTGTTGTGCTGATGCTGATGGAGCTGTACTTGGGCAAAGGACGAAATGTCACCACTGACAATTTTTTTACTTCTCTCCATTTGCCCAGGGAGTTGAAGAAAACAAAAACACCTTGGCAGGGTCTGTGAACAAGGCAAGACAAGAGTTACCACCAAGAGCTCAAGCCGTATGAGCCCCCCTGCACTCCATTACACTCCTCAGGCAGAATGACTGTGCCACCTTGAGTGTGTACAGATGTAAAAAAAAAAAAATGCTTATTCCAACCTCTCTGCACAAATCAGTGACCATCGGGACTGATGCTAAATGAAAGCCAGAGACTGTTGCATTTTACAACGCAATGAAGTACGGTGTGGATATACTGGATCAAATGGCACTGCTGTATTCTGTCAAAGGTAGTACTCGTAGGTGGCCTGTGTCTGTTTTCTATAATGTTTTGGACCTGGCAGCCATCAACGCTTTGGCTTTGAAAAAGGAGTGCACTGGCAACACAATCACTCAGAGGGACTTCATTTTGCAGCTAGCCCTGGAGCTACGGCAGAAACATTTTGATAAGCATTAGTAAGACCTCACCTAGAATATAGTGTTCAGTTCTGGTCACCTTGTTACAAAAAGGATATTGCTGCTCTAGAAAGAGTGCAAAGAAGAGCAACCAGAATTATCCCGGGTTTAACAGGCATGTCGTATGCAGACAGGATAAAATAATTGAATCTATTCAGTCTTGAACAAAGAAGACTACGCAGTGATCTGATTCAAGCATTTAAAATCCTAAAAGGTATTGACAATGTCGACCCAGGGACTTTTTTGACCTGAAAAAAGAAACAAGGACCAGGGGTCACAAATGGAGATTAGATAAAGGGGCATTCAGAACAGAAAATAGGAGGCACTTTTTTACACAGAGAATTGTAGGAGTCTGATACCAACTCCCCAGTAATGTCGTTGAAGCTGACACCCTGGGATCCTTCAAGAAGCTGTTTGATGAGATTCTGGGATCAATAAGCTACTAACAACCAAACAAGCAAGATGGGCCGAATGACCTCCTCTCGTTTGTAAACTTTCTTATGTTCTTATGTCTAAGCTAGGCTCTAGGTGGAGTAAACCCTAATTTAAGGAACTGAATCTTTAACTACCTACATCAAACAGAAAACATTAGGCATCCGAAAAGAAGGACACACATATTTTTGGATGGTTAGATTCAATCAAAATACATTAATCAATATATCCATCATTTCCCTGTTCAGTGGCTTTATTTAATAGTTTCAGGATTCAGTAAAATAAAAACTTCCCAGCATGAGCTGAAGTTCTTAATTTCATACACATGTATAGTATAACACCCTCTGGAAAAATGGACTGAACATATATAATTTTATGTCATTGCAGGTGTGGCCAGCAAGTCGCAATGAGACTGTTTTCTTCCATACTTGTGGTGGAACTGCCATTCATAAGAACTGGGTCCTCACAGCTGCACATTGTTTCATCAAGTAAGCAACTTTTATTTCTTCTGTAAACTGGATGGCTGCAGGGGTGACGTCAGACCAAGAACAGAAACCAAAACAAGGAATGGCGTGGGCAAACTGAGACGCTACGGCGTTCAGTGTTTTATTAAATAAATAAATCAAAAGGTTTTAAACAAAACACTCAAACAAAAAGGCACGTTGGCCAAACAAACAAACAGCAACAAGTAGTATTGTGCTGGTGCAAAGCCAGCACGTCTAGCAATTGTTATCTTTTTTAATAATTTTACCTCCTGTCTCCACTCTTGTTCTCCACTCTGAACACTCTTCTCAATGAGCCCGGAGCGGGTCCTTTTATATTCTGTGGCTGGAGCCTTAATTACCTATTAATCAAACAATTACCTTAAGGCTCCAGCCTCATTCCCACAAGGTTATAGGGATGAGGATTTAACCTCATCTGTGCCAACTAAACATTATCATGCCAGCTTTTCGCTGGTCTCAAATAATAAATAACATTATAAAATGGCTTGGATAAATTAAGTGCTGTGATTGGCTTAACAAGATCACATGACCGCACAGTAAGTATTGTCTTACCGCACTGCAATGACATCATAGACCAACTTACTTACCTGATCTATTGATATTACTACACCTTAATAGTAACAATTATCTAAACAGTGTTTCTGTAGGTAAAAATGTCAACATACAACTGAAACAGCATTTAAATCACTCAACAATCTTTTTTTTCATCTCTGTCACTAAGCATTACAGAAAAATTGGCAAATGTACTGTGGTATTAAGTCAGAGAACAGAACAAAGAAAACTTTGAGGTCAGCAGTCGCAGTAACTCTTTATTCAAAAGCCATCTGAGAAATCGCCACGCAATTCTCACTCAGCATGTAATATATACAATTAAACTAAATATCGCCTTATAAAACTGACTAGTGAGTATACAATGTTCAACCGTTGGGCTTTTAAACAAGATTTGGTTCGGCATAGAATTCTATTGTGCTCACCGTGGACGGGAAGGACTGCGCAAACTGACACGGAAGTCATTTAGTCCACATATCATCTCATGCTGGTTTACAATCTAGGGCCAGTTACCGGCCATCAGTGTGAAAACAGCCTCTGAAATTATTGGTCAGCTTCTCCTGAAGACCACAAAACCTGAGAAGGATCATTTCCTACACACACACACACACACAAACACTTGGAAGCTTCTCCCTTGATGTCAAGTGCCAGTGCAGTGTTTAGCTGTTCCATGAATCCTCCCTCACATGTGGGAAATCAGTCTGATTTCAATTCCCAAATGTCATTTTATCTCGAAAATTTTACTATAAATGGAAATGTTCAATGTAATGTTTATGGCAAATAAAAAAGTACAAAATATATGTATTCAGGGACTATTTTCTTTTATCAGTGGAAGGATACATAATACATTTCTAAATTTCTCCTTAAAAAAGCTGGTTTGTGTAATTATTATTTTTTTTTTAAATGTAATCATTTTATAAGCGAAATAACCCACTCCATGGTGTGCGGTTAGAATTGTCTTACCGCACACCCTGTCATAGGTTATTTCTTACATAGTGATGGACGGTTTTCGTCCGCCCGCATATAAACACCTACAATAATAATAAACAAATATAAATACAAAGGGGCGGGACACCCTGCCACAACCTTTTAATTCACTGTGTAAAAAAACAAACTTCAAAGGTAAGCTTTCTTTAAAGACCTTTACGAAAAAAACTCTTATTTAAAATAAGGTTTTTAAAAAAACAAAAATATACTGAATAGAATTCCTGCCTTCAGCGCCCCTGGGGTGTTAACCTCTAACAGTCTGCTGTGACTCTGCAGCTATGCCAACGAGCTCCACCGCTGGCAGATATGCCTGGGCAAACACAACCTGACTTATGAAGAGCCCGGTGAGCAGTGCTTCGCTGTGCTGGGGATCTATCGGCACGAGAGCTTCCAGTACCCACAGGTGCCCTCAGTGGAGTTCGATATTGCTCTGGTCAGGCTGGATGGAGAGGTGACAGCCAACCCCCACATCGACTTCGCCTGCCTTCCGCCCGCAGAGGAGATGCAGCCCCCAGGCAAGAAGTGCTATGCAACAGGCTGGGGGGATGAGACAGGTAAGGAGCGCCTTACTGCCCAAGCATTCAGCCTCATTCTCTTCTTCTCCTGGTTGCGTTCCCTTGAGGGCACTGAAATGGCTACTGTCCGAAAATTGTCAAGAACACCTATATAATGAGCCAACAGGTTGTTTACTCAAACTGAGATTTTACAGCACATTAAAAGTGGTCTACATCTAATATGAAATGCTCAAATCACCTACAGAATGGACTTGCCTGCATTCAGAAATCGGTGGCACCAATATTATAAAAACAATTGGAGAATTAAGAAACCAGTGTGCCAAGCTTAAGTGACGAAGGGCGTAATATACATTTTGTTCTAATAACTGCATAACAAAATTATTTCTTACCAGTGGATGAGACTAATAAGGAATGGGAGTCATGGCCCATGTACCTAAGCAGCTCCAGGATAATGGCATTCCACTCATCATATACATGCATGAAGCTCCCTCTGCTGTTGCAAGACCCAAATGACATTTTAAAACAAATGCTGAAGTCTAGAAATGCTGAAGCCTAGAAATGAGAAGAATACAAATACAAAAGAATACCATTTATTGTTTAAAAATATTAAGTCTTTCCCTATATTTGACATCTTTTTGACAACATCTGTTATCAGAGCAGTTCTAAGAACATGGGCATAAATCTGATTATTCACCCCCTCTAACTGAGGAATTTTGAAGCGATTACCCCTCCATACACAAATTAATCTAGCCCCCTGGCAGTCTGTTAGGTCTGTTGTCTTGTCAAATATGGCTGAAATGTACTTGCAACAGGGAGATGCAGCTTTCATATATTAGACTATACGTATCAGGGATTCGCATTTGTGTAAAACATTATGAAGTTCAAATTTTTGTGTCCACTACCCTACAACTAGGGACATATGAAAAAGCTCTGAACTACTGCCAGCAGAATTTTTTTGGCCTGAATATCTTACTCTCACTGAATATATCAAAACTTGCAGTTCTACTGTACCACAGATCTTTTCGCAATATAGAAGTTTTCATTTTAAGTTGTTATTCTACCTGTTGTTTCAGGTAACTCACAAGTGCCAAAAGTTGCGGAGTCCCTCAATCAAGTTGCCCTCCCAATCGTTCCCTACGAGACATGCAAAAGGATTGACTACTGGTGGTTCCAAGTGAAAACGTCCATGATTTGTGGTGGCTATACTCGTCCTGATGAGTTGAAGTCAGTTTGCCAGGTAACAAAGAACCAGTATTTATACAGTAAATGGGGTGGGGTGGGGTGGGGTGGCGGGTGAGATGTGTGGTGGTGACTCCACACTGCAAAAGTGTTAAATTGCTTGCTATTTCACAGGGAGACTCTGGAGGGCCCCTTGTTTGCCAGTCCACAATCAATAACTCCCTGTGGGAGGTTCATGGCATTACCAGCTTCGGCCCCATGGGCTGCACAATGGACAAGAAGCCCAGTGTCTTCACTCGCTCCTCTGCATACATCCCTTGGATAGAACAAGTTATCAAGAAGAACATCTATGACTTAAACAGTATGTGCTTCCTGGATGTACTACTATTTTGTGGCTTTGTTCATAAACATGAAAGGGACTTGAAAATCTAACTGGTCTTTATTCAAACAGAGCTAAATAATTATGTTGTGTAGATTAAATATAGCCCTCAACAACGGCTATGAAAACCAACAATTCTTAACAGTCCCCGCAAGTCGCTTTAGTTTATTTTTAAATTGACAGTGGACATTTCTTCTTACAATGCTGATCTTTTCTTTATTATATGTTGAAATCCTAAATACCATATTGGAACATTTTGTTGAAACAAGCTCTGCAGTACTTGCTTGAGCATGAGTTTTAAAAAAAAATGACAGTTTTGGCTAGGACTGAAGAATGTGTTCAGTAAACATTAATTCAATTATCCAGCTATACTCTTGTTAAAGCTCCTGTTATTATCGTAGCCCTGTCACCGATTTTTAAACATAATTTCAGACATTGACAATCATAGTAGTTACTCCTGCCCAGAAAGTATAAATGGAGTAATAACCAAAACTCCAGACAGTATCGAACTTCATGGGAAATCAACTATTCCAAAAGGTTAATGCCTTTCAGTTAAATAAAAAAGTTTGATTTTTTTTCCTGTTCTCCTTGCTGAAAAAGCCATACATACAGTACAGTAAATGAAGACGTATCTTGGTCAAATTCAGAATTCAAATGAAGAAGGAAATGGTTGGAATTATGTAGCACTTATATTGCGTTAGTAATATTTCTTCCATGTTTAATTGATTATATAATTATTTTTTTCTCGAAGCCTCTGGTTGTGGTGGTGCAAAGGAACTATTGGGCACAGGAGGAACATTTTCCTCCATGCGATATCCGCTCAGCTACAGGAACAACAGCACCTGTATGTGGAACTTGAGAGCCCCAGCAGGGAAAGTTGTCCACCTGCATTTTCAGAGCTTCTCTCTGGAAGACAGCTTGAACTGTGTCAACGACCAAGTCACCCTCTCAGATGAAATAAGCAACATAGGTACAGGGTATTTTATAACTTTTGGTACAAGCAGTTATGTAGCTCTTTGACACATGGTAGAGTTCAGAGTGTTTTTAGACTGGCCCAGTCCCCTTCTGGGTGTTGGTGAAAGCCTACACTCGTTAACATGTGTAGGGACTTGCACAAAGCAGGCAAGACTACAGGGTCACTTCTAAATCAGGCCCAGAAACATATGGTACTGTGGTGTCTGTGGGTTGAAGTAAGTTCAAATTTGTTCTCCCATTACCCCATTTTGTTGTTTAATTTTTTTCCATCCAGAGCATTAGCATGTTAGCAACATTACAATACATTTTTGCTTTGGGAAAAAAAAGTGTGTATGTATTGCCTTTCTATCATTTACCTCTATTTTGTGTTCATTTAAACCCTTAACACCATTCTTATTTTATACAACTTCCTGCAGCACTGATAATTGAAATTATACATAATAATAATTGTTTTATCAATAGAAAATTAGCTACAAAATACATTGAAGATCCCTGTCATCAACACGTTTCTCAAATTGTATTATCAAACTTTAATTTAGTACAGTTTTATAGATAGAAATATTTACTGATAAACTCTAGGTATGACATACAGTGCCTTGCATAAGTATTCACCCCCCTTGGACTTTTCCACATTTTGTAGTGTTACAACCTGGAATTAAAATGGATTTAATTTGGATTTTTTGTCACTGATCAACACAAAATAGTCCATAATGTCGAAGTGGGGAAAAAAATCTACATATTTTTCAAAATTATTTACAAATAAAAAACTGAAAAGTCTTGATTGCATAAGTTTTCACCCACTTTCCTGCGACACCCCTAAATAAGCTCTGGTGCAACCAATTGCCTTCAGAAGTCACATAATTAGTTGAATGGAGTCCACCTGTGTGCAATTAAAGTGTCACATAATCTCAGATTAAATACACCTGTTTCTGGAAGGCCCCAGAGTTTGTTAGAGAGCATATCTAAACAAACAGCATCATGAAGACCAAGGAGCTATCAAAACAAGTCTGGGATAAAGTTCTGGAGAAGCACCAATCAGGGTTGGGTTATAAAAAATATCCCAAACTTTGAACATCCCAGAGCATCATTAAATCCATTATTAAAAATGGAAAGAATATGGCACAACCGCGACTCTGCCTAGAGAAGGCCGTCCACCAAAACTCAGTGACCAGGTAAGGAGGGCATTAGTCAGAGAAGCAACCAAGAGGCCAATGGTAACTCTGAAGGAGGTGGAGAGATCCACAGCTGAGATGGGAGAAACCGTCCATGGGACAACTATAACCTGGACGCTCCACAAAGCTGGGCTTTATGGAAGAGTGGCAAGAAGAAAGCCATTGCTGAAAAAAACCCCATATCAAATCCCGTTTGGATTTTGCCAAAAGGCACGTGGGAGACACAGCAAACATGTGGAAAAAGGTTCTCTGGTCTGATGAGACCAAAATTGAACTTTTTGGCCTTAGCGCAAAACGCTATGTGTGGCGCAAAGCCAACACTGCTCATCACCCTGAGAACACCATCCCCACGGTGAAGCATGGTGGTGGCAGCATCATGTTATGGGGATGCTTTTCATAGGCAGGGACTGGAAAACTGGTCAGGATTGAGGGCAAGATGGATGGAGCCAAATACATTGAAATTCTAGAGGAAAACCTGTTTCAGTCTGTAAGAGACCTGGGACTGGGGTAGAGGTTCACCTTCCAGCAGGACAATAACCCTAAACACACAGCCAAAGCTACACTGGAGTTGTTTAAAAACAAGAACCTGAATGTCTTAGAATGGCCCAGTCAAAGCCCAGACCTCAATCCGATTGAGAATCTGTGGCAAGACTTGAAAATTGCTGTTCACCAACGGTCCCCATCCAACTTGACAGAGCTTGAGCAATTTTGCCAAGAAGAATGGGCAAAAATTGCAGGATCCAGATGTGCAAAGCTGGTAGAGACTTACCCAAAAAGGGTCACAGCTGTAATTGCTGCCAAAGGTGCTTGGCTCGGGGGGTGAATACTTATGCAACCAACAAATGTCTTTTTTTTTGTTTAATTAACTTTTGTGTCACATAAAAAAATATTTTGCACATTCAAAGTGTTAAGTATGTTGTGTAAATCAAATGGTAAAAATCCCAATTAAATCCATTTTAATTCCAGGTTGTAACACTACAAAATGTGGAAAAGTCCAAGGGGGGTGAATACTTATGCAAGGCACTGTATCTCATTTCATACATTAATACTGTAGTATTTATCTATTAATGTGTGGAGTGCTATTGCCGCCTAGTATTCGTCACACTTGTAAAATGTTACAAATAGTGACGTTTAACTATCACACTTAACCACCTCCTGTTATGTAATGGTCTTTAATGGTAATGCATTGGCACCGCTGAATGTAAATGTGTTGAGATACCAGTTTTGACTGGGGATAAGGGCTGGGGGAGAACAGGGTGGTTTGGATAATTGGGGTTCAAATGTAATTCATGTTATTTGTTTCTTCTAGGGATCCACTGCAGTAACACAACACCTTCAGATCTAGTAAGCATCGGCAACACTATGACAGTCCAGTTTACCTCGAACGCCAAGACTGTGGATATCGGCTTCTTGGCTACGTGGAAAGCAATAGATCCGTCGGTTGTTCCCAGTAAGACACACTCCCAATTCATTAATTGCTGGTTGAAAGAGCAGCATTCCTTTTGTAGGCTTCAATGTAAATTACATTAAACAACTCCAACACCAAGAGGTGCATGATGCAAGCCCATCACAGAACATGGAAGGGATACAGTTTATGACATTATAGTACATTTAATAGTACTTACTATTGGTGTCCATTCCATAAAAAAAAACATAAGGAAGAGAGGAGTTGCCATCCACTAGGATTTTTACGATCTGTTACGTTTTCATAACTTTTGTCTGCAGTTTCAGAATCATCAGTTAAATTCTGGTTTCTTACAAAAAAGTACAAAACAAATGCTATTATAATAAAGATGTTTTCTAATATCTGTTCTATATATTGATACGTTTTTGCAAAATGTTTTCTGAAAGATCTGGGCAAATATGCTATGTCACAGTAAAACTTATGAAGGAGAGGAGACACACACTTTATCTTTTTGCAGGTATTGCTGGCTGTGGAGGTCATTTTACCAGTGAACAAGGAGAGTTTGTGTCACCAGGCTGGCCCAATGGCACCTACCCCCCACAGAAGCTCTGTACATGGCACGTTACAGTGGGACCTAGCAAGACAATTCACATAAAGTTTACACACTTTGAGCTTCATGGTGTAAACCTGTTTGGTAACTGTGTGGATTATGTGGATGTGTATGATGGAGACCATGCAAATGCTACTAAGTTAGGTAAGTGTTCATTTTATTCTGAAATAGTGATAAAGGAAACAGATTCTGTGGCTTCTGCTAACTTGGATTTCTGTCAGGATTAATTCATTAGTTTATGTTCTCTCTTGCTTTCAATGTTCTTTAAGCCTGATATCTGTGATTAGCTGTTGTCTAAATTGCTATTTCAGGTTTTTCACTCCATCTTATTCATATGATTCTGTATGACACACACATCCACAATGTTTAGAATTCACATCCTAGCCTTATATCTTATGTATTATGCCTGTATTTAATGTATTTACATTTTTTTTTTACTGTTTGTATTTAATGCACTATGCCCTGTATTTCACTGTATTTAATGTATTATGCATTGTTCCTCACTATCTTGTAAAGAGCTTTGTGATGGTGGTCCACAATGAAAGGAGCTATATAAAATAAATATTGATTGATTGATTTAATCCTTTTTATCTTGGGGTCCCAACAGACTGTAGTTAAGCAATAATTATATTTAAGTGAGAACCACAATTAAGCAATAACTATGGATAAATGATACTTACAGAGTGCATTAAGTGCACAAGGACATAACAGTGTTTCAAAGGAGACTGTTGTTTCCAAGTACACTAAATCCACCCTTGTTATAGCTACTATATGGCAAGTGGTCTTTCCTTGTTTTAGGTCCTGTGTGAAAGTCAACAGTGTCCTGTGTATCGCTCAAATACACATTTGGAATCCTAATCCAAGTCAATGACAAAGACATCCCACTTGTTATATAATGGGTTTATATCCATGATGCATCTCTCTTTGTAGTTCTGACTGCATTTTTTAATAAAATGAAATCCCAGGGGGAGAAACCTTAAGTTAGCAAAAAGTCTGTCATTACATCATCTGTTTGAAAAACAAGTACATAACAGCCTACAGTGATTTTCAAGCCTGGACCTTAACATCTGGGAATATTATGATGAATCACCTTTTTTCCCATTAAGGTCGGTTTTGTGGACTTTTGGCCCCACCTGTACTGACGACAACAGGAAACAAAGTGGTGATTCGATTCTACAGTGGCAGTGAATTTGTGGAGAAAGGTTTCCGTGGATACTGGACAACTGATCATTTTGTTTTTCCAACCTTGCCACCCAAACCCTCTAATCCCTGGGACAATGTTTCTATTAGTAAGTAAATAATGACGCATTAAGACAGCAGGGATGTGAGTGTGTGACATAATGGTAATTAAAATGGTAAGCATATTTCAGAACAACTGATGCATTATGAAGAAATACAAAGTTCATGTTGGATATGAAGCTGTCCTGTGCATTTTTCTAATTCTCTATTCAAATACTTGGCAAAAAAGAACACTGTCACACCCTTGCCTCATTTGAATAATTTAATGCAACTGACACCTTACCCTTAATTTCTTTTCTGATGATAATAAACATCTGTGATAAAGTAAACATCACACCTAGAAAACAAAAGTGTAAACCTACTATTGACTAGCATATGTGGATTTTAGGTATTTTGTTATTATTTGTTTACTTTATCCAAGGCGACTTACAGAGACTAGGGTGTGTGAACTATGCATCAGCTGCAGAGTCACTTACAACTACGTCTCACCCGAAAGACAGAGCACAAGGAGGTTAAGTGACTTGCTGAAGGTAACACAGCGAGTCAGGGAGTGAGCTGGGATTTGAACCGGGGACCTCCTGGTTACAAGCCCTTTTCTTTAACCACCGGACCACACAGCCTCCTATCTCAGACAAAGCTATCTCAGATACAGTTCTAAAAGACTGTGTTGATTATGTTTTTCCTATAGACTGGATCACAAATGGGTTTGATATAAAGAGGTATTAGATCCTAGGTCAATTAATATAGTGTAACCTCTCTGTTTCCTGATTTGCAGACTGGCCCTCAAACTGTGGCACTCCCGCTATTCCCCCGCATACCCTAGTTGCAAGAGTAGTGAACGGTGAAGAGGCAATTCCCCATTCATGGCCCTGGCAAGTATCAATGCAGGTGAGTTTACATTTTAAGGTCTTGGACAGCAAGCATGGGAAACCCCATTCTATAGCCCAAGGAGAATAGTTCTCCCCAACTCCAGACCCCTGATAAAACAACTGCTCTCTCGGGGCATGCCAATCCACACAGAAAAGTAAAGGTAATGTAAATCAACCTTTTACATTGTCTCTAGCATGTTTGTTGCTTAACAGTGCAGATAAATACCAAATGTTCATCCTGTGGATGAAGAGTGTCTACAGACTTTATCATGTATCTGTATGATAAACAGCTTTAAACAACATCCTCTAAAAATACCTCTCTTTCTTCTAGGCTCGATTCATAGAGGTTGTACCATTCCAGCATGTGTGTGGAGGCACTCTCATTCATGAAGAATGGGTCCTTACAGCTGCTCACTGTTTTCAGCAGTAAGATTTATAATACATATTCTGGGCTTTAAAATCCATGTTTGGGGATTAATCCCCCTGGGAAGACGATATAGTGGAGACAGTTGTTAGCACATACATATTTGCACATATCTGTCATTAAACAGCATTAACATTATTTAGCATAAATTACTGAGTATCTGATTCTGGAGATATAAGGAGGAGTCTGTCAGTTAATCCATCAGTCTGTATGTCACAGTTTTGCATTTATCAGGAGACATTGATCAAGTTGTGATTAAACATGGAATTACTAATTCCTGTTCTACACTATTCTGTACATACTGTTGAAATATGTCATGATCGTTTTTTCATCATATTGAATTAACAGCCGTGGAGTTTATGTTACTGACATACTTGTTGGCATAAGCAATATTATCACTGATACGGCATTTCTTCTGTTGAAGATCTTTTGGTTCGTTGCTTATATTTCAATTTGGAATATGCAGATATTTCAAAGACAATGCTCTATGTGAAAAGTTACTGCTTTTGGACACTCACTCCATTCAGCAATCTGACCATGTGCTCCACAGCAAAGGTCCCAAGATGCCACACTTGGTAAAACTGGATTTATTAAATGTTAATGGAAAGCAATCTATTTTTGCTTATATTCGTTTACTAAAATCCTTCATTATTATGAGATACACTCTCTGTGTCTCTGTCCAACAGGTTGTCAAGACCCAACAATTGGCAAATGTGCCTTGGCAAGCACAACATGACTTTTTTGGAGCCCACTGAGCAGTGCTCTGGCATAGATGCCATCATTATCCATGAGGGTTTCCGGTATCCAGAGGGAAATGATATTTCTAATGACATTGCTTTGATTCACTTGAAACAAAAAATCAACATGACCAGAGAAATCAGCCCTGCATGCCTACCAAGCTCTACTGATATACTGCCCAAAGGAAAGTTCTGCTATGTGACCGGGTGGGGGGATGACAAGAGTGAGTATTACAAAGTTAATGCTAACAACTTGCTCTACTGTGGCTTGTACAGATTACAATTACATTTGTAAATTGTTTGAATTGTATTTATAGATCTAGTTCTTATAATACCTTCAAGGTCTTAAGTTCTAAAATGATTTGGGATGCTTAGTGATTTAAATGTTAATCATCACTTGTTGAACATTAGTGGCCCAGTCATTTAATAATTCAGAGGCCTAGCTTTTCAGAATCAACACCACTCAAGTTTCAGTGTATATTTAAACACATTTGCATTATCATGGTTACTATCCTTAACATTTGTGTGCAGATATATGATGCTGTACCTGTATTGTGTGTGCTGCTGTACAGGATGTTTTTGATTGAAGTAATAAGGTTTATTCCACGCTGAAACAATTTAAAGGAATAGTTACGTCCTGTATTAATGCATACCTCTTGCTTACACCTAGGTTCAGCCTTACCAGTTGTTGCAAAGAAATTAAATCAGGCCCCATTGCCCATCGTTCCTTATGAAACCTGTAGCAAACCTATGTACTGGTGGAACCAAGTTAGACCCTCCATGATCTGTGCTGGGTTTGAGACCCCCGATGAACTCAAGTCTGCCTGTCAGGTAATTCATCCATACCGCGAAACACTCTTGGATAAAGCTATACCAAAGTAATAGGCAGGGCCAGGGATGGAAAAGTACTGTTATATTTCCCCTGCATAATAGCTTTTACCTTTCCAGGTTTTACTATGGGTCAGAATAGCAACATATATGTATGCATGGTAGGTAACAAGCTCAGGTTTGTCAAAGTAACCTCTTAATAAATAACCTGAAACACACAAAATATATTGTGCTTAGAAGTGCACAATACATGTTGACGTTGATAAAGACTTCACATTGAAACTTCCGTCTAAGTATTTCTATAAGATCATAATAAAACCAAGAATGCCTCAAACTAGTTTTTTTCTTCCCTGTAATGTTAGCCCAAAAATTAATAAATAAATAAATAAATAACCATCAAAGCTGACATACCAGACATAAACAATATTAACCATTATGGTGTGAAATCACACAGTGGGGCTGAAACAGTGTGTCTGGTAGATAAGTCGAAATAAGTGTTCAAAATATGGATGACTAAACTATAACACTTTCATTCTACTGATCCAGGGTGATTCTGGGGGACCTCTTGTCTGCCAATCAGAGAGTAATAAAGCTGTCTGGAAAGTCCATGGAGTTGTCAGTTTCGGGCCGCGTGGGTGCGTGGTGGACAAAAAACCCTCAGTTTTTACCAGAGTGTCTGCCTTTATAGACTGGACTGAAGACATCATTAGGAAATTCATTCATGAAAAGAACACTCCTTGAAATTTTGATGTAAATCTCCCTGTGCTTTAAATTAATGAATATGTCAAATGTTTTTTGACTGCTTGAAGATCTAGATAGTGTATTAAAGATCAATAAAACATGATGAAGAATTGCTGTGAAATGTTCCTGTGAGTTCCCTACTTGGTGTGGGCATTGTCATTTCATTGCTGTTTTATGTGGTATTAGGAACTATTGTGCATGAAAGATGAACTAATTTTCACGTAGAAAATAAATATGAAATAAATTCTGTGATCTAGGGTCCAAATCTGTTGCTTTTCTTCTATGAGCATAGTGTGGTAATTATATGAGCATTAAGTTAACAAATCATTTCATAGACATGTAGGGGTAGATTTTCAAAGGTGACAAAATTTTAGTCAAACGTCCAAAGTTACATGTCTTCTTAGATGACATTTTCGTCAAGATTTTCAAAAATGACTTGGATGAATGACGTTCGTCGACGTCTAAGTTTACTATTCGTGGCATCGACGCCCAACCTCTCTCATAGGTTAGCATCGGTGTTAGAAGTCAAGAGAAGGGAGTCATTTTCAAATATTTAGACATTAGTCAGCTAGCCATCTATATACATTACTGTTGCATGTTACAATGTATGCAGATCAATGGGAAGTGATGTGTTTTGTCTAGGTTTTAGACATTGTGACTCAAAGTGCAGTGCCCGCCTCTCCTGCTGAAGAAGGAAAGGGAGCTGACAGACCCACTACAGTCAAAATAAAAGCATCAGATGAGAAAAGCGAATGCTCTGCTCAAAAGGTAGCCAGTTGCAGCCTCAGAAAAACAAAATAAATATGGAATTTGTTTTTCATTTAGTAATGACTCTTAATTGTGACGACTTTGTTTTGTTATTAGATAAATATCTCACCTTTTCATTTATGATACCCTTCATGTATTTAAAAAGCATCAGGCCTTGCATTGGCACACTATTGATTTTTTAAAGTACAGTATTTTTTTTCCCCATGCAAAAAGGTACAGAGAAAATAAATGTGTTATAGTGCAACTTAATTTGAATGAAAACTTTTTGGTAAACCTTTTCAATGTCTGTTATTGCTCAGACATTACTTGAGGACTTTTTTGTGCTTATTGATCACATTATCAACATGGTACTGTTCTGATTTTTCCATGTTTATTTCATGTAGTAAAAACATGAATGTAATTTTGGGTAAACTCCAAAAACAAATGTGATGACGTGCTGAGAAAACACAGAAAATGCGAATTTGGGGAACATAAAGTAACGTATAATCCCTTATGACAAGAATTCTATGGTTTTACTATAGGAATCTTATAGTAAAATTTAGTTAATTGGGAGATACTATAGTATAGAGAAATACTATAAAATTCTATAGTAAATATTATACAACACTACAGAATGTAGTACAAACAGAAATACTATATGATATTATAGGAATACTATAGGTCACTATAGAAATCCTATAGGATCATATAGTAATACTGTAGATTTTTTTGCTAAGGGATGAACTATGTACATACGAACTATTTTTCAGCAATCAATACATGATTCTGACTTGATATTTGTAAATAATAAGATAAATGTAAATAAATGTTCACAAACATTACAACACACCTGTCTCCCTCTTGTCAACTCTCATCTCATTCCACGCTCAGCTTTCCACTGTGTTCTTGCAAGTGACAGCAGCAGGCACCTTTCTGTAGACGTGCTCTACACACCATTGGAGCAGGTCTAACTTTAGATGCCTAAATGACTGTTTAGATAGTCTAAATGTTTGAAAATCACATGTAAATATGAGTGGCAGTGTGCCTGCCCGTGTCTGTTATATGTTACGTGTGCTGTGTTAATGTTGGTGCATAGGCATTGGTACACGGGATATAAACGGGTCTGTGTTTCACGTGTGTTTAAAAATGTAGATTTGTATTTAGGCACGAGGATGGCACAAATCACTTCACGCGCTGGTTAAAATGTAATGTGTGGTCACGGGAGTACACATAATTAATTCAGGTGCAGATGTACAGAGACTCCAATTGAATGATTGATTAGCAATTGAGTCTCAGTACAGATGTATAAAAAGAGCACCTTTTCACGCACTTGGTTGTTAGGTGTACAGCGAGGAAGTACTGGAGAGAGAGGTTATTTAAAAATAAGCAATTGCTATCGTGCGGGAGTGCCAGTACGATACTTGTTAGTGTTTAGTCTTGTGTCTTGTTTTGTTTATCTGTTTATTTTGGCATCAGTGCCGTGTCCTGTTTTTGTGTCTGTTTCAACCTTTTTATTTTCTGTCTATCATTAAACTGCGCAGCAGCGCAATCACCATACCACTCCGTCCAGTCTGTGTTATTTCCCTGTGTCTGACGTCACCACTCTAGGCTGCTTGTTACAATATGGTAATGGCTAAAAGTTGACTAGACATCGCTAGACGGGGCAGGGCGTCTAAGGACATGAACGTGGGAATTTAGATGCTCTTACACTAGACCCCTGTCCAAATGTCTAAAAAGCTGAGTTACACCAATATAAAGTCCTTAGTTGCCTTTGAAAATCTACCCCCTAATGGCTAATCTGAAACTTAGTATATTGCTGCCTCTATTGTATATTGCATTTTACAATGTTTATGATTATATATGAGTAAAGACATATCTGTCTTCCTTTGAGTTAAATGGGAGGTACTTTGTAAAATATCCCCTCAGCCTATGCCGCTGAGCCATCATCTTCTCCAACTCACTCAATACATATTGTGCACAATATTTTGTGTCGACTGAATGGCGTGAGGATTAAAATGTTTTCTGGAATAAAAAAAAAAGAGTTTGACATGTTGTTTTATTCAGCAATACAAGTTTTTGGAACTTCTATATATACTTTTTGTATTATTTCCAGTAAATGATTTTCAGTTAATCATTGCTATTCTAATCTGGCAGTAAACACGGGTCTATGAATGTCTCCATGAATGTAGGCTAAACCTCTATGCATGTAGGCTATAATAATGTGGATTTTTATGGTCATGTCAATGAAACATGAACAAACCATAGACAAAATTAACATGGACTCAGATCAGAGACAGAGCATGGATGACCATGGGTATGCAAGGCACCTTTAAAGTCTGGTTCACAGGACAGGAGCAAGGGCTGCATAGGAGAGAAGTGCTTTTGTGAGTTAGGGATGAGTACAGGGATTCTCCTGGGCTCGCCTCGCAGAGGTGAGACAAAACTGATCAGCCTCCAAGGCTGGGAAGCAACCGATACTTGGGAAAACGAAAAAGAGTTAGGATAGATTGGCCGGGGGACCCCTCTAGCTCATGGAGAACCCTAGGCCTCTAAGGTTGGGGAGACCATTGCAGAGATGGAGTGGCATAGTGGAGGAGGGGAGGAGGATGGTAGAACACAAAAAACGCAAGGCAAAGAACAAAGGAATGACTTAAGGTTTAAATTGGGAGGTTGCCCCCCGAACCACACACCAGGCTACAGTAAGTGGCCCAAAAAAACATCTACTAATCAATCTAAAGCAAGCTGGTGACTTACAGGAAAGATGGTGGTTGCAGAGGAAAAGGTTGATGTAGTATACTGTTAGTGTTTTCAGATTCTTACAAATTGTTTGAGAGGAAATCATAACTATTCCACAATCATTACAGCCTCTTACTGCTCCAGAAGAATTGGGAGTTGGAACTCTGTATTAATGCCTGTGATATGAGCTTCTAGCATAAGGAAGCACTTGTCAATTGACCACCCACTCTTGACCCTCTATGAATAACTCATATGCGCCCATTGTGACTGAAACTGACTTGCTACCGGTAAATGTAGCTATATTACAGTACACGTGCACATGTCAGCAGGATTGATATTGTTTGGGGGGGAAAAATTACATAATATGCCATGTGTAGGGACAAAAGTGTGTGGTACATACCACAGGTATTTCATACTCGCTCTGTCCTTCAGAAAGAGGTTTGCTGCATTAAGCTAAGTTCGTGGTTAGCTTATGGATTCTTGTTCTTAAATTGAATATTGAAAATCAGGCTTTTGTAGACTTATTTTGTTTTAAGTTGTACATGAAACATAAATATTTGATAGGGACGTCAAAGAATAAACATGAATGATCTGCCTTCGTCCTTCAGGCGACGCTGCCTCACTTGCTACCCCTCAATGTGTCACATGACTTTAGGCGAGTTCACTTATATCTACTGAAAGAAAAAGAAACCCATGCAGGTTTGGGTGCATGCCTGTTTATGTTGTTACCGTTACATTGTGGAGGGACACCCCCGTCAAGCTATCGGAAGTATGATCAGGAGGTATATTAGGACAATGAAAACAGAAAAACAAAACAACAAAACAAAAACAAAATAGATGAAATGGAAATGACAGAGAAACATTCATTTACAGTACGGTGCATCATTATATTGTAGAAGGCAGTCTTGACAACAGAGCACGGTTCAATAGCTGGCAGGTTCTTTATTTGCAGCAACAGGTTCACAGAAAGTAACACAGCTCACATCACACGATTCTTCTCTCTCTGAATCCACACACACTCACACACCTGATGCACCCTCTTTTATCCCCCTAAGACACAGACACAGAAAATATAAAGTTACAATTATGTGAGGCTCACTAACAACAATGCAACAGATTATAACATTCCTCACCCAATCAGAGTACTGTACAGCCACATGGGGTTCACGTGAACTGCACTTGGTGACCCTGTGTAGACTGCCTGATCCAGCGCCAAGTCCCAGCACCCTGTCGCATGGTGCAAGCAATCAAGCCCCTCAAGTTAACAGTTCCTGAATGCAATACAGCCACAGACAAAGATGGTCCGTCTGCCCCCGCCGCTACATAGCCTACCCTTAGTTCTCCTCGTCCCTGAGGAGACAAACAAAGTCCCGGAGGCAGCAAGGCAGACGTCTGTGGCCTTGTGGCCGACAAAAAGGGACAGCCGGTGGTGTGCTCCCAACCGCAGACAGCGGCTGCAGGCTGCCAGCAGGACTCATCTTGGCAAAGGTGCCAGCTGGCAAATGTGGAAGTCCCGGGCAAAGGTGAGTCTGAGGGTCCAGCCCCCAGGTTGTTGCTGCGCCTCCGCCAGTATGGGGCAAGCCGGTCCTGATGGATCACTGCCTTCCAATCCCTGGGTGGCAACTGGACCTGATAGGTCACCTCCCCAAGTCGTTCCAAGCTCTGGCAAGGTCCCACCCAAGCACTGTCTAGCTTGGGGCAGTGTCCCCACTTACGATGGGGGATATAAACCTACACAAACTCCCCAGCCAAAAAGTGTTGTTCCCTCACCCGAAGGTCATAGTACTGCTTTTGGTGGCTGCTGGCCGCAGGCAAAGCAATGCACGGTGTCCAGGCGATCTTGCAAACACCTTCCGTACTCAGGCCCTGGGAGTCTTTCTGGTAGGGTTAAGCTACTCCACCAACCCGTCGCTTTGGGGAGTGCAGCGGAGTGGTACAAATCTTATGTATCCCCAGGCGATAGCTCCTGTGGTACTCCAAACCTGCAGAAAAAGCCTTATAGCAGTACTTCTGCCACAGTCTCCGCTTCTTGATCTGGGGTTGCTTACGCCTCTGGTCACGTCGTGAAGTAGTCCATAGCTACCACAATGTAGCAGTTCCCCCGATTAGACCACGGAAAGGGGCCCAGAATATTGACCCCCATCCGTCCCATTGGGCTCCACTGCTGGAAACTTCTATTATTATTATTATTATTATTATTATTATTATTATTATTATTATTATTATTTATTTCTTAGCAGACGCCCTTATCCAGGGCGACTTATAGTCGTAAACAAAAATACAGTGGGGCGTGCGACTGGCCCAAAGGTCCCTTCCTTGCGATACACTCATCACAGTGCCTGTAGAAATCCTCCACATCCCGACGGCAGCAGCCACAGTAGAATGCCAAAGTGTCCTGAACCCGGCGTGCCATGATGAGCATGTAGTAGCGCCACCTGTAGGGAGTGTGGTACTACGACCAGCCACCTCACCTCCCGGTCTGCTGGCTCCTTCCACCGCTGCTGTAGTACCCCGTCCCTGATGGCCAAACTGTTCCACTATGCCCACAGTGCTTTTGTCGCTGGCGACTGCAGGACTATACTGTCCCACAGCGGCCTCCAGTGTTCCTCCAGCCAGCACAGCACTGGCTGTAGATAAGCATCCTGGTCCTGCTGTCGCCTCCACTCCACTGCTGTGACCACGGTCAGCTCATTACAAATTGCGGCGGTTACCTGGCTCTCCCGCACCTTCTGGTGCCGTTCTCAGTCCCTAACCCCACTTTGCTCGCTAACAACCGGCACGTCCACGTTGTTGTGGTGAGTCCCGGCTCTGTGCTGTATTCGGTAATTGAAGGGTTGTAGCTGCTCGATCCAGTGTGCCACCTGCCCCTCTGGTTCCTGAAATAACAGCAGCCACTGCAACACAGCATGATCTGTGCGGATGAGGAAGGACAATCCATACAGATAGTGATGGAAACGGTGGATTGCCGGCACTACTGCAAGCAACTACCGTCAGGTGACGCAGCACCGCCGCTCTGCCTTGTTCAGGGACTGGCTGAAATAAGCCACTACCCACTCTCTGTCTGCACCCTGCTGTGACATGACAGCTCCGATCCCTTCATTGCTGGCACCTGTGTCAAGTAGGAACGGGAGAGTTGGATTAGGTAGAAGTACAGGTGCCTGAGTCAGCAACTGGTGTAAGGGTGCAGCGATTAGTGACCAACTGGGCGACGAAGCAGCAGTAATAGGAGGCAAACCCCAGGAATCCTCACAGTTGATCTGATGAATCGGGCCAGTCCCGGACAGCGCTGATCTTGTCGGGCTCAGTGCGGATGCCTCCCCACCTACTCGCTGTCCCAGGAAGGTGACCTACCGCACTTGTCCGGGTGCAGTTTCAGACCAGCCGCCGCTACTCGCTGCAACACCTCGCGTAGGGAGCGTAGAGCCTCGGGGAACATTGGCCCGTGTACCAGTAGGTCGTCCAAGTACACCACGAAGCGTTGTGGTGGAATCCGTTCAGCGCCTTCTCCATCAGCCGCTCAAAGGTAGCAGGCACATTACACAGCCCGAATGGCATGACTCGAAACGGCCACAGCCCCCAGCCGGTGGAGAAGGCAGTCTTTGGCCAGGCTTTTTAAGTCCAGCAAGCTAAACCAGACTGAGCCAGCCACCAAGTCCAGACTCATCGATGCGGGGAAGGGGATAAGAGTCCTTGCAGGTAACTTCATTCAGCCGCCGGTTGTCCACACAGAACTTCCAGTTTCCATTCTTCTTGGGGACCATAACGACTGGCACAGCCCACGGGCTGTCGGACGGCTCGACCAGCCTCCCGCATCTCGCTGAGGATCTTTTCCACAGCCTCCTGTAGCAGCTGGGCTGCGGCTTGATAGCGGTGCTGCGTCCCCGGTATCGATGGCGTGTTGTACTAGGTGAGCATGCTGAACGCTGGGCTCACAGTCCTACACCCGCCGCTACAATATTGTTCATTAGTTCACCGCTGATTGGTATATGTTAACTTCAAAAGTTTGAAAACATTCAATTATTTGCTAAAAACAGTGCACTCGTGTTAGTTTAAACAAAACATAAACAAATAAATAAAACAGCAGCAAACTATCTGTCGTTTAAAAACACAAGTGAACAATGCAGTTTTTGTTGGACGAACGTGAAGGATCTCATGGTGGTTTTATTTTATTTATTTATTTATTTTACTCGCCTTCATTCTTTATTGCTGGACTTTTATGGACTCTGCATTGTATAAGAAACTTGCCGGGACACAATCTCTGTCTCAGTCTCTACTCCCCAGTAAGACAATAGCTGTATTCCACACAATTAACCAGTTTTATTTGTTCCAGTGCCAATTTGTTCCCCATTATTTGAGTGTATAAAAAAGGCAAAGTGTATCAAAACTAGTAATAAACCCAGAATGTTCATTTGAAGGTTGCTTGACATTGTTCTTGCATCTAAGGCTCTTTCCTAAAATATTACTGATAGAATAAACCTTTGACTTTATGACTGGTCATTTACTGTCCCAATTTAATTTGAATCTCAATTGTGAACAGGTCTCAGTACTGTAATCACAGTGAAAACAATTCTAAAGAAGCAACTCTGTTGAAATGTACATAAAAGTGCCTCGCTTTGTATTTCATTTTAGGTATAATTGTCAACAGAGTGAAAATGCAGGCAGTAGTTTTTATTTATTTATTTATTTATATATGTATGTATTTATTTTTAAAACCTTGAAACTAGTAGGACCTTACAGGGATTATTTTTCTGATTTTATCTATATCCACTCTCAACCCCACATGGCCAAAAAATTATAATGGTCTTAATTAATTGTGCAGTTCAGGACAAAACATACAAAAAAACGGGTGTCTCATAGAACACCAGAGATTTTCATGTTTTTGAGATGATTATGTATTTATTTTTGGTGCTGAGAAACACAAAGAACTTCCTCATTTCAGACACCGTGATGAAAAAAGAAAGTTGTTTAAGGATGTTGCTTCACTCTTGATCACATGATCAAGAAATCCAGCCAATAGGAGCACACAGCTCAGATTTCAGTCTGAAAAGGACTAATGACATGGGTTGCAAATCAAAACAGCAAACTCAAACCCTCTGCAAAGACCTACTCAGACAAATGACCTCATGGTTGGATGTTACCTTTTCCAGTGTCCACACTTTGTCATCGGTGGGATAGACTGTTGGAATGTTCTTGGTTTTTAGTTAAATGTTTCTGGGCCAGCATCTTCAACAGTTTGTGCAAACTCTTCCTGAAAGAATGGGGGCAGGAGCCTTAGCCAACTGTGTAAGTACAAACAGACTGCTTATTTTACATGAGAAGTAGGGCAGTACAGATTATTATTATTATTTTTTTTTATATTTTTTTGTAATTTACTATGCCTTGAGTTATTGAATCATTTGCTTTTTCAGTATCGGCCATCTAGTACTCTTCCTATTCGCAGACAGCTCAAACAAGCGTTGAGTATTTTAAACCTCTTTTACTTTTATGTACGAAATGTGTTTATTTTAACAGCACAACCCATAGATTAAGTTATTCTTTAAACAACTCTCCTAATTAAATAGATTTTGTTTTTTTGCTTTTATTAGAACAAACCTTGACAACAACAAAAGCCTCTCGTGTGGCTGTTTTTTCAACAGAGCGCAGTAATTCAGTTCTGCCATGTCAGTTACAACGTGTTAAAGAAATGACAGATGTCCGACTTAGAAAAGGCAATTCGGTCAAAAACGCGTTCATTAGTACACGTATTAATTTGAATTTAATTGCAATTGTTGTAATTCTAATTATTGCACTTACTAATTTGGCCAATCGGAAAATGAGAGAGAAAATGATTTTAAAGAAAATAGTATGTGTAATCAATTGTCAAATTAATAAAAGTCGACTTACATTTGAAATTGAAAAAACAATAACGTCTGGGTAACTGAATCGTGTCAGTCAACATGATATGTTTTAAGAGGTCGGCATAGGATTAACAGATTTCCAGATTGAAAAATCTGGACATTTTTTTCTTCAATTCAGCAGTTAAAATAACTGTATAATCGTCATTTAACAGTTAAACATTGAGGGTAATTATTGCAGATCGTAACAATTAATTATTTTCTTTTTATTATCATCTGACTAAAATAGAAAAAAAAGAAGCAAAAAAAAGATACTGTCCAGGAAATTAAACAGATTGTGAAACACATCATCCATAAAATTGTTGATTTTATTTTTGAATGGCCTTAACAATCATACTGCTATAGTTTTGTACAGTATACAAACTGGAATCATTTTACAGTTGTAATGTTTCCGACCGGGACAAGAAAATCTGGGCTGAATAACTGTGACAATCCAATTTTTCCTGAGATGTCTGGTAACCCTAAATCGGCAGCATTGAGCAAATCTATATTTGCATGATAGAAAATAATCTTTTGCCGCGGTATTTTCTAATTTCCTTATTCTTGATGTTATCCCGAAGGCGACTAGGTAGTCTTGTAATTACTCTGTGAATACGAAGTCATTACAGGGGACTTGGTACTACTGTAAAATTACCCGCTCCTACATAAAAAAAATGCGTAGTTAATTTACATGTATTTAAAACACGTACTATTTTATGTATTCTGATTGGTCCAAATCAATACGTGTACAAGGTACACGGGTCAAAAACGCGTTATTTAGTACACGTTTCAAATATTTAGTACATGTTCTAGTTTGACTTTAGTAGGTGTTGTAATTCTAATTATTTCCCACACTAATTTGGACAATCAGATCACTTAAAATAAAATGAGAACCATTTAATTTAAGAAAGTAGTATGTGTAGTAAATTATCCAATTAAGTTGCCTTAATTCATGGCGGTATATGGACTTGGCATTGGGTAAAGTCTAGTGAAAAATTGATAGACCCAGACCCTCAGAGACCAGCATCAACTGGCAGTTTCAGAGCCTTATAAATTTTAAACAGTTGTTTAAAAGATCTGACATTGAATCAAATATTAGCTGTGGTAACTCAATATTTTAGCGTAAAACTGAAGTAAATCTAATTTATAAAATAATTTAAAAAAAAAAAAACTATTGTGTAAATTGTTAATACAAACTGAACCGTGTCATGGTCAGCACTCTGTCTCAAGAAGTCGGCAGTAGTCAGCAAATCTATATTTGCACCATAGAAGAAAATCTCTCACCGCCATGATTTGCAGTGTTCCTTATTCTTGATTTTTTAAAACTGTATTTCATGTCTGAAATGAAAAAAAAATATGTTATTCCGAAGGTGATTGGCTACTAATGTAGTTATGCTGCATGCATGACCAGCCCCAAAGTAGAAAATGCGTAGTTCATTTACATTTATTTAGAACACATAGTATTTTCTGTATTCTGATTGGTCAAAAGTGTACTAAATACTTGAAACGTGTGTATACAATTTTGACCTAGATGGCCTTCCATAGTAAATATCTTGGTTGTATCACATAACTTTGAACAGACAGATTAGTTATGTCCTTTGGATAGTTTACTAAAGTTATGGCTTTTAGATACATGTTAATTGTTTTCTGTTATATTAGGATAATGGATAGTCTTAGATTTTTACTAACAGTTTCAAGCACCTTGATTTACTGAATTATTAAACAAAATGACAATATAATTACAAAGATGGACTGCTGACAGTCATACCTCTTAAACCTTTTTTTTTTTAAGTTCGTGTCGTACTGTAAGTACCAGAATGTTTTTGTTATTGTTTTAAGCAGGTCATGTGATGCAGTTTGGTTAGGGTTACCACATGGCTCCAGATTAACCGGACACTTTGAGACAGACCAGGATTTCAAAATTCCCCCTAAAATGAAAGTAATTCACATATAAATGAGCTCCACCTTTGCTGAGATTAATCCTGCTGTGCTGGAATTGCTTGGGTGCAGCAATCAAGTCACGCTGATCAGCTGCTTCTGATCAAATCTTAATGAACGAATAGCTAATCTATCGATAGAGCAACAAGATGATGATGCTTTGATTGTATTTGCAGAATAATATGGGCAATTGAATTTTAACAAACAGAAAAAAATAGCGACTGGCTGCAATTCATTCTTAGTATAATACAATTATTTGACGCGCATGCAGTTATTTAAGCACCATTATTAATTATAGCTAAGGATGGTTCATTTACACATTCATTTATTTCAATTTAGGGGCAAGTTTGAAATCCCATTCTGTCTCACAGCGTCCGGTTAATCTGGAGCCACATGGTAACGCTAGTTTGATACTTTGCATTTCAAAGTGACTTACATTACATGCTGTTTTTTTATCTCAGATTATCTACAGGGAAGAATAGAGTACTTATTGACAGTGACTAGCGCAGCATGGAAATGAGTTAATGCTCTTCCTGTAAAAATGCCAGTGGTCATTTGGGTCACCCACTGTAAGTCAGAGAAGCATGCTGAAACTTGCTGATGTTTGAAAAAACACCCAAAAAGATACATCATCTAGTTCTTACGCGTAGGCCTGAAATAGGATCTTCTGCATGCTGTGAACATGTGTTCTGCCTTAACTTTTCATAGTTTACAAGCACAGTTTTTGTGCAACTTAAAAAATAAAAAAGGTATGTGTATATACTGTGCAGGCCTTTTCAGTTAATAGAGCCATAAGACTAAATTATTTGATAAAATATAAATATAAATATACAGACTATTTACTTCCATTTAATAGAATCAAAAAACTTCTTTATTTTTTAGTTGTAAGTCTGACAGAAATGATGCATAGCTTTGCTCTTGAGAAATAGGATATGTCATACAGATAGATGCTAAGTCTATTAGTGCTGCACAGACTGATTATTCTGATCAAGCTCTCCACAGTTGAAGGTCAGTGGGGTTGATCAGGCTAATTTACCATTCCAACTGAAACAAGTGAAGAAATAGCTGCTTGGATTTGTGTGGATTGCTGTTTTCTAGAGTTCAAGACATAAAACCATCACCATAAATCCAAGCAGCTGCTTCTTCAGTTGATTAACTTTCAATGGTAAATTAGCCCAATCAACACCAATGACCTGTACCCGATTGGCAGGCCTGTCAGTCTACATCTAACACTTTTTAACTTTATTTTTTTCAGTTATTTAATATCACTCAAGATGCCCACGGACCAATAATACACACTTTTAAGTTTCAGATTTGTCTTTTGGAGGAATCAATGTTAGGTGACATCTGCTCAGTCAAGCATGTCAGTGTGCAAAGAGCTCAAATAATCTCCACAGCACATTCAGTTCATCTTCAGTATGCTGCTAAAAGTGGGTATTAAATAAGTGCTGCAATATTCTGATTTTAAATGGACTTAACCTGCAGACGTAGCCTTTAACAATTAGTATACCTTGGTAATTAAAAATGCGTGTGCAGAAAAACTGCAGAATTCTACATTTTCAAACAACACTGCTTGGTGGATTGCAACTTTCATTTCTATTCTGTAACAGCAGTGCAAAATTGGCCAAGTGGCTTTTTAACCACCCTGTGTGAAACAGGATCCGCAAGGGATGATATTAATCTAGTTTAAGCTGTCCCACCATGTGTCATCAGTGTCTGGCAATACAGTCAAATATCCTTGTTGTAACCTGTTACAAACATGTTAGACTTTTTCTTTTGTGTGTCATTTTATTTCTGCACACTAGAGCTATTAGCGTGATGGTTCTCAAAGCCTGCGAAACCAAAGTATTGTGCCCACTATGCCAACTAACCTAATATCAATGACAGCAATGCTGGTGAATGTAGTAGGGGAACTAGTCTTTACAGTCCACTCTTTTCCCAGTCCCTGTTTTTGCATTTCATAAATCTTTATTTTAAACTTACATTTTGGGGAAAAGTAGTTGCGTTGTAGGATCAGTTGGGGTGAAATGTGATTCAGTTTATAATTGCTGGATTGTAACAACATGTAAATCTACTGTTCCAATTGATTAGTGATATCTGTTTAAAGCAAACACTTTAGATGGTAATGTATTCAGAGAAGCTTAGGTTTTAAGCGTCAGATTGCTGTGGAGTGTCTTCATTATATTGCATACTGTATCCTGATCCCCAGTTCTAAAAGCATTTAACCACTTAAAAAATCACCATTTCGCATTATTTCTGAGCCATGTTCAATATCAAGGAACTTATTCTTAATTTGCAGTAAATGTTTTGTGTATTCCTCATGGCAATTCTAATAAAGCCATACTTTCTATCACAACAGCAAAAAAACAAAAAAAAACAAAGAAAAGCATATTTCCAATGGTCTGTAGTCTTATTCTGTGAGATGCACTCCTATGCAGACCTAGGTAGTTCCATTTAAAATGGTTTGGCAGCACACATGCATTCAGTCATGCTCCTTGGTTACACTGATTACTATAGCAATATAAACATACCAGCTCCCATTTCCTAGTTACAGGAGCACAGCTCACATCCCTCCCCTTTTGCTTTTATAGAAAGTAGAGTTTCCCATTGAGAAAAGACCTCGGTATGGACTTTACACCTGCAGCTATTAATACACTATATTGTGGTGTTACAGTGTAGTGAATATCTCATCTGTTTCTCATGGATTCACTTGTGGTCAAAGTGGTTGACTGTTCCCCACTTCTTTGCTCTATGCAGCACAACACAAGCGCAGTGCGACTCAAAGAGGATATGAAGAAGATTGTCCAGCAGCCACTGATCAAGCAGAAAGGCCTAGAGTGCAGGAAAGCATTTGGCCTTTCTCTACTGGACCTTCAGCAGCAAGGGCTAATACACGATGGCGTTCCAAGCCTGGTGAAGAGCATGGTGGAATATTTGATGGAACATGGTAGGTACAGTTATACAGTGGGTATGATAACAGTATTGTAGGACAGCCTATTTGTGCTGCAGTATGTAAGCAATAAGGCAAGACAGGGTGTGTGATATACTCTAATATCAACATGCCACGGATGATATTAGAGTAATTAGAGTATATCACACACACACTGAAGTGCCTTATTGCGCTTATAAAATAGGTTAACTTAGTAAATTGAAAAAAAAAAATAAGTAAAACATTTTTTTAATCCTTCTGCCTAAAACTGAGAAGAAAAAATAGTTCCATATAACTTAATAAAACCAAAAATGCATTAATTAAAAAAAAGCGATTTTATAAATGTTGAACATTTACATTGAAAGTGCTGTTTTTCTGTATTTAATTTGTTAAACTTCTTGTAATTCTTGGTTTGTTCGTTACATTTTAAAGTAAAATATTACTGCCCATTTTCATCATGACACGGCACAAATGAGTCTGCCTTTAAATCATGCAGAACCTTCCTCACAAGACCTGCAACAGTATCAGGTGACAGTGCTGTATTTTATTTTATTTTTAATCATCCTTTGTTATGCCGGGTAAGGAGGAATGGCTACCTGATTTGTGCTACCGCTTTACAGTGGCGAGAAAGACGTTATTTGCATTATAGAATACCCGTACTTGTCAAACTGACTGAAGTTTACAGCTGGACAACGTGGAGAACTACTGGGCCCGTGTTAAGAAACAATTTAAAACAATGCAGGGCACAGCAGAAGAGATGATACCATCGTACATGGACACATTTATTTGGAGAGAAAGGTATGGCATGAATTGTCGAGATGCATTTGTAAATATTGTGCATCAGATGCACAGCCGCGCAGGGGGTGGGAATGGTGACAACAGCCAGTGCAGGAGATGCAACCAACCAGAGGAGAAGAACGTACATAGACCAGAAGCAGCGGCAACAAAACATCCATTTATATTATTTGAATTGAACCAACTGAAATTTGTATTCTATAAAGGCCATGAAAAGAAACGAGACATGTTATTGAAACTTGTAGTTTTTCAAGCAAACTTTGTGTATGTATGTCACTCTTTGGAGTAACTATATATATATATATATATATATATATATAATTTATACAGTACTGTGCAAAAGTTTTAGGCAGGTGTGAAAAAATGCTGTAAAGTAAGAATGCTTTCAAAAATAGACATGTTAATAGATTATATTTATCAATTAACTAAATGCAAAGTGAGTGAACAGAAGAAAAATCTAAATCAAATCCATATTTGGTGTGTCCACCCTTTGCCTTCAAAACAGCATCAAGCATTAATTCTTCTAGATACACTTGCACACAGTTTTTGAAGGAACTCGGCAGGTAGGTTGGCCCAAACATCTTGGAGAACTAACCACAGTTCTTCTGTGGATTTAGGCAGCCTCAGTTGCTTCTCTCTCTTCATGTAATCCCAGTCAGACTCGATGATGTTGAGATCAGGGCTCTGTGGGGGCCATACCATCACTTCCAGGACTCCTTGTTCTTCTTTACGCTGAAGATAGTTCTTAATGACTTTCGCTGTATGTTTGGGGTCGTTGTCATGCTGCAGAATAAATTTGGGGCCAATCAGATGCCTCCCTGATGGTATTGCATGATGGATAAGTATCTGCCTGTACTTCTCAGCATTGAGGAGACCATTAATTCTGACCAAATCCCCAACTCCATTTGCAGAAATGCAGCCCCAAACTTGCAAGGAACCTCCACCATGCTTCACTGTTGCCTGCAGACACTCATTCGTATGCGCTCTCCAGCCCTTTGGCTTAACAAACTGCCTTCTGCTACAGCCAAATATTTCAAATTTTGACTCATCAGTCCAGAGCACCTGCTGCCATTTTTCTGCACCCCAGTTCCTGTGTTTTCATGCATAGTTGAGTCGCTTGGCCTTGTTTCCATGTCGGAGGTATGGCTTTTTGGCCGCAAGTCTTCCATGAAGGCCACTTCTGACCAGACTTCTCCGGACAGTAGATGGGTGTACCAGGGTCCCACTGTTTTCTGCCAGTTCTGAGCTGATGGCACTGCTGGACATCTTCCGATTGCGAAGGGAAGTAAGCATGATGTGTCTTTCATCTGCTGCAGTAAGTTTCCTTGGCGACCACTGCGCTCACGGTCCTCAGCGTTGCCCGTTTCTTTGTGCTTCTTCAAAAGAGCTTGGACAGCACATCTGGAAACCCCTGTCTGCCTTGAAATTTCTGCCTGGGAGAGACCTTGCTGATGAAGTATAACTACCTTGTGTCTTGTTGCTGTGCTCAGTCTTGCCATGGTGTATGACTTTTGACAGTAAACTGTCTTCAGCAACCTCACCTTGTTAGCTGAGTTTGGATGTTCCTCACCCAGTTTTATTCCTCCTACACAGCTGTTTCTGTTTCAGTTAATGATTGTGTTTCAACCTACATATTGAAATGATGATCATTAGCACCTGTTTGGTATAATTGTTTAATCATACACCTGACTATATGCCTACAAAATCCCTGACTTTGTGCAAGTGTACGTAGAAGAATTGATGCTGTTTTGAAGGCAAGGGTTGTCACACCAAATATGGATTTGATTTAGATTTTTCTTCTGTTCACTCACTTTGCATTTAGTTAATTGATAAATATAATCTATTAACATGTCTATTTTTGAAAGCATTCTTACTTTACAGCATTTTTCACACCTGCCTAAAACTTTTGCACAGTACTGTATATATATATATAATATATATATATATATATATATATATATATATATATATATATATATATATATATATATATATATATATGTATACATATGTATATATATATATATATACACATATGTATACATATGTATATATGTATGTAGGGTACTGGTTATCCATTTGTGATGAAACTTGCTATGGTCGAGAACATCTTTAGTTTCAGAATCTGTGGGCTATACGGAAGCTGTCAGTCCGTCGATCTATGTGTATATCACACTAACACTTTTACATATATTTAGAGAATAGCTTATTCAATTATGAAAAAACATTGTTTGTAGATTATTTACCTGTGCTTTTCCTGGTTACCACTGCACTGATAGTTGGTATTATCTGAGATTTTAACATTTAAATAAAGTTTTATTGAATGTATCATTCTGCCAGTGCAAAATAGTCCCTGCACTTTGGCTGTAGAGACTACAAACTTATTACTGCTGAAGAAATTTTTCATTTATTTTTGTAGATATGCTAACGTATTTACTTGTTTATGTATGCACCTAAAACAAACTGATAATCAAAAGATGCAATTCAATCAAAATACAGTACATATGGGCCCTTGTGTTAACATACCAAGTTATTATTTTTTCTGTTTCGAAAAAATGGTTCAAATGCAACATTTAAGTAAATTTGATCCAATGAGCTGAAGTGACACAGTAAGCAATAACTCCATTCTCCCACAGTCTTACCACTAGGTGGCACTGTCTCCCAGCGTGATAGCTTTTACATTCTGTTGTACGTTTGTGCTTCATTCTCCACATATCAAGTATTGTAACCTCACTATACCCTAACCCTTAAGGTGAGCAAAAACCAGCAAGAGTATAATACTGCACAGTGAGGTATGACTTCTCATACTGTATGTTTGGACTGATGACTGAAGATGTGAGAATGAAGGAGGTATTATTATAATTGCTACCGGTTACCAGAAGTAACAGAAGGGGGCAGTGTAGCATTTCTAACATTTCTCTGTTGTGTTATGTAGAGAGAGCATCCTGTGAATATTTTCAGTTTGATAAAATTAATTTTTATGTTTTTTAATGAATGTTTCTGAATCAGCAATTAGGTTAAAGTGACTAGACTCTTCAAAATAGTGAAATAACAAGTTCTGTTCTCTGCTTTTGCTAATAAAACATCTTTTTGCACCTAAATACACATAAGAACATAAGAAAGTTTACAAACGAGAGGAGGCCATTCAGCCCATCTTGCTCATTTGGTTGTTAGTAGCTTATTGATCCCAGAATCTCATCAAGCAGCTTCTTGAAGAATCCCAGGGTGTCTGTCAGCTTCAACAACATTACAAGGGAGTTGGTTCCAGACCCTCACAATTCTCTAAAAATAAGTGCCTCCTATTTTCTGTCCTGAATGTCCCTTTATCTAATCTCCATTTATGACCCCTGGTCCTTGTTTCTTTTTTCATGTCGAAAAAGTCCCTTGGGTTGACATTGTCAATACCTTTTAGAATTTTGAATGTTTGAATCGCCGCATAGTCTTCTTTGTTCAAGACTGAATAGATTCAATTCTTTAAGTCTGTCTGCATATGACATGCCTTTTAAACCCGGAATAATTCTGGTCGCTCTTCTTTGCACTCTTTCTAGAGCAGCAATATCCTTTTTGTAGCGAGGTGACCAGAACTGAACACGGTATTCTAGATGAGGTCTTACTAATGCATTGTAAAGTTTTAACATTACTTCCCTTCATTTAAATTCAACACTTTTCACTATATATCCGAGCATCTTGTTGGCCTTTTTTATAGCTTCCCCACATTGTCTAGATGAAGACATTTCTGAGTCAACATAAACTCCTAGGTCTTTTTCATAGATTCCTTCTTCAATTTCAGTATCTCCCATATGTTATTTATAATGCACATTTTTATTGCCTGTGTGCAGTACCTTACACTTTCCTCTATTAAATGTCATTTGCCATGTATCTGCCCAGTTCTGAATGCTGTCTAGATCATTTTGAATGACCTTTGCTGCTGCAATTCGGTGTTTGCCACTCCTCCTATTTTTGTGTCATCTGCAAATGTACCAAGTTTGCTTACTATACCAGAATCTAAATTATTAATGTAGATTAGGAAGAGCAGAGGACCTAATACTGATCCCTGTGGTACTCCACTGGTTACCTTGCTCCATTTTGAGGATTCTCCTCTTATCAGTACTTTCTGTTTTCTACATGTTAACCACTCCCTAATCCATGGGCATGTATTTCCTTGAATCCCTATTGTGTTCAGTTTGAGAATTACTCTTTTATGCGGGACTTTGTCAAAAGCTTTCTGGAAATCTAAATAAACCATGTCATATGCTTTGCAGTTATCCATTGTCGATGTTGCATTCTCATAAAAGTCAAGCAGGTTAGTTAGACACAATCTCTAAAACCATGCTGACTGTCTCCCAGGATATTGTTACCATACAGGTAATTTTCCATTTTAGATCTATTATATGGAAACTTTTATGGAAAAAATAATAAGAAGTCAGGCTTATTGGTCTGTAGTTACCTGGTTCGGTTTTGTTTCCCTTTTTGTAGATCGGTATTACGTTTGCAATTCTCCAGTCAATTCTCTGTGTCAAGAGACTGTTGCATGATCTTGGTTAGCGGTTTGTAAATAACTTCTTTCGTTTCTTTGGAGTACTATGGGAGGATCTCATCCGGCCCAGGGGATTTGTTTATTTTAAGAGCTCCTAGTCCCTTGTAACACTCCTGCCTCTGTTGTGCTAAAGTTATTTAAAACTGGATAGGAACATGTCGACATGTGGTGCATGTTTTCCGTATTCTCCTTTGTAAAAACTTGTGAAAAGTAATAATTTAATATATTTGCAATTTTTTTCTCTTCATCTATGATGATGCCATTGTATCTCTTAGACATTGTATCTCCTCTTTGAATGTTCTCTTGCTGTTATATTATTGGAAAAACTTAGTGTATAGAAAGAGATTGTGATTTCAAATCACAATTGCTGCTTCTCTTCAAAATAAATAAAAAAGTAACAACAATTCTGCACACACATACACCTGTGTAGCCTAAAGATTTAAAGAATAGTGTTCTGTAATAATATCCTGCCAATTATATTTCTCTTAAATGCTGGTGTTGTGAGATTGCCATGTGTGGTCATTGTTTGTTTACCATTCTGCAAGCTCCGGAATGCCATTGATCAGGATGCACGCTACATTTTTAATTGCAGGGCTTCAGCAGGAAGGACTGTTCCGGGTGAATGGAAATGTGAAAGTGGTGGATCAGCTGCGTCAGAGGTACGAGAACGGGGAGGATGTGGACCTCGTTCAGGATGGAGATGTGTGCTCGGTCGCCAGCCTCTTGAAACTGTTTCTAAGAGAGCTGCCTGATGGTGTCATAACCTCCGCTGCACAACCAGCAGTGATACGCCTGTACCAGGGTGAGTTGATGGATAGAGGCAACTGTGTATCGTAAGACAAGCAAATAGTAATGATAATAGTGTTCCAGAACACACAGTCAACAATAAAAGCCCTTCATCATGGTGCCTTGCCATTTTTTTTATCAGTTGGGGTCAACACCAGTGCTGGTACTGTGCTGTATATCTATTTGTTATAAAGGAATTGAATTGGCTTAGCCTCTGAGGTAAGTATAATCATTTACTCTATTTCTACATTTATTCGTCACTCTGATCTCACTATTTGATGGCTGTATTGCAACCTTTCTATGCTTGGAAGCCAGTTGTGTTTCCTCTGCCTGAAAGACATTCCAGTGATTGT
Organism: Acipenser oxyrinchus oxyrinchus; assembly: GCA_030684275.1. Classification (NCBI taxonomy): domain Eukaryota; kingdom Metazoa; phylum Chordata; class Actinopteri; order Acipenseriformes; family Acipenseridae; genus Acipenser; species Acipenser oxyrinchus. The sequence goes on from CM060247.1 coordinate 47,825,766, forward strand.
CCTTCCCTCCCTGTGCCTGCAAGTTTGTTCTGGACTTGCAAGAATGGTTAGTAAAGTTAGCTTGTTAGTAAATAAAAACACGCAACATTCTGCAGACCTAAATGCAGAATTCCAGATGAAGGATTTGTAAGAAAGCAAAGCTACTAGTTTACAGTCCAGTATGAATATACTGTATATTGTATTGTACATACACCCACATGTTCAGGCTTCTTTGAACATCACCTGGAATTAAGCAAGTTAGAAGTAAACTCATGCACCTTACAAAAATACTGTTGTAGGATATTTGTTTATACTGTGAGTGTGTCTTGAACTGTGTCTTGAGTGTGTCTTGATTCTTAGCAGAGTGTTTACATTGGTCTGCAGCTGCTGAATGTGTAGAGTAGAGGGAAGAATATTAGAGCTTGTCTCGTGCCATTGATATTGCATGTCACAGTCTGGAATATCCAAACAACAGTATACACTTGAAACTATTACTTAACATGATGTATTGCTTTGTTTGCAAACCCAGCTGTAGTTAGCAACATCAAAAGTTATTTTAAAAGTCTCTAGTCTTGGAAGATTACTTAAATTACATAATTATGTTTTTTTTTAATTTAGAATGACCTATTATTATTATTATTATTATTATTATTATTATTATTATTATTATTATTATTTATTTTTTATTTATTTATATTTCCCCCAATTTGGAATGTCCAATTGTGCTTTTCCTCCTCACCGCGGTGGGTCCCCACACAACACAGACGCTCTGAGGGTGTATGAGCATCCTCCGATTTCACAAACCAGAATCGCTTTTACGCCGAGCAATCCAGAGCAGAGGTGGGCGGGCTACCGATCCCGGAGAACAAAGACCAGCCCTGCTTTTCATCCACTCTGTATGTGCTTGGTGTCTGGCCAGTAGGGTACGCTGTTGTGCGATGAGGAGAAAGAGTCCTTGCTGGTTTCCCATCCCCCACCTTGGGAATGTCAGAGAGAATGTGACGCCCCGTTTGGAGTCCCCAGCAAAGTTCGGACTCTTTGCACAGCCTGGATGCGAACCGCTGCCTTCCAAGCTGTGTGACTCATCCTGCGCTCCCAGCGGCAGCACTTTAACTGGATGAGCCACTCGGGGACCCCTTTAAATTACATTTAAGTTAATTTTGTAGTTTTCATTACTGATAATGTTGTGTATAAAATTACATTATAATTTCCATATTTGATGAAATGATGTACTTCAGTATAATAAACTTTGACCTAGTTGGCTAAGTGCATTGCCGGTGGGGGGATTTAGTGGTTATATATGTGGAATAAGCAGGATATACTGCACATGGACTGACCTTCCTTCAGCTTGGCACCAGTTTTAAAATCAAGATGATCATTTTACCAAGTCTTCACAAAAATAGTCCCCAGCCCCAGTGGGAGAGCAATTAATAATTATCTCTAAAGGCATGTTCCTAGTCAGCTAGAAAATAACAGTGTGTTGGTGTTTATTTACATGCATTTAATCAAGCTGTGAGAGTAACGCTTGTATTGCATTGGAACTTGACATATGCCAAGGCAGTTGGTGGAAAAACAAATGGGATCCTGTTCTTATTATATAGTCTAGTCTTCTGCTGTTTCGACAAGGTGTCGAACATTTACAAATACTGTATCGAACGAGTATTTACAACAGTGTAGAACCATACTCTTATTGAAATGTAGACTTGCTGCTTGTGGATACTTTTAGTTATTAAACTGTACTGTTTTTGCTCTGCATTACCTCCTGTTACTCAGTAGTGTTTGTCTTTATGTTTGGATACTGTCTTGTCATATCTGTTTGTATTTTGTATTGGATCTGCTGCAGTTTTGTGAGCCTCTTGGCCAGGTCGCCATTGAAAATGAGAATCTGTTCTCAACTGACTTACCTGGTTAAAGGATTGATTGGTTGATTTGATATTCATAAGTCATTACAGTAAGTGCTAGAAAATGCATAAGACTTAAATGTATTTTTGGCATGCTTAAACTATATATATTGCCTTACTCTTATAGTTTTACTATTTAATCCAAAATAAAAAAGATCAATTCTGTCCAAGACTAGTCATGTTGAAAATGCTTCTTCTCTAAAATCTCTTAAAAAATAGTTAAGTGTGATATAGTAATCCCTGCCATATTTCCAGTCTTGTACTTTTTAACTATTAATCGGCCTGCCAGTTAACCCTTAAATAGACCTGTGATCTCACTGACCCTCACCAATAGACCACCAGTTGCCTCTCTGATCTCAAGTTGTCTCAGATTTGCCAGCTCTCATTGCCTACCAGATGACTGAACCCCCAATTCGCCAGCTCCTTGCAATTCTCTCGATTAATCTGAGCAGCTATGAGCCCCCTCCCCCTTTTAAGCACATTTCCTACATTACAATACATACAGTTCAACTGAAATGCATCTTGACCTTCTATAATTTAAGTAAGGTCTGCCGTTGCTTTCCCTATTTTTCTTGAACTTTTACACATGCTAAACCTCCTACATAACTCATTTAATCTTCCACCTGGTAGCTGTGTATTTCTTTAAAATTGTTTTAGCTGTTGACCTGCCAATAAACCCTCGCCTTCTGCTCTTATTCGGCCTTAAAATTGTCATCTGTTGCCCTCCAGAAATCTTTTTTTGAAATGCAATTTTTTTTTTTTATTTAGAAAATATGTAAATAATAATTCAGTCATTTTATGGAGGTAAAATAATGGCAATCACCTTTTTTTAAAATTGCCAATTAATATTATCACTACTTCATTGAGTTTGTCTAGTATTTATTTTTAAATATTTTTTATTTGCTATGTTCAAAGACGGGTTTTCAACTGGGGTGCTGCACCCTGGGGGTACTTCTAAGGGTCATAGGGGCGCAGGACGACTCAGAAACTCACAAATAAAAATTAAAAGAAAATATGATCTTGAATTGATTTTTTAACGGTATTATAGATTCTCTAAACCACTGTGTATTATTTATTCTTTGTATAGCAGCTCAAAGTGAACTGCAGATTAAAAAAAAAAATACACAATCTTATCACGTCCACATTTTCCATCTGTACGCATGTGTGATTTTGATAGAGTGGAAGTCTGGTGATTGTGCCAAAACTCTGTGCTGCTCATGATCTTTGCTGTTTTCAGCTTGTCGTATCAGTAAAGCACAGTGTTTCTGTATTTTTTAGAAGTGTAAATGCTCTGGTAAACATAAATAGTCATCACAATACTCATACTTTGATGGTTTGTGTTTTATTTATTACCGCGGCTGCATTTTAGTAACAGCAATAGCGGGTGGTTGAATATATTTTCGGTGTTTTAAATGGATGCATTTCTTACTTGCAAAAGAAAAATGAAGGAAGAAGTGTAAAACGACAGACAGTTATACAGAGCCCCTTTGGATAATCTTAGCTTTAATTTAAAAAAAAAAAAAGTTTCATTGTTAGTTATTATAGTTGTATCTTGAGGTTAATGTTATTGATACTGTAAACATTTTAAATGACACATAATTATGCTGAGGTGGGAAGTAAATGGTAACGTGATAAACATTTACAGTACAGACTATTTTGTATTATTTATAATAACTTTGCTGAATAGAAAGTGAATATGAGTGTTTCCAAAGAGATTCCTAAGTACTGTCTTTTAATTCTGTGTAATTTAAGTTTTAAGAATGAAGCCTACTGTTTGGCATTCTGTCTTAAACCAGCAGTTTGTCAGTCCCAGACTGGTGAAAAATTATTTATTACTTAAATGGGAAAAAAATAAATGTGTTAATCCAGGGATGGAAATAAGACTCTTATTCCATAGCAGTTTCACACATTCCAGATTTAACTACGAGCCCGATTAGCCTCAGTGTATAGGTAACAAACTCATAGTAAAACCAGGAATGGCTCAAACTGCTATACAATGGGAGTCTTATTTCCATCCCTGTAATCAGATTATTCTGCCTTTTATTGCAACTGTGATACCATACAGTGAGTGAAAACTGAAACGGTGCTTTAGCTGAAACCTCCCGACAGAAGGGGTACAGCTTCATAAAAAGGTTGAAAACCCCTGTTCTAAGACGTGTGTATTTTCCCATGTAGCTCACAGTGATGATGCTCAATTGAAGAAAGATCTGAAAGACCTGCTTCACCAGCTTCCTGATATCCATTACTGCCTGCTGAAGTACTTGTGCCAATTCCTGACGCAGGTTGAAAAACAACACAAGGACAATCGGATGACTGTGTTTAATCTGGCCACAGTGTTTGGACCAAATATTTTTCAGTAAGTAGAGATAACCCCTACGATGTTAACCAAGGTTTTAAACTCCATTTCTTACTGTCAGGTGGGATCCTAATGACTGTTGCGCAGGAAGTGAATTTATAGGGTGTTAGTAGGATCAATTTGCCTTCAATATTACTAAACAAAGTTGGCCTAGGTTTTTGTAACTATTTTGTAACATTAAGTTTTCTATTTATAAAATGTTGAGCCTTTGATAAACGTAGCTCTCAGGTTGGATGTCATGTATCCAAGGCACTGAAACTTCTCACCATGACTACAACATTGAATGCGTAAGCACTCTGTTCATTTCCAAGGTGGCAGAGAACACAGTGTAATCAACCCTTTTTTGAAATATTATATATATATAAATTTGTAGGAAGAGCCATTGTTTTTAAATTACAAATTGGACTCATGCATAGTAAATTGGCTTTTTTTCTATTCTCTAGCCACCCCTAATCAGGATAATGAAAGTTAAATAGGGTTCCAGCTGTTATGTTCAATGACACATTTACATTTAGGAAATTGGAACCTTTTGAAAAACATTGTTAAAATGTTCGTTGCTAAGCAGCTCAATTGTTTGTAGTGTCTGTTGAAATTATGAAGTGGCATTTTAAAAGAGGCTAGCGTTTGCTCTGTCTGATTTTGACATCCATTCCACTAAAATATATTTACATAAAGGTTTACGTCATTTTTATGAAGCTGAATATTTGGTAAGTTTGTTGAACAAAGACAAAGACAAACATGCTATTGTAAACTCCATAAAATGACTCAGCAACTATATTTCTATTAAGTTTTTCAAAAGATTTGCTGTGGAATGTAGACATTTTTCCTGTGCTAGCAATTTAAGGCAGTAATTACTAGAAAATCCGGAACCAGGTACCCGCCGAGAAAAGTACTCAGGTCTTTTTCGGGTAATGATTAAAAAAAAAAGATTTAAAAAAAAAAAAAATCACATATATTAATGTTTTATAAGTATAGGATACATACTTAAATACTATATAGTAGCCTACATATACAGTATATTTAGTCCCTTCAGATCTGTAGACCTCTGTAGCCTTTTAAGTACTGGAAATAATAATAATAATAATAATAATAATAATAAAACATCTCAGTTTGAATAGTTATTAATGTTAAATGCGCTTCATGCTGTGGGATTCTTTGTGACATCTATTGGCCATATTCTGTTGTTGTTGTTGTTGTTGTTGTTGTTGTTGTTGTTGTTGTTGTTGTTTAAAACATGGCATCTAGCATTGTGTGGAATTTCTTTCAAAGCAGGAGAATTTAATTTTGTACTTTGCACCTTAAGCATTTTGGAGTGCATGTTTTTTTTTTTTTTGGTTAATCTACTTCATAAAATAAAAAATGTTTCCGGTTTTCAGTCTGTTTTTCTGGGGTACACCGCTCACAATACTGTATTTATTTTTAAATAAAGGCTACTTATTTGATCTTTTTGGTAAGAAACTATGGGCCCTATTGATGAAATGAGTGCAATCGCAAATGTAGTGGTTAAAGTCAATCGCGTCTGCCCCGCAGGGAGTGGCTTCTCCAGAAGTGTGATTCTGATGAAATTAAAATCCCAATGCAAGCGCGTTTAGTGGTGCACTGACAATCAATGCTGAGTAGGTTTGGGAATCTGCTATCAAATCAGGGCCAGGCAACAATCTCTTTAAGAGACAGAATGCTTCACCACAAGGCTTCGATTTTGAATGTAGAAGTGGTGATCATGCAAGAACAACCAGTGCAAGTCAGAACAGCAAGTGGCAGGTCACTCGCCGAGAGAATACATAAACCACACTTCACGACACAGGAGATTTGCTGTATTAATATCTGTTAACATTCATTCATCCACTACTTCTGGTCCTATCTTTTAGCTGTGCCTTACATTATTGCTTTATGTGTGTTTTTCACTTTTTTATGCATTTTTTTTGTTCTGTGTCATAATGTGTGATTTATGTGTTCTCTCCCAATGGAATTCATTTTATTAGTACTGAGTCAAAAGAATGAACACGTGCCTGTTCGGATCTAAAATTCTAACTGTGTTTAAAAAGTAAGCAGCGGTTTGATTGAACCGAGGTGGCTGTGCTAGATCATTCCTGTAGTACTGATCTAACTTGGATACAACAGACAGGAATACTTTTGTCTGCGCTGACCTTCAAGTTTGTTTTCTGAAAGCTATTTGTTTTACGTTCTGTTTAGCAGCCTCTTTAGTAGCCTCTTTAGTAGCCTTTTGTTTTAATGTGTGATACTTTGTCGTCCATTTTTGGTATTTTAACTCCAATGCCGAAAGTTAGATTTTAGCAACCTAAATCAAAATAACAATGCAACACTGACTTTGTCCCACCTCCTACTTTTTTTACTTTTCTTTTCCTGTTTCTGTGTCAGCCCAAACACAGGAACAGTTGCTACTTAGGACTACTTTGCTTTTTATAGTGTGTTTAATTGTTAAAGTTCCTGATTGAGCCACTAAATAAACCTGTTTTCAGCGGGTCTTAACGCAGTGTTCAGTTGTCTGTTTGGGACCCCATTGTGCTGTCAATAATAATCGACACCCAGGTAGTAAAAAGAGACCCGGTTCGGGTAATTTAAAACCTGACGGGTACCTGGCTTTTCGGGTACCCATGCCGACCTCTAGTAATTACCAACAGTGGTCACTGGGAAGGGATTGATGAGCTGCATGGTTAACTAGGACTAGCACTCCACACTCTTTGTAAATTTGTGTTCTTCCTGGATTCCATGTCATAAAGACAATTCTGGGTTTTCCACTGGGGGAGCTGCAAGCTATCTTCACCATATTTCAGCAACCAGTTACTTTTATTACAAAACAAAGAGGCAACTGTTGCTCGCAGCGATTGTTGACCATGATTCCCTGATAGGTTGCCATTGTATGGCCTTTTCAAAAAGACTTGTTTTGTGAATTGTGCGCATGCATTCCAGCGACGTATTCTGTGCAGATGTTCATATTGCTGTTCTGCATGAAATGGTTTAATAGATCAATTAAAAAAAATATTCAGCGAAAAAAGGCCCTTTTACAGAGTGTTTGTTTAAAAGGGACTAAAAAACAAAGTACACAGAGAGTCAAAAAGGAAGTGCAAGTCAAAAAGGAAGTTAGAAAGGCCAAGAGAGAAATTGAAATGAACATTGCTAAGGGGTCTAAAACCAATTCCAAAATGTTTTTCCAATATGATAACAGCAAGAGAACATTCAAAGAGGAGGTTAAATGTCTAAGAGATACAGATGGCAAAATCATAGACGAAGAAAAAAAAATAGCAAATATATTAAATGATTACTCTTCACAAGTTTTTACAAAGGAGGATACGGACAACATGCCCCACATGTCGACCTGTTCCTATCCAGTTTTAAACAACTTTAGCATAACAGAGGCAGAAGTGTTAAAGGCACCAGGAACTCTTAAAATAAACAAATCCCCTGGACCGGATGAGATCCTCCCAATAGTACTCAAAGAAATGAAAGAGGTTATTTACAAACCGCTAACCAAGATCATGCAACAATCTCTTGACACAGGGATTGTACCGACAGACTGGAGAATTGCAAACGTAATACTCATCCACAAAAAGGGAGACAAAACCGAACCAGGTAACTACAGACCAATAAGCCTGACTTCTATTATATGGAAACTTATGGAAACTATAATAAGATCCAAAATGGAAAATTACCTATATGGTAACAGTATCCTGGGAGACAGTCAGTCAGCATGGTTTTGGAAACGGAGATCGTGTCTAACTAACCAGCTTGTTTTTTTTTTGAGGATGCAACATCAACAATGGATAATTGCAAAGCATACGACATGGTTTATTTTAGATTTCCAGAAAGCTTTTGACAAAGTCCCGCATAAAAGATTAATTCTCAAACTGAACGCAGTAGGGATTCAAGGAAATGCATGCACATGGATTAGGGAGTGGTTAACATGTAGAAAACAGAAAGTACTAATTAGAGGAGAAACCTCAAAATGGAGCGAGGTAACTAGTGGAGTACCATAGGGATCAGTATTAGGTCCTCTACTCTTCCTAATCTACATTAATGACTTAGATTCTGGTATAGTAAGCAAACTTGTTAAATTTGTAGATGACACAAAAATAGGAGGAGTGGCAAACACTGTTGCAGCAGCAGAGGTCATTCAAAATGATCTAGACAGCATTCAGAACTGGGCAGACACATGGCAAATGACATTTAATAGAGAAAAGTGTAAGGTACTGCACGCAGGCAATAAAAATGTGCATTCTAAATATCATATGGGAGATGAAATTGAAGAAGGAATCTATGACATAAATCTAGGAATTTATGTCTTCATCTAGACAATGTGGGGAAGCTATAAAAAAGGCCAAAAAGATGCTCGGATATTTTGTGAAAAGTTGAATTTAAATCAAGGGAAGTAATGTTAAAACTTTACAATGCATTAGTAAGACCTCATCTAGAATATTGTGTTCAGTTCTGGTCACTTCGTTACAAAAAGGACATTGCTGCTCTAGAAAGAGTGCAAAAAAGAGCGACCAGAATTATCCCGGGTTTAAAAGGCATGTCTTATGCAGACAGGCTACAAGAATTGAATCTATTCAGTCTTGAACAAAGAAGACTACGCGGTGATCTGATTCAAGCATTCAAAATGCTAAAAGGTATGGACAATGTCGACCCAGGGGACTTTTTCGAACTGAAAAAAGAAACGAAGGACCAGGGGTCACAAATGGAGATTAGATAAAGGGGCATTCAGAGCAGAAAATAGGAGGCACTTTTTTACACAGCGAATTGTGAGTGTCTGGAACCAACTCCCCAGTAATGTTGTTGAAGCTGACACCCTGGGATCCTTCAAGAAACTGCTTGATGAGATTCTGGGATCAATAAGCTACTAACAACCAAACAAGCAAGATGGGCCGAATGTCCTCCTCTCGTTTGTAAACTTTCTTAAATGCATTTTTTGGCATCCTTGGGTATATATATATATACCCAAGGCTATCAATGATAGTCAAAACATTGTAATGTTTTTGCTGTGTCTTGGCTTCAAGTTACTAAAGAGTAGGAGTGGTTACTCTGAATGCACCTAAATGTAATAAAAACAGCTATTGTACCAAGTTTTTTTAATTAGCAGAATTTTTTGGTACAAAGTCAAGGCGGACCAAACTTATTGCCTTTGGTACATCTCTCTATTCAGTAATTCCCTTGATCAAGTTTGATTCTGATATCGCCAAAGATTGTCGTAGACGGGCTTTCAACACAAAAACTAATATCAATCTGAGCAGAAATGAACTGTTGCAAACATTATAAAAAATGTGTAATACATTTGAACTGTGCAGTTTGAAGTTATTTTGTTAGTAGGAGCAATGCAAATTGTCACAGATTCCAACCACTAGCAATTAAAATCTGTTTATTGAATGATGTCTAAAAAAAGAAAGTGGCAGACATGCTTATTGAGGATTTCAAAATGTCCTGTGTTGTTGATGACATCTTTTGTTACATTAAAGTATACCCGCCTGTCCCCTACCCCCTGTTGCATAATGCCACAGATAGCCAAACACAATGAAAGGTATATGCTTGTTGTTGTTTAGCTGGGATGCAAATTTCACACCAGTGTTCTGAAGAGGTTATTTCCTGCTGAAATAGAGCAGTACTGAAATTAAACAAAACATTCAACAGCTCTATGCTTTATGTGGCTATGCAGTAGATTTCCTATAAATACAAATGCTTTGCAGAGGAATCAGTCATGCTGCTAGTCAAGAGTCCAGGATTGGTCAAGGTAAGTGATTATGTAAAATATAGTTTAGTAGCTTAACATCTGTGTGTTTTGCTTTTTAAATGCAAGGTATCTTTAAAAAAAATTACTACATTTTATTTTTACATATGAATAACAGATTTTATTATTTTATTACTTGATATTTGCTGCTAAGCAGAGGTATAGTTTAAGACTGAAACCTTTTAATCAGACCTGAAAACTGACCAGAGTGAATTTTTCAAATCACTGATTGTCTGAACAAATGTAGACAGCATGAAGCAGAGACATGAGCACTTAAAATATGTTTAGGTTGCAGCTTTATGCATTTTCTGGGCCTAATACTCACTTGATTAGCTTTCTCTTTGAAAACAAATAGAATAATGTACTGGTCCAAATATAATATAATTGCACAACAATATATGGTCTTGAGTTGGTGTTGGGCAGTAATTGCCAGCCCAAAACCAACGAGAGATATATATTATGTGATAAAAAATATATTATGAATCATATGTTATATGTAGGGCCCTGCGTTTTACGCAACCTGATTTCTTAGGCTGCTCTACATTCCTCTCACTGCAAGGTGGTCATGTAGTCTGCTTAATTAAACCACTTATTGATTAATAATCTCCCAATTTCCTTTAATCATCTCAATTAGTCATTCTATTAACGCGTGTTGATTGGGCTGCAGAAGCAGCTACGGACATTTATTTAGTCATGCATCCCTTTATTACTGATACGTCTTATTCAATATTATTTCTTAGACTGTGTAAATAAATAATTTAAATGTTTCAGTTTACTAGTAGAAACACATAATTTGTCAACAAAAAAAAAAAACAGCACTGATTCCCAGAACAATTTATATAAAATACTGAAATCATAACATCAATCCTGTAACATATATATTACAATAATAATAATAATAATGCAAGGTTGTTCGCAAGCAGCACATTAAGTGTCACTTACAGTTTCATGAAAGAAAATGTCCCATGCATTAAATGTTGCTATTAAACTTAAGCATCGTCAGTTGGTTAACCCTGCCTTCTTTCATAGATTGACTTTGTTCTGTAAAAACTTGGCCATAAGAAACACTTCTTTCAGCATTTACAGAATTGATAACAACTGAAAATATATTTTATCCTTTCGTGTTAAATTGGGAAATAATTCTTCAGCTTTAATCCAAAATTCATTCAAAGTAATTCTACTGTCGTTTTCTTTTGCATATGGTAGGTATTTGTCCATTTCTGATTTACAGTCCGCATCAAATCCTGGAATAGAATATAATGGGAGGGCTTCGAGATCCGAACTACACACTTGTTGCGGGTTGAATATCTTTACTGCCATCAGAAAGTTATGAGCTGGTTGAAAAAAATGTGGTTTCTTTTTGCATTGATCCGGGTTGTACTAATTAGTCAGTTTTTCAGAAACGTCATGGAAGGTTTTTACACACAGTTTATTTATTGCGGGCTCTGTGCTGTGTATGTCTTGTGCCATTGCTCGGTATGTATTTATTAGTTCTGCAACTTTATTATATGTTTGATGGACTCTCACTTCATGGCTTTCAAACCACTGAATCAGATCCACCAGTCCCTTGGCATGTGTCGCAATTAGGGAGAGTTGAGATTTTTTAAACTTTGCACATCTTTAAGCAATTTCTGGAGGTCCTTTAACACTACAGTATTTGGTGAAATGTGCATTTCCTTTTCCGTGAAGCCTGCGTAAAAAGGGATGTATTTGGAATGATATTCAGCAGCAGAATACCAAGTGCCCCATCGTGTTATGCATGGCTCAGGTGGTAACTTTATGGGTAAAGTACAGCCTCCTTGTTGGATTGCTTCTGTCAGGTGGTCTTTAAAATGAGGTTCTGCTTGGGCAATGTTTAAACAATTTGTTTAACGGTTGCAACCAGCTTGTCTGCTTTCGGAAAATTATTTGCCCAGATATTGCTGGCAAGGGCAGCAGTGTGGAGTCGTGGTTAGGGCTCTGGACTCTTGACCGGAGGGTCGTGGGTTCAATCCCCGGTGGGGACACTGCTGCTGTACCCTTGAGCAAGGTACTTTACCTAGATTACTCCTGTAAAAACCCAACTGTATAACTGGGTAATTGTATGTAAAAATAATGTGATATCTTGTAACAGTTGTAAGTTGCCCTGGATAAGGGCGTCTGCTAAGAAATAAATAATAATAATAATAATAATAATAATAAAAGGGCTATTATGTGGGCATTACATGTCAAATGTACTGAATTTGGCAGTAAACCTCGAAGAATTGCATTGTATGCCTTGATCATGTAACTGGCATTATCAGAGACAAATCCAGTCACATTATTAAAATTAACTTCAATTCCTTTTAAACATTTCACAACGCCCTGTGCCACTGATGAGTAATTCAGAGTGCAGATTAACTGTGTCGGCTAATTCTACTTTTTGAGTTCGAAGGTATTCTATAGTCCTTGGAGAACAAACAAAATATGCAAAACATACTGATCTTTTGCATTTGTAGACTCGTCAGTAACTACAGATACACTGTCAGACATCTTTACCAGTTGTACAATGTTCATCTTGTGCAACTCAGCAATTTGGGGTAGATATTCCCTTCTCAGTTGACCTGCTGTAGGAATTGCTCCCGCGTTTATTACATGTTTGTTCAGAAATGCACATAGTTGGGGATTATCAATTTTTTCCAGGGGAATATTTGCACAAACAAATGCCTCTGTCCAATCGAAAATAACATCTCGTCGGCGTTCATCATTTTCGTTCCCCTTATGTTTTTTTACTGGAGGATGCCGTCTCATAGCTGTCAATCTCAGCTTTTCGTTTTCTGTGTTTTTCTGATGATAAATGTAGGTCTATTGTTGACTTTCGAGTGTGGTTGATTTTCTTAATTGTGAATTCGATTACTATTACGAGTGGCTGCAGAGACATCTAGGGGATAGCAGTTGAATTACAATTGAAAAAAACGGCCGTGTAAAACGCAGGACCCTAATTATATGTTGCTAAAAGCATACAAAAATGAATAAAACTTAAAACATTTATATATTTATTGTTTGTCTGTTTTTCATCTGTTACAGATCTTCTAGATTAACAAGAAATGACAAACTGCTGAAATAATGTATATTTTCAAAGTATTTAACGAAGTAAACCCCAATCTGCACCCAGTGTATGTGCGTTGGAAACTGAGGCATGGGTTGCTTGGACCACACGGTTATACTATACTGAGTGAAATCATACTGGAGATTAGTGATGGTAAAACTCGCAGCTAAACATGTATAGTGGATATTTTGTGTAGTGTTATTTTATTTTGTTTCTCTTGTTTCTCCCACTGAATGCAAATACGACTTTGTGAGGTTTATATCATCACATGTTTGTATTATTATTATTATTATTATTATTATTATTATTATTATTATTATTATTATGTATTTCTTAGCAGACACCCTTATCCAGAGTGACTTACAACTGTTACAGAATATCAGAGTACAAAGTATCACATTGTAAAGTATCACATTTCAGAATATCAAATTACAGATAAGAGCAGTTATAAATGACAATAAAATCAGTAGCAAATAAGATCAAATTCAGATAAGAGCAAACAAAAGAGTACAGTAAATAATTACATTTGAGAGCAAGTTCGACTAAGAGCAGTAGTAGAATACAGCAAGGTATGGAGCAGTTCAGTGCAAGTACAAGCTGATGCAAGTACTGCTACAATTGGGTGCCATATAGTCCAGTACAGTCGAGAGTTGTGAGGTTTGTTGATGCTGAACAGGTGTGTCTTGAGGAGGCGTCGATGGTTACATGCCCATGTCTTGAATTTATTATTTCTTCCCCATTGTACTGTGCTTGTTGAAGCGAGAGTGAAAATGGCGGCAATGCTGCTGCCCTGGGAGCGTCATGACATAGGAACGTGTATATTATGGGAATGTATTTTTTGCCTACATGAATATATATATATATATATATATATATATATATATATATATATATATATATATATATAATCGATATGGAGTTCTGTTTCCATGGCAACATAGAATATAACACAATTTCAGTTGAGTGATGGCATGTTGACAGAGAAATCCGCTAGTTTCACCAGCAGTTTTGTCAAGTGAATGAAAAAATGATTGATTTGTTCTTAGTTTGACCACAGAGGAAGGCTCGGGACAACCCTGAAACAACGTAGAAATTCACAAATTGTGTACTGGGATAACATTAATTATTTGATAAAAATGACTAGAAAAAGTTTCCCCTACGTGTTTCTGGAAGCATGTTTCCTCGTGTATGCAGGGCTTAACAGGTAAAATACAAGGGTCTTTTTTTATTGTTCTGATCTTAATATCGCAGCCATCTTTTTTTTTTATTATTTATTTATTTTTTGTTTAAGGTTTTTGTTTGTTGGTTTTTGGGTTTTTTTGCAGACCTCATTTTAATGTATCCTAATTATTTTGCTAAGTTTGCCAATAAATCACCCCTGTGGGAAACCACCAGTTGGATTAACAGAGAGTTAAAGGGCTCCAAGATCATTAAAATAGCACCCCAGGTCTCTAAAGCACTTTCATGTCTCCTCCCAGTTTTGTTAAGTAACATGGATTTTTCTCTTTTCAAAGAACAGAAAGGTTAATGAAATACGCTTTGAATATATACTGTACCTCTACAGTACGTTGGATATCATCTACAAAATGTATATAGTGCACAGCTGCTGCCTGAGGAGACTGCAGCTTGTGTATAAAATCAAAGCTGTAATGTACTTTGTAGGTTGGTGTATGGATTCGGAGAATGATCAATTCCATAGAACTTTGAGTCCAGGACTAATGCCTTTTTTATACAGAAATATATTTGTATGCCAGTGCCTGGAATCCCACTCTGAATTTTATCAGGCAGATGCTAGCTTTCATTTATAGATACATCTTAGCTGAATTATGGAAAAAGATCTTGCAAAGCAAATAGTCTCATGTTTCTGATTTATAACAGCAGTTTGCTATACTTATTCGAAGAAAAGGGCAGAACATTTTTTTCACAGCCATATATCAAGTCTGAAGGTGCATTTTATATTTACGCTATCTATCTACTGTAACTAAGCTGCAAGTCTTGGGTTCGTTGCCCTTTAAAAACCACTGAACGACACATGAACTTGCACACTTATTTATGAAAACAAAACGAAATAAACAAAACAAAAACAAATACCTAGCCCTACTCAAGCAATAACTAAAACACACTGCAACTTGAATTATAAAACAGGACAGCTAAGCTGTTTACCTGTTAAACAAAAACAAACAAAAACACACAGCTTTTCATAATTATCACATGGTTTTACACTACCTTTCTTTTAACTACGACTGTGTGTGTACGCACACGCCCACGCACGCACACACACACGCACGCACACACACACACACTGGCTTATTCACACAGCAGCCCTGAGCAGACTAGCTGCTTCCTTTAAATACCCTGCACCTGGCTCTAATTTACAATGGTAGCCAGGTGCAGGTGATAATTAAACAATAAAATAATTAACAATTTAGTTTGGCAGGGAGATTTGAATCCTCTCTGAATATGGTTAATTACTGTAGATTTGAGAGAGAAAAAGATTGCAATTACTAGTTTGCAACTAGATAATATAATAGCCTACTTTACAAAAATTCAACTAAAGCCCCTTTCACACTGGCAGTCCTACCCGGGTCCCGTCCCGATTCTGGCTACCCGGGTCACAATCCCGCGTAGTGTGAAACCGCATACCTGGATTGTTTATTTAGCAGACGCCTTTATCCAAGGCGACTTACAGAGACTAGGGTGTGTGAACTATGCAGAGTCACTTACAATTACGTCTCACCCGAAAGACGGAGCACAAGGAGGTTAAGTGACTTGCTCAGGGTCACACAATGAGTCAGTGGCTGAGGTGGGATTTGAACCGGGGACCTCCTGGTTACAAGCCCTTTTCTTTAACCACTGGACCCAGAATGATCCGGGTTGGCAGCGACGCACCTCAGGTTGTGGGTCAACATGCTTTGCCCTGGGTCGAGCGAGACAAAATGCATGACGGATGTTCGTAAGTGGACGAATTAACAAACTGCCACGCCTGCGTGAAGGTTTCACTAACGCAAGGAACGTTTCTGTTTATTCTGTTGAGCCATATTTTTTTTGATTGAGACACACTATGAGCCAGATTGCAGGAGGGATGAAGAAACATTTGCTTTAATCAACATTTGAGCTGAAGGTTCAATTCAGATAAGCTTGGATGGAAGTGTTGCTTCTGTCACCCAGGTCGACCCTGCTTCTTCAAAAAGCATAGTGAAATCGCATAGCCAAACCGCATGACACCAGGTCACGACCCGGGTAAAGCACACCATTGTGAAAGGGGCTTAAGACTAAACATTTTCAAGAAAAAGGAACAGCCATTTTGAAGAGCACATTCATTCTCTTTCTATACAGGATTTTCAATATTTGGGATCTGTTTTGCAGGTTTTAAATATCTGTTTTTCATTGATTGCTTATATATTCTCTACATAATATGCCTAATAATTCTAGGTAGGTTATAACATTTTGAGACCCATAACGTCGGGACATTACAACTGAACAATGTCAGGTACATCAGTGTGTCTAAAACAAAAAAGCATGGTACTGCACGTATACTATACAAAGAAAACCAGTGAACATTTTTGCAAAATAAAGCACTGAAATCCAGAATTTACAAAACAGCATTCCAAAAACAGTTCTCACCTTGCTGTCTCAGTCCATTACCAAAATAATAATTTTTTTTTGCACCGTAAGTGTGTGTTAACCTGAGATAACAAGTGACGTTTAAAAACAAACAAATAAATAAATAAATAACTGCAACTAAAAAGTGCTGGCTTTGGAGGTTGGCGAAAAAATCTTTTTTCAGCTTTTTAATGGTACAGTAATGATATTAATCCCTTGCTTTTCTTGTTTTCTTTTATTGAACATGGTTAAACTGGCAGATTGTTTTATGTGAAGTGAAACTGAATTCCTAAACGCATGTTTTAGACTGATAATAAAATGTGCATTGATCAGTTTCCATCAGTGCCGTTCAGTTGGTAACAGCATGTATAAATAGCAGTCATAGTGTAATATACAACAGTTAACTATACAGTAAAGTGTGTGTGTGTGTGTGTATATATATATATATATATATATATATATATATATATATATATATATATATATATATATATATATATATATATAATATAAAATGGCAGGATTTGAGCCCTATCTAGTCACATTTTCACTCCAACTACATAACCGCGCTGCTACACAGGTTCACATCTTAACCCTTTCAACAGACTAGGCTACTATTTACATTTACCCTATCCAAACGGCAGTACATTGCCTCAATATAGGCTGAACAATTTTGCTATTCCCGTAATGTGTGTGTGTGTGTGTGTGTGTGTTATTATCCATTAAGTGAAAAAAAGAGGTGATATCTGAAACAAAAACACATTGGAAATGTGGGCAACCTTGGCCAGCACCAAGCAAATAGGCAGAACTGTAAAAGCGGTGGGGGTCAAGGTTGCCCCAATTGTTTCTACTGACTTGGCTTGTGTTTTTCAGGCACAATAAAAGCAGATCGAACTTGCATCAAAAACACAAGCCAAGTTAGTAGAAACAATTGGGGCAACCTTGACCCCCATCGCTTTGACAGTTGTGTCTATTTGCTTGGTGCTGGCCAAGGTTGCCCCAATTGTTTCTTCTAACTTAGCTTGTGTTTTTGATACAAGTTAGAAGAAACTATTGGGGCAACCTTGGCCCCCATTGGTTTTACAGTTGTGCCTATTTGCTTTGTGCTGGGCAAGGTTGCCCCAGTGGTTTCTTGAAACTTGACTTGTGTTTTTGATATCTCCACTTTAAATAGCTGGGCACTTTTGATAACTTAGCATTTTTTCACATTTCCTATGTGTTTTTGTTTCAGATTGGATACAAAGAAAGATTGCAAACGCAAACTGAAACTCACGTTACCAGGTTATTCCAAAATGTGTTTTCTATTGCAGCGTCTGTTCTGGGTTCGAAGGTATAAAGGAGCAGGACATTTGCAATAAAATCATGGCCAAACTGATAGAGAACTACAGAACCATTTTTGAGTCTGTGGAAGACAAAGAACAACCAACAGAAGAGATTTCTAAAGTCATTACAGTAAAAGTAAGTACGTTGTTTAACATGTGCCATTTCTCTGACTTTAAAATAAGCATGAAGGGGTGGAAGCAGCTGTGATTCGGGGTCTGAGTTCAAACTCTTTATGTGAAGCAAACTTCTTAAGCACTGTACACAAGGTTAGAGCAGAGCGCTTGTATCCTACTACTGTACCTCGTCCTAAGCTGCCCGGTTCAGTGGTAAATGCAAGAGAAGGGCATTTACGAGTGCCAAATTAAACTGGCAGAGGCTGGACTTGAACCATGCGCTTTTCTAATATCCAAATACTGTATAGCTGTGAGAAGCATGTCGTACATTTTAGAGCCTAGTTTTCGAATTTCTGAGTCTAGTTAGCATTTCCAGGTATTTTGGTGTTGAATAAACAAGGGTCAGGTTAGCTGGAATCATACAGGGTTATTCAGTTTTGTTTATGTTTAAAAGAAACCAGTGACATTAAATAACTGCCAAGAACGGGCCTCCAAACAATAGTCAAGGGTCAGTTCATTTTCAAAGTGAATTTCCTGCATACATTGTTTTTCTTTTTTTCTTAAAATACTTGTGTATAAAAATAATAAAATGATTGTCAAAAGCACATTAAAATGAATGTCAAAGGCACATTGAAAGAGCCGCAATTTGTCTACAATTGTTTAATCCGTCTGTGACCGTTTAACTCGGGTTTTATAGTATACTAAAAACACATATGGCAGTTGGAAAGCAATGTTTAATTGTATTTGCATTTTAGAGTCTCAAGGGTAATGCAGTGTTATTTTGCAATATAAGGTTAATTTTTTTTTTTTTTTAATTATATTGAATATTCACACAATTAACAAAGTAGGTAAGTTAAATAAGGTGTATGCTCAACTCAATTCCCACATCACATAATTGCTTTTTTTCTTATGGGACAAAGCAATAAATGCACTTTAGTTCAATGTGGTACTTTTATTTATTGCATAAAGGGTGCATGTTGTGTGCATTTGGGGTAGTTTAAGCACGAGAAGCATTGTTTTATGTGACCTTGAACAGTACAGCACAAAAAAAAAGAAACCAGATAACTACTTAATTACATTTGTATTGTTTTAGATCTGGTGTGTTTTTACTTGGTTGTAAATATATAGAAAAAAACACCTTTATTTTGTTAGTTGTTTCCTTTGAGATGTATGGTGCAATTAACTGTCATTTATTGCAGGGTGGCGACCAGTTCTGGTGTTCGATAGTACAATTTGAACAGGCTGTTTTCATTGCAATTCCATTGATTCAAATGGTATTTCAACACAGTATTTACAGGAGAGGTTAATCTACAACACATGTTATCCGTACATTAACAAGGTCATAAAGCTTAAGCCTGTCTCTCTATATATGAATTAATTGCTTTGCTTGTTTAGAATATTTTACTACACAGCATCAGAGGCAAGAAGCATTAAATCCTTGCACAGCACACGTCAAATAGATTTAACAACTTGTTGTCCAGTGATTTCATTTCAAAGAAAACAATCCATGTTCCAAGTCAGATTTCTAGGAATGACCTCAGGATGACCAGGTCTATTTAGTAGATGATGAATGAGAAGAAACCTTAGTATACATTTCAAAGGTAATTTTAAACATGTGGAGCATATTTCAGACCAAATGCTTTATGCAACTGAAAGCAGTTTAGGAATCTTATGGTTGCTGATGCAAATGCTCTCTGTGTTATAAAAATGAACAGAACTAGTTTTGTAAAAAAAAGGCCATTATACTGAACAACTGTTAGTTGAGTTGTTTTATTTAAACCCTAGATGGTTGTATCCCTCAATGAAGAAATCAGGTGCACTTCGTACAAGATAAAAGTTTCTGCCTTACAGCTAAGCGTTTTAATCAAAGAGCTATAGTGTGGAGGCCAAAGGCAACGGGACTCAGATTTGAGGGATCCCTTTTATGTATTCCAGGAAGCAAATTTTAACGCCCCACCGTCATGGAACTCTGCAGGAATTGCTACAGAGGTGCCGACTCCAGCTCCAAGAAAGAAGAGGGTGGGTATCAGGAGTCAATGTTTCTGCAAACAGTTGTGGGAATATTCTACAGATTTATACCATTGAACATTTAAAAGGAACTGTAAAACCTAGCAATTTTTCTTTTCCAACAGTTAATGAAGGATACAGATGCACATGACAATACAGAATTCAAGTTTCTCTGTTCCATGTCAGCATATACCCTTTGTAGTGTGCTACAAAGGGTATATGGCTAAGATTTAAACGCTTTCTATAATTTATTTTAGGAAGCAAACTCTAATGTACCTGAACCTTTGAAGCTGTCAAGTGGAATTGCTACAGAAGTACCAACTCCAGTTCCACGAAAGAAAAAGGTACAGTAGATATCTGGCACAATTGTAGACAATATCCACTAAAAAATACAAGCACAATGCTTATGCTTATATATATATATATATATAATTAAATTGTGGAGAAAACTATGCATAAGAACAGCATTGTTGCAGTTTTTTTAATGACTATATACACTTCCCTCTGCTCAGTTCACTACTGAAGAGAATTTTTAAACCACATAGGAACTTATCAGCAGTCCTGAGTAATGATGTCATGTAGTTAAGACTGTGTGCTGTCTAACTTTATGTTGATAAGGATTCACAAAGTCGAAAGTAAAGGACACAAACATGCTTGCTGGTTTTCCAAAAGGATACTGCTACTGTACATCTGTGTGTTAAAGTGGCTTTGTGTCTTACACTAGGTAAGTTTAATATATTTATTTTTTACATTTATCAAAATACTAAAGTGTTTTGGATTTTTATATTTTTACATTTAAAACTTTCAAGCCTTAATTCTAAATATCTAAATTGACATGAAATGCAAGATTTTCAAAATAGCTAACCCCCTGATCCGATCCTGGAGCTGCACGCGCCGTAACTAAGGAAACTAACCAATGACAAGCGAAGGACCCCGGCTGTCAAATTTGTATACAGCCTGAGATCACAGTAATGTTGTAAGAAACGACAAACGGATGGACAGAGATAGAGCAGCATTGCATTCATTAAACAATGAAAATCCAGGTTACTGTTTCCAAAACACTTTATTTTATGTCAACAACAAGAAAATGTTTTCATTTTTTAACTCACTGTAGCTCGGTGTTATTTACTAATGTCATTACACTGAGGTTTTTAACAGTCTACGTGCAGTTTAACTTTTCCTATTAAACTGAAATAGTAAACTTACAATGACTTTTGTGTATTTATATATATATATTCAAAAGTTGTGCATGCTGATGTGCTGGGGAGGCCAAATCAAGGCTGATACTCAGAGCCAGCATTGCATGATAATATAAATATAAGTTTATATAAAATAATGTTAATTAGAATTAATACAGATTTAAAGATAGAAGTAAAAATAATGTCACAATATATATAGAACACCATTATATCATGTAAGAATAAATCGTGGATTTGAGATTTTATATGTATATATATATATATATATATATATATATAATATATAAACGATTCAGTACTGTCAGCCAATAAGATTCCAGTTCTAGTTGACTCTAATAGACGGTAGATACCCGCTGGAACATCTCAGCACCAACTGTGAATCAAATGTAAAATCAAAGTGCTGGCTTTTTCTTTTGACTTGCTGTATTTTTAAGCATAGTTAACATCTATTGGACAGTAAATACTAAACAAAGATACAATTGGTCCAAATTAATTTTATTATCCACCAAAACCAGCCAATCAATAGTTTGGATCGACGAAAGCACCTAATCCTGTACCTGCAACTGCCGAGAGCTAATCACAGACTCTTAGCTCGACTGGAGCACAGACAAAGCATCTTTCAACAACAACAAAGCAAGACGCGGATAGTTCAGTAATAATAATAATAATAATAATAATAATAATAATAATAATAATAATGTCTTTATTTTTATATAGCGCATTTTACAGTGGACCACCATCACAAAGCGCTTTACAGAGATAGGCTGTGAACTGTGCATTATATGCAGAGTCACTTACAATAGGACACTGATTTAACATCTTATCCACAGGATGGAGCACACGGCAGTTAATTGACTTGCTTAGGGTCACACAGTGAGTCAGTCAGTGGTAGAGGTGGGATTTGAACCGGTGACCTTCTGGTTACAAGCCCTGGACTTAAACCACTGAACCACACTGCCTCCATGCTCAATTCATATATAGATTCAGGAGAGAAAGGCATTGGCTGAAGATAGAAACATGAGGAGTTAGGAGGCATTTTAGAGTGGTATTTAATGAGAGATTGGTAGTTCAGACCAATTTACTCAGCGAAAAGGTACCTGACGAATCAGTACAAGTTTAAGGTAAATCTAGGTTTTAAGGTGTTTTTTTTTTTAAATAGAAAACAACGGTAAAATAATTTTTTAATAGAGATAGTGCCCTCTCGATGATAGCTCTACCGTGTGATAGTTGACCTTGACTTTCGTTAGCGCCCTCGCCTTTGGCTCGGGACGCATAACTCCTGTCGCGGTCAACTATCACACGTTAGATCCATCATCGACGGGCTCTATCGCTTAAATATACTGAGTTCTATGGCTGATATGCAAAGATTCTGCAGGTATTTGCTTCTGGTGGTGTCTGGTCACAATTAATTATATATAATCTTTGGAAACTCTGGTGAATGATATTTTACAGTATGCCTAATGGGTGTCAGCACAAATGTTAATTGAAAGGTTCTCCGTACAGTATACATGTACGCATGGTTTAAAGGAGGAAATGCATAATAGATTGGTTTTAGTGCTATCCTTCTTTACCAAGCATCTAGATATAGAGATCATGTCTTTTCCTTTTTCCAATCTCTAACGTCTCTATCACTGTTGTTGTTGTTTTATTGTTGTTGTTGTGGTGTTGCATTTAGCACACCAATGAGACTGCAGGATAGTATAGTAGTGTCATTGTAGTATACATAGCTTTTCGTTGCCGATTTAAACAGTTTATTTCAATTGCAGCCGCGACAAAAACTGTGATTTAAAAAAAAAAAAAAGGGTCTTAGCAACCACCTTTTGCATGGTAGCATTGGACACTGAGGTCAGAACTTCCAGAGTCAACTGTGATAAGCATCAACATGTTTGATTTTGTTTCTATCTGTAACTGAGCCTGTATTTATACTGCGATCGTATTACGATGGTCTTCTTTTTCCCTTAGATTACAAAATCAAAGAGTGAAGTTGCCATCAAGCCTGTACTCCAGCCTGGGCAATCAGCAGGGATCCCACAGGTCAGGCTGAGAATATCAGAAAGAGCCCACAGTCTGGAAGAGATGGAACGAGCTGATGAGATGTCTGAAAATATTGTCAAGAGCACAGAGTCTCTGACCAGGTAAGTGATCATGGTTTGTACTTCAATATGTTTTATTTTGTTCAGCGTTACATAAAGAGGGTTCTGAATCAGTTTAAGATTATGAAATTCACAAGCAGTACCTCAGCTGTATTTTATGATTATTATTTTTACATATTTTAACATGTAGAAATCCTATGATAAATCTGAAATTGGAAGGAAGTTAGTTCAATAGGCACTGTAATAACAATATATCTAACAATATATCAAGAACTTTTTTTATATTACTGGTTTCAGACTTCAGCAACATTGTATAGTTGCATGAGACTGGTATTGTCTTATAAACAAGCTATTTAGGAGCCAATTTAAAAAATACAAAATGAGTGTGTCGGTGCCAGCTGTGATAAGGCCATTCAGGCTTCAAGTCACTATTCTTGTTACATTGTTGTGCTGGCCCGGTACACAAATACATTTTCTCTTATCTAGTCAAACCAGTCCAAGTCATTGCCTGTTATAACAATCAGTATTTAGGTTGATCATGCTCCAAGTGTTGCCTGCTGATTTTACAGCACTATTTAACAAACAGAATTGATCTGCACTGTTACATTCAACAAAGCAAACTTGAAGCAGGAGCCATTCTTCTTTTAGAAAAGCAACAGACGTACAATTGAATTGTTTACTCCAATCTATTCATTTATTGTGAAATTCAAAATGCAGAACAAAATAAGAACAAGACCCACGGTTCATACAATCTGTTTTCTTTGCATTGTAAAAACATTGGGGGAAAAACTTTGTAACCATTTTGTGGGTGTTTTCAATGCAAATATAAAATAATCCAACAAGTTTGATCCACTAGGAAGAGTCACAAGCTGTCTTATTTACTATAAACACCACTGGGCATAATCAGCAATAGACATTACATGGTAGTGGGTACTGAAGGAAAAGTCAGACAGAAATCACAGAGGCATATTTGTAATAGACAACAAGTGCCAGTGTTGTATCATATTTTCTGCACCTTCTTGTGATTCATCAAGTTAAGCTCATACACATTTCTTGTGAATTAAATTACTTAAAAGTTGTGGAACTACAAGAGCTTATATTATGTATTTTGTCGATTTATTTAAATATTATTATTTTATCGACAGCACAAACAGAGGAAGATAATGACCACTGCGTATCTGTCTCGTTTTATTGAAAACAACCAGAGGCTTCCTTTTCCTGTACCCAAGCAGGCATAAATACCTCAGACAGGGTTCCCAATCTGTGCATCCATGTGTGTGTGTGTCTGTGTATATGACACGTGCCCACGCAGTGAGAAATTGAGAGCTAAAAAACCTCAGAGTTACGAACACCAAACTTGTGAACTGACCAGTCTACTGGACACCCCACTTTCAACCGGAAATACGCAATCACTCAAACATGAGTGCAATGCAACCACATAGGCGCTCCTGTAAACATCATGCTGGTCACAGAGAAGGCAAAATGACTGTACCAACAAATGGATCCAGAAAAGTGAGGCAGATTTCAAAGCAAGTACAGGCAATTTTACTTGGAACATTTTTAGTTTTAAACAAAGCACAGTTTTGTTTTCCCCCCTCAAAGCCAAAGGTGGCTGAATAACTGAGCAAGCTGCGTGAATGCATTTTCTTTAAAAACAAACACTACGTTAACCCAGGTTCCCTTTCAGTACGAAATGTAGTCATTAATGAATGGGTGTTTATCACTTAAAGGCCAGAATCCTGAATTCTTTATCTCAAAGCTGCTCTTTTGAGCCTGTGATGCAGTCGTGACCCCACCCCTGAGGGATCAAAAGGACTGCAGTCACAGATCTCAGCGTCATTTCTTCTTTCAAGACTGACCTGATTAGAGAGGCTTGTTCAGATAAGTACATTGTTGCTTATATCTGTATATATTTTACACATTTTGTATGTGATAATTAAACAAATCGCTGTAATAGTTTATTTACGCATATTTATGTGCACTACAGCCTGTTGCTAGTTACATCCCACTGTGCCTCGTGTAAAGCCAGTGGCTTGAGTCGCTCCTTCCCAGGGACCCAGCAACATAAGTTAGCTGACTTTGTGTTGTCCCCCCTGGCTGCAAAACTATGGCTGGAGGCATTTTATATTATTTATGCAGTTGTTATATTACTGTTTTGTGTGGTGAAAATTTCTCATTGTGTTTTTTCTGTGTTTTACAGATACCACGCGCAGACTACAATACAGTATCTCAATGCTGTTTTGGTGACCAGCTATTTTAGCATCACCATTATGAAGGCTGTTAGTTCATTCTAACAAACAGCATTCTTGTACGTTGCCTCCCGCGGTGACTGCGACCGGCTGGACCCGTACCGAACCGGTACCGAAGTCACTGACCTGATCCCAACCCGGTACCGAACTAGGATCGAGGCTACCGCACCTGTACCGACCTGGTGTTAAGTACATCGAACTGGTGCTGAACCGACCCGGTACTGAAGCCACCGGTACCGAACCAGTACCAAAGTCACTGAACTGGTGCTGAACCGAACCGTTGCCTACCAGGTTCCGAACCGGTTCCAAACCAGTACCGACCCGGTGTTTAGTACACCGAACCGACCCAGTACTGACCCGGTGCTGAGGTCATCGAACTGGTACCGCTCTGGTCTTGACTCGCAAACTGAGGCAACAGCTGTACAACCCTATACTGTACATTGCATTGTTTGCTCCTTGCATCATGCCCGGGTTCTATCCCTGTGAGACATGCAAGGCCAGTCTGCCCATTGAAGACAAGCATGGCAGGTGCTCTTCCTGCCTGGGGCCACAGCATGCCAAGGAGGAACTGGTTAGTCGCAGCTTCTGCGATTTTTGTGTCCCTTTTGTGTCCCTTTCTCCCTATCTCGCAGCTCTAAGGAACGTTCTGCGTCCCTTACTCCTGCTCAGCACTCTGTGCCAAGTTAGAGTGGATGACGCACCCAGGAAAGTAGGCCATAGGCAGAAACCCCCACAGGCAGCTTTTGGCTTTCCCAGGCACGAGATGTTGCAGCGCTGTCACCGCTCGCGGGAATCAACTAAGGAGCTGGTTCGCCTGCTTCCCAAGCGACCACCTCTGGCATGTAAACCAGCGGCAAACTAGCGCCCTTGGGCCCAGCAGCCCAAAAACCAGCACAGCCGGCTACTGCCCGCAGTCAGAAGCGATGCTCGGGACTGGCCCATGTCTCTTTATGGAGGCGCAGGCTAAGCTACAGGTGAAACAGCAGTCCTAGGAGTTTGCTGCCACAGGCCCAGGACCCCTTCTCAGGGAGCAATCTGACAACATCAGTCACAGACCCACAAGATGCCGCGGTGGTGTATCAGGAGGTGACAGCTCTGCTGCAAAACCGGGCTACTCACGTGATAGACCCCCTCGAGATGGAGGAAGGGTTCTACTCAGGTACTTCATAGTGCCAAAGCGGGATGGTGTCCTCAGACCGATACTCGACTTCAGACAGGTCAGCCTGTATCTGAGCCGAAGGCAGTTCAAGATGTTGACAATGCAACGGCTGTTGCAGTCAATCAGGCCAGGCGACTGGTTCACTTCTAATTCCACATCCCCTTAAAACCAGCGCACAGGAAGTACCTGCGGTTCGCCTTCCAGGGAACTGCGTTCGAGTTCCTTGTCCAGCCATTTGGCCTTTCCCAAGTGCCACATGCCTTCTCAAAGTGCATGGAAGCTATTTTAAACCCATTTAAGACTCAAATGCATCACAGTACTCAACTATCTGGACAACTGGCTAATTTTTACCGAGTATTCAGCACAGGCAGAAGCCCACACAGAACTTGTCACTGGCAACCTTCAACGGTTGGACCTTACAGTGAATCATGTGAAGAGCCAGTTGTCACCTTCTCAGACAACCAAGAATATCCGCCTGCTTGGAGATCTATCAGCTCAATAGAGCGCTCACAGTAGTAAAGTTCCAGAAACATGTGCGCTTGATGGCAGCAACTTCCCAGACTCTTCCATTTAGTCTCCTGCACATGTGCCCTCTGCAGGCTTGGTTCAACTGCAGGGTCTTCCAGCCTGCGTTGAACCACGACTGCCTATTGACAGTGTCCCACCTCTGTCTAAGGGCACTCTTTTGGTGGGGAAAAAGCCGGCCCATCTGTCCCCCCTGCCTCTCTGTTTGGACACTTTCCCATTGGCATTTAAGGCTTTCTGAGAAAACACTAAAGAATTTAGAGCATCTAGAAATGTATGCTGCTTGCATCTTTAATACCAATGATCATATAGCATATTCACGTTGAATTATACTATGTGGATGAAACCCTACCTGCCAGCTTCTATTGCTGATCTAAATTTAGTCATGTTAACAAATACAGGGTGTGTTTTTTTGTAGTCCTGATTTAGTACTTCCAAACCAAGGGAAAGGCCAGTTGGCAGAAAAGTCCACTGCTCCCTAGATAAATACAACAGTACAAATAATAAACTACACAGTGATCTTTGTTGAAGTATTATTTGTATGCAGGGCAATATACCGGGTTTTCTGATTCATGTTTTATATTATGCTAACTATTTAAATGGGGCTGCAGTGTGGAGTAGTGGTTAGGGCTCTGGACACTTGACCGGAGGGTCGTGGATTCAATCCCAGGTAGGGGACACTGCTGCTGTACCCTTGAGCAAGGTACTTTACCTGGGTTGCTCCAGTAAAAACCCAACTGTATAAATGGGTAATTGTATGTAAAAAAAAAAAAAGATAAGGGCGTCTGCTAAGAAATAAATAATAATAATAATATGCCTAGGCGTAGCGCTGGACACTGTCTGGGCTGGGGTGCTGTGTGGAATGGCCAGGGTGTGCAAGGTGTGTGGAACCCCCATGGAGGGGTCTCCACATCAATGTTTTAGAGCTGCTGGCCTTACAGAATTTTTTATACAAGGTTCAAAGGAGACATGTACTTATACGCACAGACAGCACAACAGTGGCGGCCTGCCTCAACCGCCGGGGCAGCCTGTGGTCGCCCAGTCTCCATTGTGTGGCCCACAAGTTTTTGCTGTGGGCACACGAGAACCCCCTCTCACTGCTGGCAGTTCGTCTGCCCGGGGTGACGAACTGGGCGGCAGCCCTCCTATCAAGGGGAGTCCCTAGCAGCTTGGAGTGGAGGCTTCATCCTGAGATGGTAAGCCTCATCAGGGAAAAGTTCGGAAGAGCCTCCCAGGAATCAACCCACTGTCCCCTTTGGTTCTCCGTAATAGGATGCAGGGGACCGCTGGGAATAGATGCCTTGGCGCACCAGTGGTAGAGGCATCTGTTATGCGCCTTCCCACCACCCTGCTCCCGCTGTGTCTGGAGAAAATAAGGCAGGACCGGGCCAAGGTACTCCTAGTAGCCCCTATTGGCCCAAGATCTGGTTTTCAACCCTGATGCAGCTGCTGAGCGGCCAGCCATGGAGACTGCCAACGCGCCGTGACCTCCTCAGTCAGGCACGGGGGACCTTATGGCATCCTGACCCATCGAGCCTGCAGCTCTGAATCTGGCCCCTGAACTGCTGCACTTGAGCCGTCTGGGGCTTTCTAATAGGGTCATTGACACCCTACAGAATGCCTGGGCAGCGTCCACACGTCCCCAGTGCGGGTACAAGTGGGGCGTCTTCCAGACGTGGTGTCTGCCTTATGAGTTCGACCCCATGACTTCTCCCATGGCAGTTATACTGCAATTTTTGCAGGACCTTATTGATGAGGGGAAATCCCCCTCCATGTTAAAGGTCTATCTGGCAGCTGTTTCAGCTTGCCAGTGCAAGATTGACTGTCTCCCCAAGAGCTAATTTCCTGGCAGGGCAATTTTTGAAAGGGGCTCGACGGCTTCGTCCGCCTATGAAGTACATTTTTCCTCGCTGGAGGCTAAACGTGGTGTGTAATGCACTCGTGAAGCCTCCATTTGAACCCCTTTTTCAGCTGAGCTGAAATTGCTAACTTTTAAAGCAGCTTTCTTGCTTGCTATCACCTCTGCAAAGCGGGTGAGTGAGATTCAGGCATTCTCTATCGCAAAAGCCTGCTTGTTTTTTACAGAGGCCAGGACATAGGTCACGCTCCGTACTAATCCTGCCTTCTTGTCGATGACTATCTCGGCATTCCATGTCAACCAGTCTGTGGAATTGGAGGCTTTCTATCCACCTACTTTCCAGTCTGACAGGGAGCGACAGCTCCATACGCTCTGTCCAGTTCGGGCCCTGGCTGATTATGTTGACAGGACAAAAAGTTGGAGGCAGTCTGAAAAGTTTGTCTGTTATGGGGCAAAGTCCCGTGGTCAAGCCCTGTCTAAGCAGCAGCTGTCCAAGTGGATAGCAGACACTGTCAGGACTGCCTATGCGCTGGCCAACTTACCTCCTCCAGTAAAGCTCAC
This sequence comes from Acipenser oxyrinchus oxyrinchus, assembly GCA_030684275.1. Taxonomy (NCBI): domain Eukaryota; kingdom Metazoa; phylum Chordata; class Actinopteri; order Acipenseriformes; family Acipenseridae; genus Acipenser; species Acipenser oxyrinchus. Next base: position 47,855,499 of record CM060247.1, read on the forward strand.
TGTCCATTCCACCAGGGGCCTTGCAACTGTGAGCTTTATTCCAGGGTGCATCTGTCAAGGACATTTGCAATACAGTGGTGTGGGCTACTCCCTATACCTTTACTAGGTTCTACAGGCTAAATGTCGTGGATCCTCAAAACCCTGGTTCAAAGAGCAGCTTTGGTATAAAGTATTCAGGATTCAGGTCTTTAGGAGGTAAACACCCATTCAGTAATGCTTACATTTCTATTTCAGGGAACCAGGGTTACGATTATAACCTAATGTTTTCCTGGACTTTTAAACCTGTGTTTTTGCTATAGTTGCGATTTTAATGGTAGCTTAAATATTGCCTTTTTCCATTTTTTTATAGTACTATTTTAAAGACTTTAGAGCTATAACACTGTGAGTATTGCATTACTGTGCTGTATCCTTGTATGATTCGCCAGATTAAGGCTATAGACACTGTAGCAGGTGTACACATTTATTAAAACCATTGAAAACTCTGAACAACCTCCATTCCCAAGGTGTTCATAACTCCAAGGTTGTACTGTAGATGATAATAAAAACAGTCCAAACATCCACAATAATAGACTGACACTCAAACTTTTCAGTACAGGGTGCAGAGTTTCACTGCCATATAAATACAAGTAATATATGTAGTTAGTGTCAGTGTCCCCCCTGCCTCTCTGTTTGGACACTTTCCCATTGGCATTTAAAGCTTTCTGAGAAAACACCAAAGAATTTAGAGCATCTAGAAATGTATGCTGCTTGCATCTTTAATACCATTGATCATATAGCATACTCACATTGAATTATACTATGTGGATGAAACCCTACCTGCCAGCTTCTATTGCTGATCTAAATTTAGTCATGTTAACAAATAGCAGGGTGTGTTTTTTTTGTAGTCCTGATTTAGTACTTCCAAACCAAGGGAAAAGCCAGTTGGCAGAAAAGTCCACTGCTCCCTAGATAAATACAACAGTACAAATAATAAACTGCACAGGGATCTTTGTTGAAGTATTATTTGTATGCAGGGCAGTATACCGTGTTTTCTGATTCATGTTTTATATTATGCTAACTATTTTAAATGGTGATAAAGCAGGTACTATTTAGCTAGCTTGACATTTATAATTTGATAAACAAATCCAGTATTGGGTAAGAAATAAGTTATTTTTAAGCGTTAGTCAAGTCTAATGTTATGCACATTTTTGGTTGTTTTGTGTTCAATCCTATGCACCAGTTTACGATGCAAAAAAAGCTAGCAATATTTTTCCTTTAACACTCAGCTGCATTTATTGTAGCTGAATAAGTTCTTAGTACGTAGCTATAAAAATCTTTAATCAAATATGAAAACCTTAAAGGTGCAATAACCCAACCCGAGCCTTAAAAACACATTCTTACGTCACATTAGCATAACAGCATTATCACAAGTCCCGTATTGTTTGGCTTTTGATCTTTTTTGTTCTCCACACTTATTTTCTCGTTGATTTCAGGTTGTTTTTCTTTTCCTTTGTTATGGTTAATGGGTTCTCTCCTGTGCCTAACCCCTATAAGACTTTTAGTAAATGGGGGAAAAACAACCAATTACCAATTTTCATTGCTATGGTGGGCTAATGCACTTTACCTGAGTCTTTAACGCCTCAAAAAGAAAACAATAACTAACAACTGGATAGTAATTGACTTCAGTGTGTGTATGCACCTGGTTCTTCTCGGTTCATTGATTATGATGCATTGTTTGGAACTGGTCATCAGTTACTATGGAGAGGGTTCTGATTTCTGCCTTGATAAGTGGACACTGGGCCTTGACAATTTTAAAAAGTGAAACTCTTTATTAATAAGACAACATTTATTTTGTTATAAAACACAAATGGAAGATATGTGTTTTTGGTACCTTTTTATTAATGTACAGTATCTTAATCAGAATTGGAATTTAGACTGATATGCCATTTTCTTTGTTGGACCTTTTTTTTCAACATCGCCTAAATACAATTGAACGGAGGCAAATGTGTTCATTCATTCTTTCATTCATTGGTTGAAGTGCTCCTTTTGTTTTTCATCAGTTCCCATTATTAGTTTTTTGTGGAAAAATTTCTGGTGATTTTCACAAATATACTGTATTTTATTGTGTATCATTTAAAACAAACAATTTACAAAACACTGATATTTACAACATACTAAAATCTTTTAAGTAGGAAGTAAACGTCAATCTAAATGTGGATGAGGATATGTTCATAGAGGAATTTTAAAAAGCCTTTCCAAAACACTGGGTCTAAAGAATTCTCTACATCCAGCTCACCTCTCCTAATGGACAAGCTCTGTACTGCCCACAATATTTTCAGTAATATACAGCACACCCCAGGAATTGTGTGTGCGTAATATTCTGAAAATGACACTCCCCTACTGCCTTAATAGATTACAGCATAGTACCTTCGGATGAGTTTACCCTGTAAAAAAAAAATAAAATAAAAATTGACAGGTAGATCACAAGCACTACAATGTCATTTTTATGGTCGTCATTAAAAATGTGGATACTTGCACACTCATAATGTCTGTGTGTCTGTCACACTCGACAGGGTAAACATGGCAACTGCCCTGAAGACCCTCATTTTATGGCATAGTTACACATTCATCTACAGTATTACAGAGAAACATTTTACATTGAAATGAACCGCACATAAAGAAGCAATGACTAATCATAAGAAACTTACTCCAGTGTAAAAAACTGTAATGCACATTGTTCACCGCTTGCGTTCAGTTTTCACATGCACTCACAACAGGGTTGACGCAGTAAAAGGTGTGCAATGTGTAATGACGAAAAAAGTCGAAATGTAAAGATAAGTTGCAAATATGGCAAGGTACTGTAACAGAAAACCTGTATGTAAACATTAAATGCAGTGAGAGGGAATCAATATGTTCAAATATTAAAGATAGCATACTGATAAGAGCTTTTATGTTTAACCTTGCTCTGCAACCTGTGGGGGTGGGGGGGGGAAGCGTAGTTGTAGGAATTAATTTGTTTAATGTGTTTGAACATACAGTACCAGTAGTTGCAGTTGTTTATGGTACTACAGGAAGCTTTATATACAATCTTCTCCAAATATGATCTAACTTTATCTAATTTAGCTTTAGGAAATAAATATAAATATTGATATACAATCTTCTCCAGATATACAGATATTAACTTAGTGTAACAAGGTACTGTGTAGTGTAAAATACATGCAGCAGTGCTGTTCAGTATAAGGAGGAGCAGGGGACTGACGTGCTGAATGCACAGTTCTGGGAGGGATCCTGTAACTGACATTCAAGTCTCACAGAGGAGCAGGGGAAGGGTAAACATGAATCCCTGCTTTGATTGGCTGGGCACTAAACTGCTCTTCCTGGGAGAGTTGGGGTCAAAGGGTAATGCAGACCAACTGTAGCTTGGCATGCAGCTGACAGACGAGCTTGGCTATTTCACTGTCATGGAGTACATGCTAGTCTGTAGATAGAGCATAACTTTTGTGATTCGCATCATCAGGCTACTGTATTTGGCTTAAGGGACCATGTTTTGCAACTGGAGGCTATAGGCTGCCTTTGTTGACAGAGAGACAAGAAACTGCACAGGAACCTGTGGCTCTGCAAGCTGTTCTCATTTGTGTGTGATGATTACAAACTTTTTTCCTGACAGGAATGGCTTGTGAAATCATGCCTCTGCAAAGGTATATTTTCTTTTGAGAACTGTGGCTTCTTATTTTCAAGGTTGATAATCACTATATTTTGACACCAGTCGTTTTTAGGTTTGTTTTAGATGAACTACACATGTGATAAACTTGCTTCTCAAAGCAAATGCATTCGTTTTAAAGAATGTAGAGAATTGTTTTAATATTTCTTTTCAAAAAGGGTTATATTTGAAGGAATGTTTTTTCAAAATGTGTGTTTGCAATATGATATCATATAAAGTATGTTTATATCAATGTACGTAGAAAACAGGAATCAGTAAAAACAGATTATGGTTTAGTAGCAACTTTATGCATGTCTAGCCAGGAAACAGCAACAGCAAGTGATGGTATTGTTCAGTCATTGTACAGTGGCAGTGACAGCTGTATTCATAATTATATTATTCATTGTTATACAATGCATTTTTAAAGATTTAAATTGTACTGTGCAATATGGTAAGCTTCTGTTAAGCATTTGATATTGAACTGGACATTTTAAAGTGGGCAGTAAATGTCATACATATTATGCATATTCAATAGTAGCAAATCCATTGTGGAAAATCCATTTAACATGGTTTTCACACTGCTCAGGCTATGAATAGGGTATATGCGTATGCTTGAAAGGGTAAGCATGGATTCATATATAGAAGTATACATATTTTCAAAAACATTTCTTATGGACTCACCAAACTGAAAAATTGCAGTCCCAGTATTTAGCAGCTGTGTGAGAACTGCACATCAGTGTGATACAGACTGTGAGCTGAATAGTAGTCATCTTGGATGCTGCAGTGACTGAAGATATATTGGCCTCATTTCTTTCAAGATTTGTAGCTTGAACACATTTCAAGTTCCTGGAGTAAAGCAGTACATTGTTGAGATTATTATTATTATTATTATTATTATTATTATTATTATTATTATTATTATTATTATTATTTCTGGGCAGTGTCATTCCTAACTTTTAACTGAAACCTGGAACACAAAGCACATTGTGAGTGGCTGTGCACAATATATTAATCTAAAACAGTAACAGGTCTGTTTACATGTCAGTTTAATCAGAGCCGAAAAATATGAAAAATAATCTGAATCCTTAATTCAGGTTAGTTTGTTGTTACAGAGACGGAGGGGGACAGTGCTTTCAACATGTAAACTCTAGTTCCATGACTGTGCTTTGTATCTCCACAGTTTATTACAGTGTTACTTTGCTTTAGCAATCCATTCTGAGAGTGAGGAAATTATCTCCCTTGATAATTCCCAGCACCCAGACATGTTTACATCTGATACCTGCTAATGTATGAACTGATTTGACCTTCATATGAGAATATAAATAGACTGCTTTATGCACATTTAAAAAACACAAAAAACATTTAAAAATATATGTTTGAAGTGAACAAAAACTTGTGCCATATACAGACTGTAATTATTGGTCATGGGCACATTGGAAGTATTCAGATCCACAACCTGAATAGACTGCATTGAGTATACCTTTTGCAGGGCAGATACTGCAAAAGCATGAAGTCTATGGAATTATGGAGATTTATCCCAGCTGCAACGTGGCACCGGATATAGCCAAAGCTCCACTATAAAACAAGTTATGTCTTGTAGCCTTTTTTGAACTGAGCTTTAATTAATTATGGAAATAAGTTATATTCAATGTAAGACGTTTGAGACGACTGCTGTAATTCGTGGTTTGCAGTGTAAACCAAAAGATGCTAAGATTTGCATTATAAATGCTTCAGTTGCTGTGACTGTTGCCCAGGTTTATTCCATGTATTTAATGTAGCTTGTAATGTGAGTAATATTTATCTACTTTTGACTTGGCAATTACAGTATTAAATTAGAATTTGTATATACTTAAAGGGACTGTTGTCTTTTCTATACTTGGTTTCTTTGACGACAGTATAGATCAGTTTAATAAATGTAAAACTTTTTTTCAATTGACTAAAACAGACTTTATGGAAAATTGTTGTTATTTTAAAGTTTTGTGAATAGGGCTCCCCTTTAAAAGTTTTTTTATTTTTGCACTGTATTTTTGCAGTTTTCCCATGCTTTTCCCATGGTTATACTATGCATGTACCATAGTTTACCGTGGGTTGCCATGTTTATTAATGCTTTACCATACCTCACTATTCTTTACAATGCCTACCTATGCGTTTGCATGCTTTCATTATGCTTTATTACATGTTGTGACGCTTTTACTATGGTAAACTTTTATAAGAGATCTCTGGGGTTCCCAGGTCACAATGTGGACACTCCTTGCAGTTCCCATTTTTACTGTGAATTTTTCATTTTTCATGAATGCACTCTGTGAATAAGGATACAACGCTTATAACGGTAAAACTCCAGTAGATTTATTTTTAACCCGACATGTCTTCATCCTCCTCAAAGGTGAGGTAACTAGATGTTTGCTACAATATGACTGAAGTATTCGATTTGCAGGCTGGTTAACCAGGGATTTTTGTTCACCCAGTTGAAAAACCTGCCATGTCACCTGAGACTTGAAACTTGAGCTTACCTTTACATGTGCTAAATTAAAAATAGTGCATGAAGATACTCAGACACCATATTGTCAAAGATATTCAAGCTGTCTGGCCGTCTGTCTCAGAATTAATAAACCACCTTTTGGTAATTTGGACCATGCTTATGGAATAGATATTACTGATATTTTACAAACTTTATCTAATTTAACTTTTGGTTGTTTTATATGTGTTGTTTTTTTTAAAGCACGTATGTAACATTTGCTGACATCCAGCCTCGTTTTAAAAAAAATATCCTGGAAGCAAAAGGCTGTTTTAACTTCACGTGCTAGCTGTACTTTTTGTACAGTATTAGCAACAATATTGGTGAGATTAAAGGTTTTGTGTAATTATTATTTGCACATTAATTTGGTTGCACTGGTTATCCATTGTCATTGCACACAGCATAATGCAAAGTGATCATTAAAAAATGAAGCAACATGCTGCTGCTGTGGTTGAACCGCATGCCTCTTCTGGAGGTATAAAGTAGTGCCAGATGTGAATTAAATTGATTAACAAATACTGAACGTGCTACATGGTGTTTGTATATGCATTTATGTGTTTGTTTCCTATACCAGAATAGAGCTGAGAGGTGGGAGAGCTGGTCATGAATCAGTGGAGCCACTGACTTGCTGTGTAGCCCTGGGCAAGTCACTTAACTTCATAATGTTGAAGGTGGAGGAAGGTGTTGTACTGGGAATCAAGATTTTTTTTTTTTAGCTGGGAGCAAGCTCCTGAGTTAATAAGTCATTGCAAAGTTACAAAACAACAATAAGAATATTTTGTTATTCACAGTTAAATAGCCTTGTGAGAATTAGAAAATGCTGTACTGTAATTCAGTGTCCTGCTTCTGGTTCCTTAATTATTATTATTTGTTTATTTAGCAGACGCCTTTATCCAAGGCGACTTACATAGACTAGGGTGTGTGAACTATGCATCAGCTGCAGAGTCACTTACAATTACGTCTCACCCGAAAGACGGAGCACAAGGTTAAGTGACTTGCTCAGGGTCACACAATGAATCAGTGGCTGAGGTGGGATTTGAACCGGGGACCTCCTGGTTACAAGCCCTTTTCTTTAACCACTGGACCACACAGCCTCCTAATACTTAATTGCTTCAACTCACACAGGTAATATTCAGTTCAACCAAAAAAAAAAAATACTGATAGTCAACTATTTCTGAAGGGAGATCTTTTTTTTTTTTGTCCACCTTATTGGCCAGAGAAAAACATACTGTGAAAGTCAGTGGCACAACAGGACGCAAACATGAGCTTGGTGGAGCTGGCCCCTTGTTGGCATCGTTTGGTCAGCAGCAACAAATATTTACAGTATGTGATCTGGGAGGAATTGATATGCACAGTCATGAGTCTGTAATTACACCCCTTGAGGGATCAGCTATTAATTTGCCTTCTAGGTACTAAAAATTGATATGAAAGGGAAGCATATACATATTTTTATAAATAGCAATAACTGTAGCCGGCATATCTCTTAGGTTATTTGAACTTGTTTTTCCAAGGATGTACTGTACTGCTGTCCAGCTGTTTTTAAAGTTGTTTTTTTAATATAGGATTTCACAGTGGAATAAACCTCATTCCCATTGACAGAACTGCTTTCTATTATGATGCAGGGTTGAAGTATTAATTTTGTGGTTTCTCCATTTGTGCTGCGGTAATGTTACTTATTGTTTTGTGCGTGGTAAAACTGTACACTGGCCAGATCTTGGTGTGCTAATGGAAGAGGCAAGACTTGCAATTCCCGTTTGCTTTGTGATTCGTGACATTGACATTATACATAGTGGTTCAACTGTACTTTCCTGCAAGTCCACCCTTCAGGAAGAACACAAAGCATGAACCAGATCAGGAACAAACTATAATCATATATTCCAGTATCTGAAGCCATTACCTTATGTGAAAATCAGTGGAGGGACATACAGAGGGTTCTCATAATTGCAGATTAAGTGCTCAGTGAGTGAAAGATTACAGTCAAATGCAATCCAAAATGTATATTGGAGGCTTGGATTGAATAATAAAGTAAAAGTTTGGTAAAGATTGGTACAAAATCAAGGCAGTTATGTTCACAATGTAGTGTGTGACAGACAGACAGACAGACCTTTATATTTTATAATTATTATTTTTCTTCATTGAAATGTATTTTACTGTACAGCTATGGCCAAAGGTTTTACATCACCCTATAGAATTAACTTCCATATACTTAATGAAAAACACCAAATTTTAAAATGTGACATTTCGAAATCTAACATAAAATACTGTACTAATGTTATGGCTTCCGGTAGACTTTTGCGATATCATTTTGTAATTTATTTGATTACATGATTTTAAATAAAATATCTAAATTATGTTAATATAGTTTATTGTATATTATTATTACATCATGATTGAGAAAATTCACCATAAAAGCTATTAATAATAATAATAATAATAATAATAATAATAATAATAATAATAATAATAATAATAATACAGACTATGTGTCTCAGTGTGACATAGAATTAGAATTATTAGGCATATTATGTAGAAAAATATATAAGCAATCAGTGAAAAACAAAAATATATAAGTAATCATTGAAAAACAAATAGAAACCTGCAAAACAGATCCCAAATATTGAAAAATGCTGTACAGAAAAGTTAGGGATTTACTTAAAGCACTAACGTACCTAACTCTTTAATTCTACAAAATGTTATCCAAATCATATCATTGGTTCAACTCTTGTTGTGAGAACATTGAAAACAGAGAATTGCCTTGGTATTCTGTGACCTTGACCTGGAGGTCAAAAGTCAATCCTATGTGAGTGACAGTGCCCTCCATAACCTACTTAGTTTGTGAGTTATGGAGTGTAAAAGAAAGCTGGACAGACAGAAAGCATCATTTTAGTAACGGCTCCGTGTTTTACAGACTGCCGATTTTTAAATAGAGTGTCTACGTGCCATTCCATCACATCTTGAATGGAGTAACTTTAGTTGGTATTTTAATCCGAACCTTTTGTTTTTCCCAGAATGGGGCTATAGTGGCAAAAGTTCATTACAGTAGTGACATGTGATCTGCTCAGCTTTGAAGTATTATGAACTTTAACACAGTTTTGGTCTCCCAAGAGACATTTAAATCCTTTGTTTATATAAAGTACTTCTAGTACTTCATTCAAGACCCATTCATAACAAGTCAGTTTAGTTACTTGCACATAGAAGTACAACAATAAGTAAATAATTAATATTAAGCATGTGGAGAAGCTGAAAATATGCCCTAATAGTATGTTTTCATGTTTGTCATTTACTGGAAGTCAGGAATTAGTAAATCTGGTCATCAACAATGTCCCTAGACATGCAATAGGTGAAATAAGATGTTTTTAATGAACACGATGAGCCTGCTAAAAGAAGAGGTTATTTCTGTCTATAGCATTTGAGAAACCACTATAGCAGTGGTTCTTAAATTTTTGTTTGCAGACCAGCTGAAATTTCTTTTTGATCTTGGCGAACAACACAATAAACAGTAATAGCGTACTGAAAAATAAGCACATACAAAATCACTATAATATTAACCCTTTGCAGTCCTATGTCGGACAGGGGTCCGACATCATCAAAAAAACGCAAAAAACAGGTTTCTAGTCGTTTTTTTCTCCAGAAAAAGCCGAGAAAACCATTCAATGGCCGAGTGGGAAGCCGAAAAAAAAGGGCGAATCTCATGAATAGTCATACCTGCCCCTGGCATCAGATAACGGCGGCCATAAGGGAACAAGCTGGCTGCAATTGCATCAGCGCTCAGAGAATATAACAGACATTTGCAGAGCTTTTTTCAGATGTTATAGTAATAAGATAATGACTTGGATCGCATTATTGAGGCGTTTGGTGATAAAACAAGTGATCAGGAGATGATTGATCGGTATGTACGATGATTATTATTATTATTATTATTATTATTATTATTATTATTATTATTATTTATTTCTTAGCATATGTGAAAGCTATAGCGAAAGAAAGGATGGGGCGGGGCTGGAGATGCCTAGTGAGTGCTTTGTTGATATGCAGGGCCATTTAAACCCGTTTGACTGTGGGGAAAAAAAATACTTTTAAACAGCGCGTCTAAAATTAACTGTGTGTGTGAAAATAAATTGGACCTGATGCGCCTGACACGGACTTAATAAATGGACTGCAAAGGGTTAATAACCTTTGACTTGCCTTTCTTTGTGTTAATGTGATGGGTGGACTCGTTTCTGTGAGCAAAGTTGTTTTAAGATTGCAGTTTTAAAGAATGGTTCTAGTTTACTTTTCATTAACACAAATTTACAGAGAAGAAACAAACATTGTTTTATTTTTAAATTGATAATTACAGCAGAAATGTATTTATGTGAATTAATAATCTGTGAAGTTACATCCATGAGGTACCAACACAGTTGGAGCTACGAATTGCCAGCTGTAATCTATATTTATAAAACGGAATGTTTGGATGCTGCACTCTGATTGGCTGTTGAGAATTTGTACCAAGCAGTTAAGTACAGTTCAAGGCGAAACTTATTTTTGCCGAAGCACAGTTCAGTTAATAAATGATCAATACACGACATAATAAACTTGCAATAAATATACACTTTGTTGTGAGAGGTCTTTTAAAGTTTTGAAAAATTTGATCTTTTCAGAGGCATGACAGTAGACAAGTGGCTAGAATTACAAGAAGCAAAACCTCAGTTGAAAAAAAATAAATAAATAAAAAAATAAAACAAGAGACACAAAGATCTAACAAGTGAACAACTAATGAAATCTAAGAAAACAAAAATGCTTGGGCAGCTGCTGTTTTTATCAATTGGATGAAATATAAAGAAATGGTAATCGACTTTGAAACAGTTTGTCTTGAAAATGTAAACGGTCTGTTATGAGAATTCTATGCTTCAGTGCATAATTCGGCTAGTCAAGAGTACTCAATTTCTATCTTAAGGTGTTCTCCCCAGGAATTCCGTATAGCTGGGTGGCAGAGCATTATAGCCGTGAGCACTTTTAACAGAAAAATAAAATTGCCAAAGAATTTGTATAATATAAGAAACTGAATAATGAATAATAATCCACCATAATTCTTACACAGGCTACATTGCTCCATTTACCTGATCCTTTGCAATCTTTTTGTTGTGTTTCTGGCAGACCTTGCCATACCACCCAATTCCTTGCTCTAAAGAAGCCATTTCCATTTTTTTCCCACATAATATCATACCCACTGTCACAATGTTTCTATTTTTTATGCACTGGCTCCTCTTGCTGTTCTTCCAATTCGCTTTCTACAAGTTGCTCTTCGTTGACTATATCAGGTTGCTTTTTTTCATTTTCTACATTTATTTTTCTTTTTCATCCATTTTTAATAATGTCGACATTCATTGTCACTATTTTTGGTTTGAAAATAATCGGTTATTTTTTTAGCAGTTATTTTAACGTTTCAGCCTCTCGAAGTGCTTACAACGGAAAACCCACCCGTTCATCTCTCTGATTGGTTAAATGTAGTGTCAAGACGTAATACAGCAACACTTGTGGGTCCAAGATTTTTTTCAACCAGCGCGCATAAGTGATCTAGTCTGCTAGCAGCACAATCAATCCTTATCGTTAAAGGCACAGGAGCATCTGCAAGACGGGCGGCGACAGCCACTTAGCCAGTTGACCTGTCTGGCTGAAAAGGCCTGGGGAGAACCCTGAGCTTTGTTATGTCTCAATCGCTCCATAAACAGTCCTGATATAAACCGCAATGATAGCCTGTTAGTGACCAAGCATTTCAAAATCCTTTTCTGTATCTTTTCATTATCAACAAAAATACATGATTGACATTTTTAAATGCTTAGTTTGCTCTGTTTACGGAGCGATTGAGACCAGAACCTTGTTTGAGGGACTATTTTTTCTCTAAAGGTGAACTATTTATACTGATGCACAATGAAAATGCAGCAGTCTAAGTTTTACATCATAGCTCATTGGGCACATACATAATGTTATTTACATTTTAAACAGTGAGCAGATAGGTTTGTTGATTGTTTGAGTAGTATTGTTCCTTGGGTTAACAAAATACTGAGCTCAAGTCGTGATTTCATAAAAATGCTAGGTGCTCAGTGTCTGGTATTTGAGTTGAGTTAAAATTGCCAAAATGAGTTGATTTAAGAATCTGTATAAATATCCATTTGAAAAGAATGATTTGAATTAACGCAAGAACAGCGAAAGATATGACCATGCCTTGCTTGAGTAATAAAGATTTGCCTGGTTGCTATCGGCATGATTGAAGGCTGCCTGTGTGTGAAAAAAGTTTGCCCGGAGAATGAGATGTTCTGCTTCAATAATCAACAGACTAGTCCAGAGAAACTAGGAAACCGGCTCTGTGAGGGACAGGCCACGTCTTGGAAGGCAGTGGGTCACCACACCGGCCCAGGACCGTATCCATCTGCGTAATCGTTTTCAGACTGCAGTGGCTACAGCATGAGAAATTCCAGGATGAAATAACCTGCACATCAGCAGAATGACTGTAGCTTGCCGTCTGCATGAAAATGATTTGCATGCTCGGAGGCTGTTCAAGGGTAACATGTTGACAGCTGGGAGAAGAAATCACCATCTTCTGTGGGCCGGTGGCGACAGAGAGAGTGGTGGAGTGTTTTATTCACTGATGAATGCCGTTTGGCCCTTGACAGACCTGATGGAAGGCAACGTGTGTGGAGACATCGTGGTGAGCGTTATGCTGACTGTTGCGTTGTTCAAGCCAACTGGTGGGGTGGTGGAAGTGTGATGATGTGGGGAGGAATCTCCTTTAACACAAGAACGCCTTTGGTGCAGAGTGAGGGAAACCTTACTGCTCAGTGATACATTGACGAAGTCCTTGAGGCAACAGTTTTTCTGTTCTTGCGAGCCAATCCGGAAGTATCGATTTTCCAGTAGGACAATGCAAGACCACACAGTGCTAGGATTGCAGTTGCACAACTTTAAGAAAACAATGTCGAGGTCTTGTCGTGGCCAGCTTTTTATCCTGACCAGCGTCCAATAGAACATCTGTGGAACCAAATCGCCAGTGCCATCCACAGGAGACAACCGCGACCAGCCAACCTTCATCAGCTGGCTGCAGCTGCCGAGGAAGAGTCTATCCAGGAGTCTGATCAGGTCTATGCATCAACGCTGCCAGGATTGTGTTAAGGTCATACCCAATACTAACTTTGTAATGTTTTCATTTTGACAGTGTGCCACGTTTCATACTGAAAACTTATGATTCTTTGATCTGTGTTTTTGTTCACATTTTCTGTGATTTTGTTTCAATATCTGTTTAAAATATTTGATTAAATCCATTAGACATGAGTTGTGTTTCTTTTGTGCATCAGTATATAATAGTGTTGTGTGTTTTTTTTTTTTTTTAATAAAAACATATATATTTTTTTTGTATTGGTTTTATAAGCGGGATAACACACTCCAGGGCTTGTGCGTTGTGTTGCATTAACATACGGCTTTGCTTCGTGCCTCCAACCCAACTACAACCGTATGTGAATGCAACACAACACATGACCTGTCGTGTGTTATCCCTTACTTTACAAGCTGCTGTGTTGCGTGCACGTGAGCCCTAGTAAAGAATACGTTAGACACTCCAAAACTAGTTTAGACTATTTTTTAACTTCTTCCTGCTTCTGTAGCTTAGTTTTTAAGTTCTCAAATTTTGGGTTTGCAATGGGATCTATAAACTATGCTGCCGCTTCCTCTCCGTAATTATGTAACTTTTCCGCGGACCACAGATTGAGAACTGCTGCTCTAGAGCTACTAACAAGTAGCCTATGGAAATGTTTGGCTCTGCAGCAGGCTTCATGTCAATAATTAGGTGTTGAATAAAATATTAATGGGTACCAGTAACCAATTCAAAGTTCAGTTGTGTTTTTGAATGTTTGTATTTTATTATTATTATTATTATTATTATTATTATTATTAATATTATTATTATATATAAACAACGTGCATGTAATGAAACCTAGGAAGAATTAGCCATTTGTAAGTCTTCTTTTAAAGTATACTGAAATAAATATATAAATTGCTACCTATTGTTTGTCTTTTGTATAGATCTTTGCTAAGACTACAAAAACGAATGTCTTAATATTTTCGACGAGAATAACTGATTTATTGACGTCACAAATGGGCTCATAATGCAATTGTGATTATCTAAAAACCTATGATTCTCTTAAGTACTGTATTGTGGCTCTCATGTGCATATAATAATTCTGTATTTTTTAGAATTTTAGACTCCAGCCATTCCTCAGGAAGTAGCCCAAACAGCATGCTGTTTTCTGTTTTACATCCAAATCCGAGAACCCTTTTTTATGTTAGTTTCCGACTGCCCTCACCCTTGTATAGTCATTTCCTTTTCCTGCATATTTTAATTAGTGTTTGTTTTTTTAATGACTTTCATGTTGCATTCCTGCATTTGAGCAGCCTTTTTTTGGAGGGAGCAATTCCACAGAGACATTATGCATTGTCCGTAATTATTTAGAGCAAGTACTGATGCAGATCTAATTGAGTAAATGTTTTAGTCTTTTATCTCTGTCCTCCTGTTTCAACTGGGCTCACCATCAGAATAATCTCAAACCAAAGGCGTAACACATTTTCCTGTACAAAACATGGACATACCAATCAGTAGTTCCTCAATATAGTCCTTGCCGTCTTGAAATACTTTTTTACTTCCTAGACAGACATGTTCATACTAAGGCATATCTTACATTTTGCCTTGCTTCCATATTCATGGTATTTGCGCAGTGCCTATTTTGTAAAGCTTACTGTAGTTCACTAAAGCTTTTTTTTCATAATCATTTTAAGTCCGCTTTTCCTGCTGTACCTCAACTGTGCTAAACACTACCTGCATTAGTGTGAAATATAAACCTGTTCAGTGTACTACAGTAGGTAACAACTGATTTTTTGTTTGTTTTTCATCTTTGTGATGTGGAGGTTGACCTGTGCTGGAGAAAGAAAAACAGATCATGTTGCTGATTTTCTGCCATAACATTTACTGTCGAGGGCATCTGAAATAGATAATAGATTCACTGAATCTTAGCTGAAATCTACTGTCATTCTTCAGATTTTACTACAGTAAAAGAACAATTATATAGAATTTGAATTAGTTCTTAATATGATTCTTTTTTTCTTTTCCAGCACTCAAGAGGATGAAAGGCCAATGTCTCCGTTTTACATGAGGTATATTTTATTTTCTTATTCCATAAACAAATGTCACGTGTATGTAATGTTTCTACATAGTTTACAGAAATAGGACATAAAATGTAACATAGTTGTTTACCACTTTGGGCAGATTAGAATGATTGGTATACCAGGCACAGAGTTCAAAGCCATCAAAGCGTAAGTGGATTATATACCATGTAATAAAGCACTTTTTTTTTTTTTACAGTTCTTTTACAAGATCTGTAATATAAATGCTGCTTAGAGACTTCTGCACAGGAAGGACAGTTGGCACAGCATGGTTTATTGTGTAATTGTCAATTACTATTGCAGTTCATTTAAAACAGTAGCACGTGTAGGCCCAGAGTAACAAAAAAAAATTAAAAAATCCAATTAACATTCAGGATATTTCATAATGTCGATACCCCCATGATAACAAAAAACATATTTATATGTTTTATGGTGTTTATATGCAACACCAGACTTGTATTATATGGTAGCCACTTTCAGGGACAGGGTGTATTAATATTACAGGGAAAAACTGTGTGAAAGGTCGGTCTGTTAAAGGACACCATGGGCCATGTTTTCAAAGCACTTAATTCTTTCCTATATTTTGAAAGAGGTAGAACATCTGTTCCATTTACAAAATTAGAACCAAACAACTAAGGAATATAATCCAAGTTCTCTGAACCACTCGGAACGTTTTTGTTTCAGATTTTGTCACTTTAACATCAATTTTGCTTCTTTCAAAAAATAGGAGCTAATTTAAAGAATGGGGAAAACGCACTGAAAATATGGCCCTATCTGTCTTTAAAAGACAAGTAAAGTAAAGAGTGTCAGTTGCAGTTGCCTTGACAACCATTTTCTTTGTCTCCATAATTTATTTCCAAAAATACATTTAGGACTTTAGGACGTGTTTTTCAATATAATAATTGTTCACAATGTTCCTTTATTTATTTAAATTTGTTTGGCTTTGGATATTTCCCAGAAACAAATAGTTATGTAACTCCCACATGTAAATAGTTAACATTATCTAGTTATTAAGTTACATGGTCAAATTAAGTTGTTTTATGAGTTTCGGAACTAATATTGTTAATAGTGTAATGTTAAGTTTTAGATTTACTGCATCATGTATTTAGGGGTCATAAGGACAGGATGTTTGCCAGCAGTGTGCTTTTCCTATCACACCACGTTCATTCTTTAATACATGGAGCACTTTTCATTAAATTACAGCTCAAGTAATGACATTAGTGCTACATTGCAGCATGACGTGGCCCCTGTGTGTGTGCCTTTATTAAACAATATGTAACATGTTAAAGTAGAAAAATATCCCAGGAGTTAGGAATATGTTGTGTAGGACTTACTTTAACCCAGTGAATTAACTACAAAACAAAGGATTTCAACTTATATCAACTTTTTATATAGCATACAAGCATAGGTTATTTCGAAAAAAATGCAAGGTTTCATTGGTTCGGATTTCATACAAAACTTCACGCAAATATTGAATAAATACCCTGAATAAATAGATGTGTTTCTTTTAACACTAAAATAAGTGCGGTCATGCAAACCCTCCTGTTTTATATTAATTATAATAAGGATTATATACATTTTTTTTTTACCTGATAAAATAAATTTTGGTCTGTGTAGTTTAGTTTGTGTCATGAGATTGGTAGAGTAAATTCAATCTGACCTCTTTGTTTAAAATCCTGTTTATCCCACGTTTACACTGCCACCTCGGACCTAAGCCGGCTTAGGTCGGAATGCGCATGCATATCATCTAAACTACAATACAAGCTCGGTGACGTCATAATGACCACTGAAGGGATGACGAGTTTTCTCCTCCACAAACCACAAAGGCGAAAGAGGCACAGTGATACTACGAACAAACAATACAGTGTCGTGTTCATATTGCGGGGGACTCATCTTAAATATATACTTATCTTGCAGTCTACGAGAAAAATGGTTATTCGTTTAGACAGTGTTTGACACAACATAGCGGTTCCTGACCCATTTGTTACGTGAAGGATTTCACCTTGAGTAAGAGAAGTAAATTTGCTGTTTATTACTGTAATAATAAAGACCCTTTTGTTTTCAAAAGAACCCTGTTCTGTTTCTTCACCAATATTATCTCATCTTTGTATATATACATAATTGTATGATGCATAAGTCCTTTATTTTTAGTTGAAATAGGCTAAGCAGGCACAGGAATACCAGAGAAAAAACATTTACTGTATAAAATTGCAGTTAACAAATTTTATTTTTTCAAATTAGCCTTGTTATAAATACTACTACTACTGCAAATGAATGAATAAATAATAATAATAATAATAATAATAATAATAATAATAATAATAATAATAATGTGTTGCATAAGTACACTATCTAAATCGTTTGTAATTATTCAAAACACGTTGTTCCTTTTTTAAAAAAAAAACAAAATGACAGGGACTTGTGGCAATGTGCCCCGCCCCTGTGTGCATTTCTGTGTTATATGTTGCGTGTAGTGTGCTAATGTTGGTGTATAGATATTGCTGCACGTGATATAAATGGGGGGGTGTAGCATGAGTTATTTAAAATGTATAATTGTATTTAGGCACGGGGATTGCACCTCACTTCACGTGCATTTAAAGTACTTGAATCCCAGCACGTGAACTAATCTGTGAAAACCCCGTGCTACAGGCGATGCTACAGGTTTGAAAACTGCCAGATCTATACAACTGTTCAAAATTGCTATTGACAAAACTACGATCAAGGCTGGTACATATTCGTCAACATGACATGGAAATTACGAGTGTCTTTTCTTTTTTTTTCTTTTAAATTTCTTTATTTATTGATTGATTTATTTTTTTTATAAATTTAGTCGTTGCCAATTATTTTGTATTATTTTCTCCCCAATTTGGAATGGCCTATTATTTTTAGGCTCAGCTCACCGCTACCACCCCTGCGCTGACTCGGGAGGGCGAAGAGGAACACATGCTGTCCTCCGAAGCGTGTGCTGTCAGCCGACCGCTTTTTTTCACAATGCGGACTCACCATGCAGCCACCCAAGAGCTACAGCGTCGGAGAACAACGCAGCTCTCGGGCAGCTTACAGGCAAGCCCGCAGGCGACCAGCCAGACTACAGGGGTCGCTGGTGCACGGTGAGCCGAGGACTCACTGGCTGACCTAACCCTCCCTCCCCGGCGGCGCGCCATTGGCGCCGCCCCTGTATGTTCCCATCCTCGGTCGACAAAGGAATAGCCTGGACTCGAACTTGCGACGTCCAGACTATAAAACGCATCCTGCACTCCACATGGAGCGCCTTTACTGGATGCGCCACTCGGGAGTCTTTTCTGACAGTATTTCAACACATATGGCAATAAATCACACACACCAGGCTCATCCAGTTCATTTGAAATGGACTCCCATTTATCTTTATAATTGTGATGCTCTTTGTCATAAAGCTCTGGGTATTTTTTCAACGACAATTATTACTGTTTTCTCTGTCATTTTGGATACTGCTTCACCCTGCTGGACCACGTGCATTGAAGCTGTTCTCTGATTGCTCAGTGCCCTAGTTGACGCGCGTCAAACCGCAAAAAATAGTATTCAATCCTATTTATTTCTCACTGCTCCAGTGCCACCCTAGTGCCGATCCAACGTCGCTGCACAGTTCCACTTGCCACATTGCGTCTGGTTTGTAGCAGCCTTGAAGAATAATGCAAGGCACAGCAACATTAACTTATTAACCAAGACAATTGTTTTTGTGAAAGATCTTTTTAAATGTGCTTTAGATCCTAAATTTGGCTATTTTCCACTTTCTACTGTTGAAAGTGGAATCTGATTAGCTGAGATGAAAAGGAACAGCAAAGTTTGATATGCCAATGGAGCGGATTCAGTCACCGTCTGTGCATGTTAGTATTGCAATTAACTGTGAAACAGTAAATAATCTTGGTGATTGGAAAATTGCCTAAAAGTTTCATTTTTTAATGTAAACTGTTTATTTTGTTACACTGTTAGCTAAATGTTAATGTGTTTGAAAGAATGTGTAATTTGTTGGTTACAACAACACTCAATTATTCTTTGACTAAAGTTCCAAATGCCTCACCCCCAAAACATGTTGGAGATTATACCAGGGAATAGTCAGAATAATCCCTTTAAACCTAATCTTTGATTAAACTACTTGGAAATGCCTGCTAATTAATTCAAGGGAAATTAAATATTTGCCTTATTTAGCATTAGCACTAGCAGAAACTGTAGATGCTTAACTTGTGCATTCATTTTATTTATATTTGTGCTATAAATAAAATACATTATAGATCCACTGGGTGGGTGTGTAATTGGTCTTGGGTGTTTAACTGTACATCTTTGTTGCTGTATTTACTTGTCAAGTTCTGATTATTTAACTTATACTGTGTGTACTGACCTACAAAAATGATTAGAAATTAGTGCAACGTGAAGGGGCTCCCAAGTGGCGCATCCAGTAAAGGCGCTGTGGTAAAGAGCCTGGAGGTCTCCAGTTCGAGTCCAGGCTATTCCACTTCTGACCGTGGATGAGAGTTCCCAAGGGGTGGCGCACAATTGGCCAAGCGTCGCCCGGATGCTCGACTCACTGTGCACCAGCAACCCCTGCAGTCTGGCCGGGCGCCTGCGGGCTTGTAAGCTGCCCAAACCTGCGTTGTCCTCCGAAGCTGTAGCTCTGAGGTGGCCTGGATAGGCTGTAGCTCCCTATTGAGCAACGATATCCCTGTTAATAAAAGGCCAACAGAAGAGGATGTGGTTATTTAGGGACAGATGCACAAACCAAAGCAAGTTATAGCTAATTGGTTAATCTTGGTTTAGCCTTCCCATTTTCTTTACAAACATAGCCAGTTTACTTTTTAATTTAGTCTTTAGAGGCGTTTCTTCCACTAAGTATAAAAGATGTGTAGCTTTGTGTTCAAAGATGTTACTCTCTAAAATGTTCATACCCACTCAAAATGGAACCTGTATTGCATACCAACTAGCAACAAATGCATTATGGTGTAATGTGACATGAAATGGCATGCTTCTGTAGACCATGGATGAGGAACAAAAACCTGACATTGAAGCAGTTTCAATTTATGGGTGCGTTTTGTGTGTGTGGTTTATTTATTTGTTTGGTCTTTCTGGAATGAGAGCGTAACAATACCTGTACCAGCCAGTTTGGAATAGAAAGTGGGTTTGCTTTTAAAACAAGTATGTTCTGGGACATTTCAATATTTCTCCCAAAACACAGTCAGCAACCAAAGTTAAATATTTAGAGAAGATCAGCTTAATGGAAAGTGTTCCATATGAAAATGAATTTTGCAGGTACTGAATTAATTTGGCATACTACCCACAGCTATAGTCCAAACAAATAATACAAATGTAAAAGAAACAGAGGGTTAAACTCAGTAGTCTGGCATTTATTAATCTATTTATTTATTTATTTGCATGTACAGTACACCCTCGCTATAACGCCCTTCATTATAACGAACCATCGGCTATAACTAACCTGGCCACTGGACCCCCAAAAAAAAAGATCCTGTCCACATCCCGGTCTGTACGCACGGGGTGCCACCTCCGCAGTGAAGTCAACTATTTTGTCTTGATAAAAAGCGTGTGCTGTGTAACTATGCCTCTGAAACGAAAATCGTTTTATGTTGCAACAAAGCAGGCATATCTCTGCTGTGAATATAGGTTGTCAAAAAGTACTGTTTTTTGGATTGTTCAGCAACCATGCTGCGAAGCAAAACTGATTAAAGATAATAACAGCAACAACGCAACAACAACAACAACAACAAAAACTTGAGGATCTGATGAACTTTTCATGTCGGGTTGATTTGGATTCTTGCATGTTGGATTAAGATTTGGTTGATTTTGAATAAAAGTTCAGCTTCAATTCAGGATTTTTGCTTTTTGTACTGCATTTTAATTATTTAATGAATAAGATAAAGCAGAAATCTGCATACATGAGACGAGCAGGTACATGTAATTCTATTCACAAACTCATCTCATTAACGATATTCAATATAACAAACAAAAGGCTTGAATCCCAACAGGTTCGTTATAGCGAGGGTGTACTGTACTTATTTTTTCCACAAACCAGCAATACAGCTGGTTTTCAGAAAGAAAAAAAAATCATGACCAAAAAACACTCGCCATCATATTCACTGTACGCAACCTCATATAGCTGTTTGTGGGTTCGGGTTCTTAATCTAATATACCAGCAGTCATATTCTAATATTAAATATAGCAACAAAAAAAGCATATTGCTTGCGAAAGTACTGAGTCTTGCTTTACCTTATGAATCACTAATATTCATTTCTTAGCAGACACCCTTATCCAGGGCGACTTATAATTATTACAAGAAATCACTTTTATTTATTTATTTATTTACATACCATTAATTCATTTTTTTTCTACACATCACATTATTTTTACATACAATTACCCATTTATATAGTTCTTTTTTTTTTTTTTTACTGGAGCAATCTGGGTACAGCAGCAGTGTCCCTTACCTGGGATTGAACCCACGACCCTCTGGTCAAGAGTCCAGAGCCCTAACCACTACTCCACACTGCTGCTTATAGTTTATTTAAAAAGAGATTCAACATTGTTAATTTGTTTGCTAAGTCGCAAAGTACTACAATGTGGTAAAAAAAAAAAAAAAAATCAATTATTAATAAGATAACAGGTTTTTAAAATCAAGTGAAACTACAAGAAACTTCAATCAAGTAGACATGTTTCAAAGCTAATGCCTTAAACAGTGGTAATAGTCTGACCTCATAATTTGAGTGTTTGAAGTTACGGATGGATTATGTAACACGAGCCATTTTTGTGGTGGTGTTGTTCTCTTTCTTGATGGAATAATCAATGTAGAAAGCAGTTTGTTTTGAGGTGTGCACTATATCAAATCTCAGTGGTATTTAAATGCCTTGTCTTTCAGTGAATGATGCATTGAGGGTGTTGAAAACAATTGGTATGACGGAGGAGTGCATAACATTATGAGCCAATCAGATTGGGGGGGAGGGGGGGTCACTACAATTCCACCCCTTCCCCTCACTCTGTGCTGCATTGCTTTTCTTTACTCTAGCTGCCCGCGCTACTCTGCTTTAAAATGCCACTAGATGAAAAAGAAAGGTGAAGGAAAGAAAACTGCTGCATTACCAATTCAATCCTCATCATTTTTCCCAGGGATGAATACCTAAGCAATTAGAACCAAGTGAAATTGATCTGCTATTTGGTTGTAGTCTGGGATTTTTCTTTTGTGTGGAATAATCTGTGTATACTGTGTGTGTGTTTTGGGATTGAGTGGGTGGTGGCACAGTCAGCTGGGAAACCCCATCATCAGATTACACTGAAATGCTTCTTGTCTCTCCCTTACTTCAGTGCACAGATCTCATCTGTCAGTCATAAATCAGCTTCTGAAGAGTAAGTGCTCTTATATTTTTACTCCTGTCTTATTTTATAAACCCCTGGCTTTCATTTTGCAATTACAGCAGTATTGTCATCGGCCCACATCACATTCTTTGCTGTGCCGCAGTATATTTGGTATACTGTAGCATATCAAATATTTGTATGAACACAGTGTGTAATTGCCTGCTGAGCATTTCTGTCTGTCTCTTAGCTTGACCACATATTATCACAGGCTTGCCAAGACAAGTCTGGCTGCTTTATGCATCTGTGTATTCCCTGCATATCATTTTTAGATTTTAGTGTGCGTGACAAATTCTATTCACATTTCAGTCTCCTGGAGATGACAATCAGATCAGCAGTGGAGCAGCACCTCTTTGAAGCGCACGGCTGCGGGGGTCAAAATTCAGAGGAATCTGAATCGGGGACGTCATCCTCCTCTCCATCAGTGACTGCCAGGCAGAAAAGACGACATCTGAGAGATCAGGATGAGACACAGAGGCACAAAGACATGTAGGAACACTAATAATACTGTAATGGGCTATTTTGTTTTTAATAATCACGTTAGCTAATGGTTGGAACAGGGCAGACACAGAGCAGCACAAGCAGGTCCTGAGTTTTAAATCCCAGCCCAAGCTTGCTGCAAGTATGTTTTGCCTCAGTCAAAAACAGCTTTAAAAAAACCACTGGAAATTTAAGATGTTACATTATTCTAGTTGTATTATTTATTTGTTCATAAAGACCTCAGACAGTAATTGTTTATGTATATTTCTTAAGTTGTAAAGTGTTGCTTGCAGTTATTTTTATGACTGTTCATTACAAGTGATGATTTTTAAAATCCCAAACACCAATGCAGGTTTAATAATACCATTCAAATATAAATACTGTATGCCCAGGCCTGGCTTTTAGTCAAGAGGAGTAACAGTAATTGGTGCTGGCATGTTTTAAAAATTACTGTCAATGTGTAAAAATGGATGCATAAAAAAAGTGCTGCAGTGAGATGCACTCAGTAGAATCCCTATTTCCCTGACCTTTTGTATACATTATTTAACTGAAGGAGAGAAAGGGGCTAACTGGAAGATTCATGAATGTGGCTAATTTTTTTATTATTGCATTTTATATATTTTTTAAATAATGCATTGTACAATGCAAATGCATTGCTATCTTTTGAAAAGAGAATCTGATTTATTTTTTAGCGACGATATCAATAAAGAGAACATTCCCTCTGTATTCAGCACCACTGAAGACAGTAAGCTGGTCTCGCTGGATGGAGAGAAAAAGCAGAGAGACAGCGGCACCTCTTACATCGAGGTGAGCATGAAACTGAAGAGGCAGAAGTCCATCACCAAGCTTTCTGAGCTCAAAGAAAACAAGGAAGGCTTGATTGTAAGTACTGCAGCATCCTGCAACCCCAGCAAAAGCGCTGGTGAGCAATGCACAATGACAGCCCATGTTTTCAAAATGAATCCCTTTATTTCTTAACTGAATTCTGCATCGCTGACTGTCTGACTGACTCGTTTCATGGCTGTAAGTTATTTTGTATGTAAAAATAATGTGATATCTTGCACTCCGAGTGGAGTGCAGGATGCACCCTATAGCTTGGACGCCGCCGGTTCGAGTCCAGGCTATTCTTTTGCCGACCATAGACGGGAGCTCCCAGGTGGCGGTGCACAATTGGCCGGGCGCCACCCAGGGGTGGCTTTGGTCGATCAGGGTGTCCTCGTCTCACCGCGCACCAGCGACCCCTGTAGTCTGGCTGGGCGCCTGCGGGCTTCCTGTAAGCTGCCCAGAGCTGCGTTGTCCTCCGACGCTCTGAGGTGGCTGCACGGTGAGTCTGCAGTGTGAAAAAAAGCGGTCGGCTGACGGCACATGCTTTGGAAGACAGCGTGTGCTCGTCTTCGCCGCTCCCGAGTCAGTGTGGTGGTGGTAGCCGTGAGCTGAGCCTAAAAATAATTGGATATGCCAAATTGGGAGAAAATATTAAAATATTTGGTGATTTACTAAATTTAAAAAAAAAAGATATTATTCTTATCTGTAGAGGTTTCACAAAGAGTCTTTGTATTACCTTCTTTTAACCATAGAAAAATAGATAACGTTTGCTGATGGTTGCAAAAAAATACACAAGTTGGTTTATTATGTAGCTTAAAACTCAAAGGTTTAAGTAATGATACAAATCTAAAGGATATGGTTTTATTAGATGTGACTTGCAAAAGTTGGCAATTAACTTTCCGCAGTTTTCAAAATGCTTTTTGATTATAATCCCACAGAGATATGTTATCCTCTCCTTAACAGAATCCGGTGTGTGTTTTGAAGGTGTGCTTTATTGCATATTTACTGTTGTGTGTGTGTGTTAAATATGCATTTCCACAAAATGGAACTGTGAAAATATGGATGTTTTCTGCTTTTGATATCTGATTTCGTTGCTTGGCATTTAAGAGTACATCAAAGACAAAGCCCTGCAACAGTACTAAAAGCTTTTTGTAGTTGCTATATTATTTATGAGGGTTTGGCAATTACCAATCCATGAAGATGTTTGATTAAACAGTACTGTGTTATGTAAGAGCCTGTGTTATGTAAGGGCCTGTGTCATGCATTCCTCTCAGACAGCTAAGACACAGATGCCACCAAATGTCAAGCGCACTAGAACATATGATATTCAATACTGTATAAGCACTGTCCTGGAAAAGGCTGCAGTTGTGGTCAGAGATGGTCCATCAGTCCCCGCTGGAAATGCTGTAACTGTATGCAGCCAGGGTGGGATGACAGGAGGGGTTGCAACCTAGTGGTTAACTGCTTGCTCAGCTGTTTCTAGGCCTTTAGGTTTAGCATAGTTTAACCTGTGCCTGTGTTAAAAAGGGGGGTTGACTATGAGGTCACACATTTATATTGCCTGGGAACTACTGGATGTTTCTGTCTGGAGGTCTGTGAAGTTCATACTTTAGAGTGAGATAAGTGGTTTATCATGTGTCAAGTTGTAAGGTATCTTGGTGAGTAGGCAGGGTTCTCTGAGTGGCATGTTATTCTGTAGTTTTCAGCTGCAGTTCAAATTGATCTTAACATGAGTATTTGATGTTTTTAAATCCCTCTAGGTTCTGTACACATTGTCCTAACTGGTACAAACCACTGCAGAAGGTTTGGGGGTGGGAAGTTAAAAATATATTTGTTTTTTCTATTCTTGAAGATGATTTCATTTTTTGAGTCTCTTGGCACACAAGTGTCAGGAATGCAAATGTCCACTTGC
Source organism: Acipenser oxyrinchus oxyrinchus (assembly GCA_030684275.1). Taxonomy (NCBI): domain Eukaryota; kingdom Metazoa; phylum Chordata; class Actinopteri; order Acipenseriformes; family Acipenseridae; genus Acipenser; species Acipenser oxyrinchus. Next base: position 47,881,488 of record CM060247.1, read on the forward strand.
TTTTAGTACACACAGATAATGTAATTATACTCTGTTGCAATAAAAATAACATCTGCAGAAGTTACAAATTGCAGCCTGCTCTGCATGATGTATTCTGCTGTACATTATTTGTGTTCATTAAAAACAGGATCCTTGTTTCAGGTAATGGAATGTTTTGGCCCAGCGAGACTACAGGACAGAACAAGGTCTGAGAACATGGATGCTCTAGCAGAGGAGAGGTAGGATTGCAGTTTAATTTGTATATTGTACAAATATATTTTAGTGCACTGGTTTACATTTTGTTTTTCAGTCAACCAACCACCTGTTCCTGTAAACAGAAAAACAAAAGTATTTTTTTTTTTTTTTATATATTTTATTTTATTGATTTAAGTTACATGCTGTGTTATGTGATAAGGTATTTGATCTTCAGACAGCTTATTTAATCTTTAAATTATAAAAGACACATCAATTATTTTAAAACAAAATACAGATTGTAGAGCTTGCACAGTTTAGGGCAGGGTTCCTCAATTGGCGGCCCGCGGTCCGAGAACCTTCCTTTTGATCCATCGTGCGTCAGCTGTCCAGCATTACAAAAGCTGAAATTGCTGACACGCAAGATTGTCATATCACCGCTATCTACAGGGTATTTGTGTCCCTTAACAAGCGAGATGAGATTTAATTTTGGCATGCATCACAAATCTCCTCCCGTTTAGCTTAGTGTTAGTGCGATATGAAAACAGCGGTATGGAGTAATATTATTTTCTTTAGTGCTGAGAAACTATCTGAGTATTCTTACAAACATTGCTGCACATTAATTTGATGGCAAAAATTCACATCTGTGTCTAAAATGGCAAGTGATGTGTGGTATTAACACAACATCAACAAAGTGATGCTTCAGATTTGGCAAGTGAGTCAGAATTGGGGGATGCAGCTGCACTCGAAAATGCTTCACACTTTCCAGACAGTGGCCAAACTAGCAAGTTAAATGTTACGTAAAATGATCAACGTTTTGTTTTGTTGTGATCCTATTTTCTGTTATGAGGAGAGTAATAAGCAAAAACCAAAATGGTGTGTTTTTTTTTTGTTTGTGCAACGTCCGCTTTTCCATATTTATTTCTTGAAGAGTTTAAGTTAAATTTGACAGTTTTCAATTGTGTGCACAGCTTAAATAAAAAATAAAAAAACCTCAGTAACACTATTACTTTATGAAAACGTGTCATTTGCCACTTTGATATTGCGAAGAAACTACAATGGCAGGGATAATAAAAAAAGCGATGTCTACTTTTGTACTGTTTCTGCCTGAAATACACACATGAAAAAGTGTATAATTTTAAGTTTTGACATCCTCTGCTTTTATAGTTAATTCAGTGGAGCTGAAATAAAACCTTCACAAACTATTCTGGAATATTACAGTTTTACATTTTAATCTTGCAAAACACCAGATTTTTGTCTCCAGTTTATTATAGAAAGGCTTGGGAAGGGACTGCTATATGTTTTAAAATGAGAAACAGTTTGGCTTTATTATAGAAAAACATGAAAATCTTAGGTGCATATGTCTATGTTTTCTTTGTTTTTCATATGATAAACTAAGTATTTTTAGGAAGAAATAGCAATGCAGCCACCAGTAAGTGTTCAGGCACAGGAAATTGTCAGAAGAAACCGAGCCTGTCAAAGATCTTTTATTTGGGCTTAAAAAAACCTGTTTGGCAACAGTTAGAAATGTACCTATGGCACGCCTCTCATAGATGGCACGTTGGATATGCACTTAAGTTTATTTTCCCTCTGTTTACTGTCATGCCATGTATTTAATTTAGAAACTTTTCATGTACTATTAAGCACATTGGAGTTAGAACATGCATATTTAGACACAGTGCTACACTTTTAATCAGGCGCTTAATAAGATGCTTATACAACATAAATAAAGTGATCACCAATTGACGCACTTTCATTAGTTAACTTGAATGCTTGCTGCGCAGTCATTTTCAGAACATTTTCTAGTTTTAATAAAATTAAAATGAATAACATGCTATTTTAATAGCATTACAGTGGCATTTGTGTAATTGCAGGATATCGCTTGAATATTGTCAGAAAAATATCAGGAAAAAATATATTTGCTTTCTATTTTTATTATTAAATGGCGATCAGACATGGTATCATTGTTAGTAGTTATTTCTAACATTTATTTATTAGTTGATTGGTGCAAGTGTAGTGTTGCAAAGTTCTGTTACTGTATGTAAAGTATGATTCGATTGTCAGCTTTTCATGCCCATTTAAACAACCCCCACTAGTACTCACATCTTGAGCACAATGTAGCCCCCCGAGGTTTGGACATTGCCCTATCTGGCCCGCCAGAGAATGTAATTGAGTATCCCTGGTTTACGGGTTAAATATGAAAAGCTGTTAATGTGTTTAAGTTCGATCTGTTACTTAGATTCAAGGTTATGTAAGAAGGGAAAAATATGTGGTGCAAAGAAATGTGTTGATAACAAAAGATTTCAATCTCTGAAACAAAGCAACATTGTCATGCTGTTGCTGCTTCTGGAAACATTTATTTAATCTATCTGATTGGATTAAACAAAAGCAAGTGTGCTGATATACCAGAAAATGAAAGATAACATGACTAAGCACAGCATGCTCACATTTATGTTATCAAACACGGTAATCACTCTTACCATAATTTGTCATTTTTTCTCTCTTTTTTTTTTTAAAAACATTTTGTGAGGAAACTTTTATATTAAAAATCAATGCCTGAATGAAGTAATTGAATTTTAGTGTTGAAGAAAGCATGGATGGAAAATTGAAAACTCTCCTTGATTTACATTTTTCAGAAAGGAAAAACAAACTGATGAGGACTCTGTACTGCTACCACTGGTGAGTGTGTTTTTCTTAATTTTTTTTTTTTAATCTATTTTGTACATGTTGCTGTCCTTAATGTTTATCAAGACCTTACCAGAGATCTAGATGTAAAAAAGATTGCTGACAATCTCATCCAGTGCTACAGTGAAATGTAGTGTCTTTAAATTGGGACATTAGTGAAGACCGTGTGTCTTATTTAATCAGAGGCTGTAACCACCAACTCCCTGAACAGACTCCCACCCCCCTGGCAGCAGCACCCACTGGCAGAAACAAAAGTCGCCGCCTATGTGACCGAAGATAGTTCCTAAGTGTTCTGAGAGAGGAGAATGAGTGTTCTGCAGTCAGAAGGATTGTTAAAAATTTGCAGTATTCAGGTAGCACATTCCATATCCATTTTCTTCAGCTTTGAGAAATGCGATGACATCATGAACACATGAACGCCTCGCCCGGAATAGCGGTCTACTGGTCTTATCCCTCTTACGCTTTGAGACTGCCGCCATCTAAACTGACACTGCCGCCACCTAATGGTACTCTTCAGTGAATGTTTTACTTTTTAACAGCTACCATAGTTCTGATTGTGAAGCATCCACACTACAGTTTGACGGAACTGTACCCGTATGGACTGAGAGGTATTTGCGCTATGCGGGACCTTTTCATTTTAGCCATTTTTTAAAGTTTGATTTCAACATGACATTGATCACTTTTATTGCATAAAACTGAAATTGTCATGGGGTGGGTGCTGAGCACCCGTGTTATTTTTCCCCATCGGTGCTTGAGCCCTGTAGAGCCCACGGATTCGGCGCCTGTGTGATACGGTATTAAGAGGCTGTATTTGAGTTGAGAAGGGCGGACCAGAAGATATGGTTTTGTTTTTCTGTTTTCTTCATTTATTGCAAAATACAACTGCGATATATATTTATCTCCTCAGACTCGCTGAACACCATGTTGTAAGTCTTCCTGCTCGGCTCCGAGCCATATTCAGATGTGAGGCCAGTTTCACAGTTTGGTTTTTGCTCGGCTCAACAAATAGCCAGTGAAAACCCGTCCGTACCGCCAGGGCCTGGGGCTCTCACGGCTTGGATGTGTCGGTGGAAAAGGGGCATGAGAGTACCGGAATCAGGTTCATTAACAACACTTCAGGGGCAAGCAACAATGTGTCGGCTCTTTACAGTAGCGTAACACTTCAGGCGTCCTCTCTGCGGCCTTGTTTATAGAGCCGTGATCGTTTGGAGTTGGAAGCTGCTGGTAGGGATTGCTGCAAAATGCTACAGTAGGACAGACAAAATGCAAATTCTAGTGGACACACTGCTGCTGAAACAGTGAAGAAATGTGTTGACTTTGAAAGTAGTAGCTAAGGTTGAAGCAGTCTGTTTATGAAATGTTAATCTTTGCCAATAGATATTAAATATTTTGCCTTGGAAATATTTTACTAGTACAGTATGTTACCAGCTATATTCTGACAGATAGATGGCAATGTGTTTTAATGTACTTGGATTGGGTAAACCAAAATTAAACACTAATTAAACTTGGAATTCGGCCTTGAAAAACTGTTTATATGCAAAAATTGAATCTTCAACTGAAAAGAAAGTAACACACCCATACAAAACGCATTCATAGAGTTTTGCACTCCATAGTTGTTGAAAAACGTACTATTGCTAAAAGTACTACCCATGCTTAGAATAAATAAAATAAATGGTGGGGTTTAAGTCTTAAATGTTTTTTATTTTTTATTTAGAAAAATCCAAACCCTAACGTCTATTTTTCTTGCTTCTGTGGCGATGAGTTCAACCCTAACTGCTGCATTAACATAGGTTTTTGCAATGATAGATATAGAATAATAGATGGGCTTCAGTGAGTTACAGGAAAATAATTTCATCCAGGGTTTCTGTGACGTCATAAATTACAAGACAGAAGGTCGAGTAATTTATAAACTGTCACGGAAACCAGAGATGGAATTGTTTTCCTGTAACTCACTGAAGAGGCCCATCTATTATTTTTATAATACATAGATAAGATACCCTTGTGATGCTAATATTAAAGAAGACGACGTTCAGCAGTACAGTTCGTTTTTTTTTTAAGCGTAGTGTTTCAGTGCTGTACAGACATTTCGTTATCCATTTCTCTGAGATACGAATGTACCAGCTTTACATTTTTTAAATTTTTTTTATTTAATGTATTCTCATGTTGTTGATCATTAATGAACATTTCTGTACTGTGGGTGTTGTCAAGTTATTGAAAACAAGACATTTTGTGTTTGAATTGAAAGTGATGGTCTCGAGGAGTCGAATGGGTGAAAGTTCAAGTATATTTCCCTCTAGAGGAATTATCACTTTTTGATGTCACTACAGTGGTATTATGCTTTTTTTTTTTTTAAAGAATGGCTCAGGATGCAAATATAGCCTTCATCCATGTATTATATGTATGTATGTGTGTGTAGATAGATAGATAGATAGATAGATAGATAGATAGATAGATAGATAGATGCATCACATTAACAAAGCACATATTGTACTATGGTCTTAATGTGTTAGTTTGATAACTGGAAAAAAATGTAATTTGGTTTAAAAATGTATTTTAATGTCTGGAAAGTTCCATCCTGCATGCTACATTAAAAAAAAAATAGAAATCAAGAGTGCTGGTTAAAATAAACATAAACAAATAATAATAATGAGACTTTTTTTCTCATTTAATGTAATCTAAACAAACTAATTGCAGTAATTCAATGGCGTTTAAGTCTAATTTGAGTGCTTTCGAGACAGAGTGGAAATTTCCGGCATATTTTTTTTTTTCTTACAGTACTAACAAAGCAAAACAAAAAAATGGCAAATTGTGAGAACTGAAACAAGTTACGAGTCCACCCCATTTCAAAAGATAAATAAATCTGTTTTCAGGTAAAAGTAGTAATATCATGCCTCACTGCATTTGGCAGCCTTCCAAAAAAATGTACTCCCAGATCCATCTGAAAATGCAAAACCCACTGCCTGTTACATTTGCAGGTTCCTTCTGTATTACCCAGAGCTGCATTATAAATAGCCAAGTCCCACACCCAGCTGCATAACAAGCACAGGAAATCACAGTGTTCAACCAGCTTAGCTGGCACCAATTGAAGTAAGCCTGCTCCACCTGCGTGAAAGGATTCTCGTATGTCTAACTTTACCTTGCATGTTCATAGGAGAGACTGAGCAGAAGCTTGAAGCAGTATCTGGTTTTACACTAAGAAAGTGCTGCTAAAAACCTCGGGCTGCCTTTTGCAACAAAGTCACAGCCCTCACAGAGTCTGATCAATAATCGTGTTTACTTTACTTCACTGGCTCCTGAAGTAAACAACCCAAGGAGCTGGTTGTGGATGATAGCACATGCAGCGGAGAAAAACAGTGAGGCAGGCAGATGGGAGGATATTTTGGCCACTGGGAGTGACCAATTTGCATTCAAAGGTTACTGTGCATTGGATCTGGAAGGCAGGGACACACAGTAAAGCTTTATTACTGAAGTTAATGAGAGTGCTACAGCTATTGTTCTTGATCATTGCAGAACTCAGCTATGAAGATTCAGGAGGTGCAGAGTGGGTGCGAGACAGCTAAAATGCAAAGAAACCAAGAAGCAGATGTTTGTGAAGAAAGCTCTGTGCCGGAGGTTCCTAGACTGGATTTGTCAGCCTTGGCAGAGGACAACAATTGGGGAGGTATTGTTATGATTCTGCCTTGCATTTTCAGCCACATGGATAGTTAACATATGGACACTGTACTGATAGGCTGTATGCTTGTTTTTTTATTTCATAGTTGTTTCAGTTAGTTTTGTTGTTTTACTGTAGTAAAATGGCTGTTAATGTAATGTAATGGGAGATTTCTTTTACACATATTGCTTCATGTCTTTTTGACTCAACACAGGATCATGTTTATTTGTAAGAGTCAGTACATCTTGTACTGTTACTACTTAGTAGTAATTAATATTTTTATAAATGTGGGATTAGACCGGGAGAAAGACAAAAACAATCTTTGATCTCTTCTGACGTGTTGAGAAACCATTAGGACTGAATTAGATGTTTGTGTTTTTGAGCAGATCTTTGAGCAGTTTTTAAATAGGATATATATATTTAAAAGCATATTATATATGGTGTTACAAATATCGTGTGCATGCTTGCATATGTCATCCAAACATAATTAATCAATTTCTCATATGTATTTCTAGTACTTAATTGCTTTATTACCCATGTGTGCTTTTATTTACATTAGTAACACCACATTCCAATTAACATATTTCTTTTTATTTTGCTGGTCCCTTTGAATGTAGTGACTTTGCTGTTTAAACTGCATTTTTACTGAATTTTATTGAGGTTTTCATTCATTTAAATCCAAAAACAAGTTAATTGATATAATCATCTTTAATATTTGTTGACTGAGAAATATGAAAGGTTTGCTGTAAGGTAACTACTAAGGCAACTGTAAAGATGCATTTTGAACTATAAATGCTGCATTAAAATGCATTTAACACTTGAATATATTTGTAAATCCCTATGAGAACTATGTGTTTGTGTATAGTTATAGATTTGAAACGAAAGGGGCAGTGAAGAGCTTGTGACTGTTTGTTTGTTTGTTTGTTTTGTTTTTGTCGGTTCCTTTAGATCTCCTTTGAGAGCCAAGAGGAGAGTGATTAGTGTTTTGTTTGCCAGTACGCATCTTATAAAGGCTGAATATATTTACAGTGTTCTCGCCAGGAATTCTGTATAGCCAGGTGGCAGAGCATTATAGCTGGGAGCACTTTTTATGGAAAAATAAAATTGCCTTACCTTAATTACATAATAAGAATTTGAATAATAATAAGAAATTGAATAATGAATAGTAATCCACCCTAATTCATACACACGCTACACGGCTCCATTTACCCCCTGATCCTTTGCAGTTTTTTTTTTGTGTTTCTGGCAGAGCTTGCACATCATACCACCTAATCCATCCCACATAATATCATACCCACTATCACAATGTTTCTTTTTTTTTTACGCACTGGCCCTCCTGCAGTTCTTCCCATTCGCTTTCTACAAGTTGCTCTTCGTTGACTATTTCGGGTTGCTTTTTTTCACCACCTATTTCGGTTTGGTAATTTACACATTCATGGTAACTATTTTTGCTTCGAAAATAATCGCTTATTTTTTGTTTCAGCCAAAACGGAAAACCCACCCCTTCAACTCTCTGATTGGTTAAATGTAGTGTCAAGACGTAACACAGCAACACAGCTGTCATGTGGTTTCAAGATTATTTTTTTACCCAGCGCGTGCAAGTGATCTAGTCTGCTAGTAGGGTAATCAATCCTTATCATTAAAGGCACAGTAGCATCTGGAAGACGGGCGGCTCCAGGTTTTTCAGCTGGGCGGCGACAGCCACTTAGCCGGGTGAAAAGGCCTGGGGAGAACCCTGATTTAGTTCCGCCTTGTTCTGACAGCATGCAAACTGAACAATTTAATTGCTGCTTCTGGCAGATAATCACATTTTCTTAAACTTGCATTGACAAGTGTGACTCTCTGTGATCTTGGTAACTATATCAAAACAAAAATATGAATCAGCAATATATTTTTACACTGTACCTACTGCATCCAGTTGTTCTCCCGACAGTCATTGTAGATCCACCCAATAGTTGCTAAAATCCAAGCATGCCATTGTAGCAACATTTGGCCCTTTTGTTATTTGAATGTCTTTAAGTTTTTACAAGAGGCTGCATTGTGTAAAATATTGCTAAAGTCATTGTTCCTCTTGTTAAACTAACATGAGCAGTGATAACGGTAAAGATATACTGTAGGTGCCCAACCTATATCTGGAATGTTTGTGTTGCTGACAAAAGATTCCTCTGTTAGTATACTGTTACAATGTCCACCCACACTGAAGTAAGAGCACTGGGGAACTGTCCTTTACACCCATTCAAGAGTCATATTAAATCAAGCTACAACCTGCACAAGCTACAAACTGATTTTTATTTTTATTTATTATGGTAGAATGCGCTATGACAGTGTAAACAATTGCCTAATAAGGAAGATTGATAAAGTAACAAGTACAGGGAATTTTGGCAAATCAGTAAGAGGAGGTGTATTGGCAGTCCAGGTGTTTTCCAGCCTCTCTTCCCAGCAGGAATATGAGGAAATCAACAGTAATCTCCTATTTGGAGAAAGAAAGAGGGGGCGTTGGGGAGTAAAGAATGTGATTTTGATGCTACAGTTTTACAAAAATTATTCGTTGAGTACCCACTTTCATAGACGGGTCTAATTTTTCATGCTGAAAATCTTTTCTTTGTCAACGGGTTAAAGAAAAACAAAACTGGTCATTAAAAGATTTCAGTCTTTTGACTGACAGCAACCATGTAGAGCTGCAGGCATGTTCAGGGTGGACTGATCACATTTCCCCAGTCCTGATTGGCTTAACACGTATACTGTGCATGTGAAATCCTCAGGGGTGATGGCCTACATCAGGAAACCTTACCCAGTCCAGATGAAGAAAAAAAAACCTCTTTTGTTGTGTTTGTGCCAGTTTAGTTCTGCTTGCTTGAGTATTATTCGCTGATCTGCCGTGGCCTCCTTTCATAATCTTTACTGAACTTCACTGTTAAAGGTTCTAAAATCAATACATATATACTTGTGTTGCTTAATGTTATTTCTGCTGTCCTGTCTTTCAGCTGTCTCATTCCTCCTTTAATTTCTGTTTTGTTAGATTCATCTTTTTTCACTTTCTCCTTCATTGATTTCAAATGTATTGGGCAGCAGAGTTATTATGAGGGTAAGTTGAAACTGCTAGAGCTGTGAAGGAAATGTCTGACATTGAGAATTGATTGAAGCCACACATACATAAAATGTCACAGACACATACATAATCTTACATACTATTTACTTTAGTTTAGTTATATATTTTGCTTAGGGTTAACATTTAGAGAGACATATTGAAGGCTGAATAAAACATTTCCAATTGTTTTAAATAAATAAAAAGAAGAAACTACAGCATGTATTACTTTTTTTGACAAAATAGCATTCTTGCTATGGTCACTAGTATCAAGTTTAGCCAATTACTGAAGCTATAATGACTCATCTCAGATGTGCTTCTTAAGTAGGGGAAGCTTTACATCTTTCAAAATCTTACAGGGTGAGGATACAAGAGTCACGTCAGGTATTGATGAGGAATATTCATATGTATCCCTCTCACATTCATCTCTGTATTCTGTTCTGCTGTTATAACCTTTATTTTTGCTCACCTTCTTTCTTTGGTAGGCATGTTAATCTGCTAGTAGGACCCAGCTGATTCCAAAATAACCTTGACTTCTGCCTGCTATTTGCAGCTACGTTCCTGAAGAGACAGTTTAACTGTTGGATATTTATTTTAAACACTCATAGCGCTCCCTGCCAGCATCTATATGTACATATATACTTACTCCTGGCTGTTATACCTTCCACACTCATAAAGGCTGTGAATATATAATACACATGCCATGATTTGAGGTTTATTTTACCATTTAAGTGACTGAATAAGCATTTTCATTGTTCTGGTCTTTTTTTGATGTTCTTTTTTTTTTTTTTTTATAAAATTAGTCATTGCCAATTATTTTTATTATTTTCTCCCAATTTAGAATGTCCAATTATTTTTTAAGCTCAGCTCACCGCTACCACCTCTGCGCTGACTTGGGAGGGCGAAGACGAACACACGCTGTCCTCCGAAGTGTGTGCCGTCAGCCGACCGCTTTTTTTTTCACACTGTGGACTCAACATGCAGCCACCCAAGAGCTACAGCGTCGGAGGACAACGCAGCTCTCGGGCAACTTACAGGCAAGCCCGCAGGTGCCCGGCCAGACTACAGGGGTCGCTGGTGCCGCAGTGAGCCGAGGACACCCTGGCCGACCTAACCCTCCCTCCCGGCCAATTGAGCACGGCCGCTGGGAGCTCCCGTCCACGGTCGGCTGTGGAATGGCCTGGACTCGAACTCGCGACATCCAGACTATAGAGCGCATCCTGCCCTCCACATGGAGCGCCTTTACTGGATGCGCCACTTGGGAGCCCTGAGGTTCTTTTCAAGTATGAGACTTCTAATTAAGCAGGGGTGCTGCTATTGAATCAAGTTTCAGTTGTGTGAGCATGTATCAATTAGCCATCTGTCTGGCACCTCAGAGTTGAGGCTTAGGTTTTTGATGCTGTATCCTGATGTATAGAGCAGCTCGGTATCAACAAGCAAAGAAAAACATTTGTCACTTAGTTGATATATTTCCTACTATATAGTTAAAATAAATCGCCTATTAGCTCTAGTACATCTAAACATATTTATTCTAGTATCATAAACAGAAGTCTGATAGAAAAATAAAAATTAGGCTCTTCCAGAATAATCCAACAGAAACCACAAACCATTGCTCCAAACTTTTTTGATTGATTTTTGATTGTGAATTGCAACGGTGATATGGTTGCTACATCAGTCTACCTCATTTCAGGCCAGAATGTGTTAAGCAATGTAACAGCCTTTAATATTCTGTTCTTTCTATTGATTCACAGACCCAATACCAGCCTGCCCGTCATGGCAGAGGGCACATATGCACATGGAGGAAGCCCACCTATCCCCGCAAGCTGGGCGACGCCTGATCCGCCAGCTCGTGGACGAGGACAGCGACCCCATGCTCTCGCCGCGCTTTTATGCCTTTGGGCAGAGCCAGCAATACCTGGATGACCCAGAAGTGCCCCCCTCTCCCCCCAACGCGCACTCCTTCATGAGGTGAGGAACAGCAATTAGCACAATTGAATGCATCTCTGCTTTTTTCTTTCAGAGCTTTAAATATTCGAATCACGTAATCCTTACAAGTATTTTGCTGTTGATCTGAAGCAGTCCTGCCACTGTAATCCTCATTGCATCTTTTCTTCTTTTGGAGAATTTCCAGCTACTTCTCGCCTTCCTTAATTGCAGCTTCTGGTTACTCTACAGAGAAAGTGTGCTTCTGTTAACTCTTTGCTCTTACTTTACCATTTACAGTTGTTAATTTGAGAGAAAAGCCATGCATGGCTTTTGTTACTGCCATTGCAAATAGAAAATATTTGGAATGGATACAGAATATTATTACTGGATTGATAAACATTTGTTCATATTTTAATAGATTTTTTTTTAAAAAGCAAGGGGTGCCTTGGAGAGAAAAGTATGGAGCAGAGGACCCAATGTTTACAAAAGGCACTAACTAATCTTTAACACAGTTCAGTCTGTCTCTTGGGAAAGTTTGCATTATCAGTGCAATTACAAGGTTTATTATTTAGTGCTCTTGCTATGGCGTGATTAAAGATGCATTAACACCCTGCCTAGTTGACAGTGTGTTTAATCTCAGGAGGAGACGGAGCGCTTCGCTGGGCTCATGCGAAGATGACAGAGAAGAGCTCACAGGTGCCCAACTCTCCAAGAAGATCCAGAGCTTAAAGAAGAAGATCAGGAAATTTGAAGAAAAGTTTGAAGAGGGGAGGAAATACAGGGTGAGTACGAGCAAAGAGAGTGAGAGGATGGCATAATGGAGTGACAACTGGGATGGGGAGGGCTTTATTGATTTTCAATCAAGTACAGTTCTCATAATCTGCAGCAGGCTCAACGTTTACAACCTACTGCTTTTTGCTAGCATTTAAAATACATACAATCGGACTCCTTGTAATGGCCTTGGCAGTAGTTAACAGTCTTGTCTTTGTTGTTGCCTGCGAATGAAATGTGAACTGTCATGTTTTGTTCCTGTTAGCCTTCTTACAGCGACAAGGCAGCTAACCCCGAGCTGTTAAAGTGGATGAATGAACTTGCTAAGTTCCGAAAACAGCTGAAAGGTAAGTGGATGCCCTCTCAAAATTAAGGTTTTATGCAGAGAGATTCGGTTTAAATGTGTTATTGTAAATAACAGTTATCAAATTTTTTTTTGTTGCCCTTACTGGCTATTTATATGCATATTTTGCTTTTAACAAATATTAATGACTTTGAAGGATTGAGAGAACATTCATTTTAACAAAAAGTTTGTTTTTGTTATTGAGAAGTAATCTGGTTTAACCATTCTTAGGAAAAATAAACAGGCCATTCTGTCAAATTGCTATCAGACTAATGGCGACCAAAGATTTTTGCGGTGATCGGTCTATCCTAATACACCAACGTTTAATCTTCAAAAAGTATGGGTCTTTTATTTATGATCCAATGTAACAAATGTTTTATTTAAATGGAGATGCCTGAATTGGTCCTATTCACAAAGCTTTAAATTATACAAATTTAAAGAATGTTTTTTTAAACCGTGTTCTGATGGGATTTGTAAAGTTTGATATTCGATGCATCATTTTGGACCAATTTAAAGCATGTAAATTGGATTAAAGATAATTCAGCTATTGTCCTGAATACATGGTTCCATTAAACCTAAAATGTGTTGGTCTGTTTTGACCCTGTGTAGAGATGAAGGTAAAGATCTCTGAAGAAGGCCTGCCTCCTCAGGCTCGCCAGCGCAGCAACACCCTCCCAAAGAGCTTTGGCTCCCAGCTAGAGAAGCAGGAGCTTACTGAGAAAGCACCAAAACCCACTTTGGAGGACACACTGGAGGCTGTCCAGAAGAAGCTGCAAGAGAAGCGAGCCGAGGTCAACCGCCCCGAGGATATCAAGGTACGAAGACACTCAGAAGATTAGATTTAGGTTTCTAGGATCAACATCATCTTCCATGATAGTGAACATGAAAATAACTGAATTCATTTGTACCATTTGTTTTGTGTTGATGTATATTTTTGTTACAGTGTATTCCAAAATTTATTTAGGACCTTTTTCTGTTTTGAATTTATGAATTATGTGTTCTGTTCTATAAATACAGCCGTAGGAGTTCGAGAGATATGAGATAACTGAAACAGTGATGATGACGATGTTGTTTGTCATTTAGGTTGTTTGACAATCCAAAATCTGTTCTCTTTCACAGGACATGACCCGGGAGCAGATCTCGGCAGAAAAGTTTGCTCTGCAGAAGGCGTTGCTGTACTATGAGAGCATACACGGGAGGCCAGTAAGTACAGCCACTCCTTTCTTGTGACATATTCATTGCTCTGCAGGGAAGGAAATATTACATGTTGTTATTGTAGTTGTTCTTTTTGTGCCTTTCTCAAAAACAGCATCTAACATAAAACTTATAAGCCACTGTAAAGCAACATAAACTGTAAGATGAGGAAGAGGGTGGGGTGGGGTGGGGTGGGGTGGGGTGGGGTGGGGTGGGGGGGTTGGGGTGCTTGGCTGCTCAAAACATTTCAGCACTAAACTGGGCAGTAAATCTCAGTGTTTTATATGTTTAAACATCCAGACTGAGGCTTCACGCCGATGTAATGCAACTGTACTGATTTGATGTATTTACTACCAAGTGAGACACATAACCTTTATGTGCTTACTAAATTGAATAAGTGGAAACCTGCCAGAAACATAAACCACAACACTTCAATTAAATGAAACAGAAAAAGCTCAGTCTAGTGTTCCTGGCCTGTAATCAAATTGAAGAGCAATGACTTTTAAAAGAAACTGACAGTAGTAGCACTGAATCTTTCAGATCTGGGTCACTCAGTGAATATTACAGCTGTATTAAGTTGTGACGAACAAAGTTGCACACTAACAGGAGCTATTGTTTTTTTTTTTTGTATATAAGGTTACAAAGAGAGAGAGAGAAGTCATGAAGCCTCTGTATGATAGATATCGTCTTGTTAAGCAGATCCTTTGCAGGGCATCCACCATTCCTGTGATTGTAAGTATATGTTTCGGACTTTCTGTAGTTTGTGGTTCCCATTTCTTGGAAAGCTCATCGCTGTGTCAAATAAAGTTCTGGGCACTGTTTCCGTGGGGACAGGGTGTTGGGGTGGGCCGATATCCACAGGTTGTAACTTTCTCTCAGTATGCAAGCACAGCTTTCTGTGCTCAATAAATCATCAGATACTGAGAAAACCTACTTAGTAATGTATTGTGCTGTAAAATATGACAGCGTGTCTTTTACTAGCACAGTGCTGTAATAAATGTAAAATGTTATTATCGGTCGTCACTTGTTTACAAGTAGCTCAACCTTAATGCCCCTCCATATGAAATCAAAAGTCCCAGATTGTTTGGGATAAAGCTAGTGTAAGTAATGTGTGCAGTTTTGAGTTCTAAATCAAGGATTAGTGTAACAGTGTTCATGTATTATTGTAAATAGTATACCATACAAATACATGTTCCTTGCTAGAAGTACAGGATCTCTGAATGTTAATTGCCATGTAGATGAAGGAAGCTAATGTTCTGCTATAACCCCTGATCCTCTCCGGTCAGCTTGAGATTCGTCAGTGTGACCTGGGTCATGGTGATATTCTGCTCTGCTGTCACAGCTTAATCTTTCAGGGGTGGTCGGAACTCAAGTTGCTTTAAGGGGAAAACAGAAGAAAAAAAAAAAAAGAAACTCTGATTTAATGTTTTTTACAACTGTCAGACCTCATGAGTACTGTGAAGAAATGTTAAGTAAAAATATCGATTTAGGACTAATTTGCTACTAAATCTCAGGGGAGGGCTTGCATGTAAATTTATATATAGTTCCGCTAGTTGCTCTGGTTAATTTGTGCCAGAATCCTGACTATCCCCGTTATGTCATTGTGTGTTCATATGTATGAACAGCTTTCCAGATTATTTCAGCAACCTGGTCTCCCTGTTTCAGAATGAAATTAGGTATTGGCAACCAGCTTTCAGTTTCCAAGGACACCTTTCTATGCCAGGTGGTTATGTACTTCAGAGTAGAAAATATTGGCCTGCTAAGTGGAGCGCTTGCTTGTAGAAGCAGTTGAGCCTCTGATCTGCATCCTGTTGGATGCGGAGGTGGTGCTGGGAAGAGTTAAGCACAGTATTGAGATCCCGAAGAGGGTGCAGTAACATAACCTACTTGTTAACACCTGTCACAGGGTTCCCCCTCAAGCGAGCGTCGAAGCCCTTTGCTGCGGCCAATAATCGAGGGCATAACAGCATCGTTCTTCGAGGAATAAAGGTGAAGACCTGCTGCGTCTACCACTCAAATCAGTAGCTGTTTAGCGTACGTCTTGTATTGTGTCCAGACTGCCTACCAAAAGGGACACCATGTAGTGCGACTCCCTTCTGCTGTTCCCTTATTTTTCTTATAGGAGCCTGCAATTTAAAATTAAAAAATAAGCCCTTTCAGCCTGGTCGAAGATGTATTATACAACATGACAGAACACTTTAAGCACTATAATTATGATTGTGAATGTTAGAAAGAAAAACAAAAAACTCATGTCTGCAATGCATTCCAGAGTATTCTTTTTTTTTTTCACACCACTTCCCAGTCAAAGCACACACTTCTAATAAAAGTATGTCATACAAGATGTTTTTATGTGGGTGAAGTATAATAAACAACATTTACTGTATGAACAAAGTTAAAAAGCCAGTTCTGGTGTTTAAACCAAAAGGGGAAGGAGGGAGATACATGTGCTGTTTTGGCCGTATTTACAGTGGAATATACACAAATCACTAATCAGCTTGGACAATAAATAATAAATAATAAAAACTAAAATGAAAATCTACTGTATATTCAATTATTATTTAAAACAAATAAAA
This sequence comes from Acipenser oxyrinchus oxyrinchus, assembly GCA_030684275.1. NCBI lineage: Eukaryota > Metazoa > Chordata > Actinopteri > Acipenseriformes > Acipenseridae > Acipenser > Acipenser oxyrinchus. The sequence continues at coordinate 47,897,888 of CM060247.1, forward strand.
ATATAGTACTTTGAAGCTGAGAACTGTGCTGATTTTACTTCTGCTAAGCTAATCAACATTTTGTGTCAATGATTATTTCATTTTTCATTGGCTACTATTTAAAAAAAAAAAAACATTTTAGTTGTATGAGAAGGATGTGTGAATTCCATATGAGAAATTATATAGAGATGGTTCAGTTTTTTATATAGATAGATAGATAGATAGATAGATAGATAGATAGATAGATAGATAGATAGATAGATAGATGATGTGTGCATGTGCGTTTGTATGTGTGTGTGTGTGAATGAATGAATGCACTGAGTTTGATTTTTTCATGATGATCTGGACCTGAGCGCAGTCCTGTTTCTCACTGTAAAAGCTACACCCACTCTCCAACTCTCGGAATAAAAAAGGGCTGAATAAAATTACTTCAGCATCTTCCCAAAAAGAAAAGCAAATAGTGAAAACAAAGAAAGTATTACAACGATAGAGAATTGCATATATGCAGCTTCTGGAAATGACATTCCCTGCAATGCAGTACAGCCTCAGTCTAACCCTGCACTGAGACTGAGGAAGTTCAGATAGTTGGCATGCTATACATACTCAAAAATATGAATCCGTGAATTATCCTGAAGGTTTTTATTTCAGTGCCGTTTTAGACAGCAGAGCGAAGTCTTTGCTGTCCGATTACCTTAGCAGCTTTCCTTTATGGGGTTGTTTGGTGTGTGCTCTAAAGTCTAACAGTGGTTTCAGTGGAGTTCATACCAATATGTTTCCAAACCTCCTTGTTCCTCTTCACCCTGCCCCTTTGGCTCCAGGCCCTCTCGGAGAGCTCAGCATTTTAACAAAACCCTCTTTCTCTTTCTTTGCAGGAGGAGGAGGAAGACGGTTCAGAAGATGAAAACAACGCAAAGACAGACTTCACCGTCACCATGAAGCCTGGTTTCAGTGTGCGCAACTTCCTGGACCAGCTGGACGAGGAGGGGGATGGCTTTATCTCACCAGTGGACGATAAAACACCGTCCAAGAACACTATTGACATGAGGCTGTCCAACCTACATTCTGCCACCATGTGAGTCAGAGAACGTGGGCATGCTCTTTATGTCACTAAGGAAACAGGAATATTACTTCTTGAAACCTAGATGTGCATAATTGTAGTTGGGAATCCCATTGACTGAGGGATTCTTTTATTCAGTGAGTGATTCCAGAACCATGAATGTCAAGTCCCTAGAGTAAATGGTGACATGTTTTTGAACACATTCAAATCTAAATGTTTAAATAAAAATACCTCCCATAATTCAAGACAGTTTATTTTTTTCAACTCCAACTTCGTTATCAACAAGAATTGAAAATAACTGACCTTTTAATGCAAATTCTAGACTAAGGAATCCATTGTGTTTTAGGCCTGAACTTGTTGAGCAGCTTCAGGATGCAAGGGAAGACAAAAAGAGACTCCGCAAGAAACTGAGAGAATTTGAAGATGCGTTTTTCAGGCAAAATGGAAGGTGTGTTTTTTTTGTTTTAATTGTAAATATTAAACCAAATGAAAAAAGCAAGGGAAGTCTGAAAACACTGCAGGTGTTGCCATAGTTACAACTTTGTCCGTCTTCAAGTATAGCAGTAGCACAAGCCATGGTGCTAGAAATGCAAGACTTGGGGAATAATTCTCTCCTTTGTTTTTTTTAGGTTTAAACCTTTTGAGTTTTTTTTTAATTCTGTAAAGCAATAGTTACTGCTTGTATTTAATGCTTAAAATTATTATTATACTTTTTTTCTCTTTAGCTATATTGAGCCTGGCAAATCATAAGATGATGTTGCCACTTTACTGGTCATTTACTGCAGTTAACTTTGAAACAAAATAGTGTAATGATTGAATAGGCGTGACAAACTGAATCATAATGAAAACTCATATCAAAAGATCATGCCCACATTCTCCACATTTAATTGTGCCCAGTAGATAACGAAGTAACATTGTGATGATAATTTATTAAGTAAATGATAAGTAATGTAACACACTGAGACACAAATATGCTTTTTTTTCTCTCCTGCAGAAATGTGCAGAAAGAAGAGCGCACCCCCATGGCTGACGAGTACGGTGAATACAAGCATGTTAAAGCCAAGTTAAGGCTCCTGGAAGTTCTCATCAGCAAGATGGATTCTTCAAAGACCATGTAAATAATTGGATGGACTGTGTTCCATATAATTCCATTATTTAACAAAATAACAAGAAGAGGATGATCACAAAAACAAAGAGTAACAGTAACACAAATACTGAAACTTTCCATCCTTAACTCGATAGGGTTTTCTCTGATGAACTCAACAGTGTTTCTTGCTTTTTAAAGTGCCATACAAAAAGTCACCAGCAACTTTTGAATGACTTTTCTAGGATGGTTGATCTTGGCATATTGATTTGTTTTATTAACCTCTATCGTCAGAGGCACGAACACCACACTGAAACACACATACTATATATATATATACATACACGGGTAGTTGATTCCATTCATACTGGTTTCCAGCAGCTACAGTATTTAAAGCTCTTACTGTTAAGCTGGAAGAAAAGCTGGTTGACGAGAAATCCTGAGATTCTGGCCCATTTCCAATGATAAGCTACGAATCTGAAGGATATAGGAGCAGAACAATAACTCAGAATCAAGCATGACCCAAAAATAATTTCTCATAGTTATTTAAGTAGGTAACACTATCTGGGTGTGTAAGCCTTATAAAAGCTTTAGAGAAAAAAGAAGTTGTATAGCTTGAGGGGCCTAGTTTAAAAAGGAGTGATGTTTCAAAGTGATTTTTAAAGTGATTGCAAATTGAAGCTGTATCAGTTTTAATTCTGCTTTGTGATTAAAGCAGATGAGGGGTGATCAAACTACGTTCTTTTCATGTAAAAAGATATAGACAATTTACTGTGATGGGAGTGTTATCAAATGAATTGCGGGTAAATTAATTTTCATCTCTACGTTACACTACACATGCTAGCCAAGTACTGCTTACAAGAGGCATTGTAACACTGTGTTCCTAATCGCCGTTTGCTATCAGTTTAATGTGGGTCATTAGTTGTATCTTTATTATTGTCATGTGGTTGTGCTACAAGTACAAAAATAATGTTACCTTAAAAGGAACTCCAAAGGGTATTATTTGCAGCAAAGGAAAACAGTATGTAGAACAGTTGTAAATAGTTTTGAGGAGTCTCATTATGTACATAAACCCTGGTAGCATTAGTTTGTTTTTTGTCCTGCAGAAGCAATTAAACTCCATCACATGCATCTCTTCTTATGGTGAAGTTTGGAACTGCTGTGTTTCAGCCAATCTTTACTTCAAGTAACAGTTTTGGTAGTTGTGAAATTCATTATTTTTTAAACCCAATATGCTTGTAAAGTTCACAGGCATGATTGTGGTTCATAAATTCACTATATTATTAATGTGTGAATGGTGCCATAACATTTGAAACGTGTTTTATTAAATGCAAAAGGATAACTAGTAACTAATGCAGTACTGAGTTATATCACCAGCCGCTTAAATATTTTCAATGCAGTTCTTTGAGTAATTTGTGTCTGAGAAGAGCTAGTTTTGTTTCCTCAAAACAGAGACTGTGGGAATAATAGACTACATTTGTTCAAGGATTGATACATTTTAAAACACATCTCTATTGATGAATCTTAATACAAACTTTATAGTTTGGGTGTTGAAGTTAGGAGTAGGGGAGGGAGAAAAAATATTAAAGGGAGAGAAACCAAATTATTTAATCAAAAACCACATTTTAAAAAGCATGTAATCAACCAAAAGTCTTTTAAAAAAAAAAAAAAAAGTGAATATTGGTTTAATAAAAAAAAAAAGGCGAGGTGATGAGTATGTTTAAATTAAAAAAGATATATTTTTGGATAATCTACATGTTCTATCATTTTTCAATATATGTATTTAAATGATCCAAAGGGATAATGGTCACAATAAACCAAAACGGGGGGGGGGAGTTTACAAACATTGTAGCTTTAATTTCACAGATTGTTGGTTGCTGTTTTCTATTGTATCACAAAGCACAAAACAGGAATAGAGCATGGATTCACATGAATACTGGATTCTAGTCACTGTTTTGTTATGATTGCATTTAGAGATAGCACATGTTCAAATAAGATTAATTTCTACTGTTTCTGTTGCTGAATGTTTCAAATGCTGCTTTATGAGCGATTGTCCATTATGAGTGCCTTGATTTGAAACACCAGCCTCACAAGAGCTAATTAGTTCAGTCCCATTGGTCAGTAGAAAGCTGTTATATAGACAATTCTTAGTTGATTCAAAACACCTAATGTGTGCATATGAACTATGAAAGAACATGATCAATTATAATATTTCATGTAATTCCTTCTGCCTATTTGCATGCTGTTGTGAACCATCTTTTTTCTGTACTCAGCTGAAATGCTAAAAGCCAATTTAATAACTATAATAAGCGTTAACCAGGGACACTGCTGTTTTGTTTTTTTTCTTTGGTAAGTGGTCTGAAAAGTGAATTTGTTCTTATGTGACTATGGACCCGGATCTATGTTTACATTACAAAGTAAGCAAGTCGATTTATTGAACTGAACTATTAGTGTACGATACTTCATTTCTGAATGTAAACACTGAATGGAAAATATGGGTGTGTACATTTTAGTACATAATTGTATTTATATTTTGTATATAATATATACATATATTAAAATTAAAAAAAAAATAATATTTTGATTGAATTTGTGTAAAGTAAATATGTTGCCTAGTTGCACAAAACTAGCAAACTGGACACATTGGTGTCTTTTGGAAATTCATTGTTACCCAATGTACAGTACAGAACTTAAATAATATTTTTAAAAAAGTATAATAATAATAATAAACCAGAACAATAAACTACTAGGGGAGGATAAAGTCCATGATCCCAACACCTTGTACATATTTAGGTCTATTTAGGTCTGTTAAATAATCATTTCTCAGTCTTCAACAACTTTGTTTGGAAGATAACTCATGTATGTTGTTCATGGATGGTGACAACAACTCATGTACTTGCTGTACTAGAGAACTAAATATACTTTAAGAAATACATTTTTATAAAGTTTATACAGTGATGAGACTTAAGTGTATATCATATGTATATTACATATGCATAAAAATAACTAGTTTAATGTTGAAATTTCATTTATTATGGTTCCAGATGACACACTTGTTTTTTAATCCTCTTGTTGACATTATGCAGCGTAATACACCAGAATTATTGTATGCCCAAATGTTTTTTTAAACAAATGACAGACAACTCAAATGGTTTTGTATATGTTTATTTTTGGGGAAAAAAAGATTGATAATGAAAATAACATATTCAGTTTTCTTTTTTAAAGTATAAAAGCAAATAGATCATCAAGTTTTATGTTATATATATATATATATATATATATATATATATATATATATATATATATATATATATATATATATATATATATATATATAAACATACAGTATCTGATGAACACAATAAAAAAGCCTTTTTATTACAGTGCAGAGTACTCTTACAAAGCAAGATTGGAATTCTATATTAAATGTTCACATTTTAATCCTAAAATAATATGATGAACACAACAGACTTGGTATTTACCGAAACATTTTAAAACTATTGTTCCCCATAAGCAATAAAAGTTGTAAATCAATAAAAAAGACAAAATGCAGTCACAAAATACCAGGACTTTCAATACACTGTCTCAAAACATGGAATAAACTTGAAACTGGAGACAGAGATGTATAGACAAAATGCAAATGGATTAAGTGTGAAGGTTTTAAATTGATCTGACCCCAAGCAGGTAATTGTTTAACACTATTTTCTGGTTATATTGCTCTAGCTTTTCTAACTAATCCAGATGTATCTGAAAAAAAACATGTATTTCTTACTCTGACTATTCTTAAGCCCAAACACATAGTTGAAAATGCAGAACTGAAATTAGAACAAAGTAAAATGAGCTAAACAAAATGGATACAGCAAAAAAAAAACAACATACATTTGAGATGGATTCATAATGATACATAGGACAATTCCACCGAGGAGAAAATACAACTGGAACACTTTGCAAGACCACACTAAATCACATTCAGGGGCATTCTATACGTAATTCAGAAACAGATGCTAAACTAAAATGTTATTGAATTGAATTGTGCCTGACTACATAAAGGCAATATTTATGTGAGATACAAGTTTTGACAGTTTATTCACAACTGTAAAACGTTGACACAAAAGGAATGTAAAGCACAAACAAGCAATACAACCTTAAACATAATCGAACAGTACCACCTTAAAAAAAAAAAAAGATGTGAAATCTGACACCACCCTGTAGAAGCAGTAAATGTTAACAAATAGAAGTCATGAGTGGTACACAGCAAGTACTTGTGTCACTATTTACTCCCTCACAGAAGACACTACCACTACATAATAAAACGTCTAAGTAAATTAGGTGTTTCAAATGGGAAATGGTGATGTCCTTATTGGACTTAAAAACAATAACTATTTGAATTGATGATTCCCATTCCTAATCTTGAGAGCAGATACACATGAGAGAGAGAGAGAGAGGGCGTGTTGGCGTTACGAATTAATCAAAGTGATGTTGGACCAGCAGATCACACAGTGCATTCTCGTAAACCACTTGTCCTGACGTCCAACTTGGGTATCTATTTATATCACATGATTAGGAGAAATGAAACTGAAACTTGCTCTAACAATAAACATAATTAGCGCTAACTGGTAACTTTTTGAAGGATCTGCCATTTGGTGTACACAGAGATCACCATTTATTTTCTGGGCAACAAAAAAATAGTACAGCAGCAAAACAACACTGAATAAAAGCTAGAAAAAGAACAACAAAACAAGAAAGAAAATGAGCTGGAATCTCCAATGAGGGGTTACTATCCAGCATTCCATTGTGTTAATGAAAAAATCTCAAATTCAAAATACATACAGGGGTATATAATGGTTGGTCCAGTGCACCCAAGTATAAATGTAGTTTGTGGGAATGATTTGTTTTCTGCTCTGTTTTTTATTATATACACATTATACACACACACACATACATACATACATACATACATACATACACACATATATACACACACACACATATATATATTTTTATTTTTTTCTTTATGAACCTTTGCCACCTCCCCACAATTCATAGTGCACTTTTTTTTTGTTAATTTCCAAAGTTTCTTTACATATCTAATAAAGTGCATTGCTGCTCCAGATGTCAAAAACTGGAACCAATTTTTTAAATGTGTTTTTATACCAGACTGAATCCTTCATACTGTTCAATGGCCTGGGTAAGTCTCCTCCTGAGAATCTCTTTGGTCTGGTACTTGGGCAGATCTAACAGGTTGTAGCAGGTGTGAGCCACAGGCAGGTACTGCTCTCCTGCTGATGTGGGCTGAATGACTATCTGCAGGCTCTCCATTCCGTATATGGGGATGCGGTCACTGCCTGTCAAGAACACTGAGAACAGAAAAACGTAATTTTGGCTGGGCCTGTCCAATATATAGGCTGTTATCAAAAGTAGTTTTAAACAGGTCCACTTACACCTGAAGAACAGAATTTTGATGTTCTTAAGGCTAATGTTTGTATATTACAATTAGTCTAATAAACAGTATCAACTGTTCAAATTATTATCACTATTCAGTATTTTTTTATATTTTGATATTGTCCTATTGGAATAAACAAATGAGGCCCAAGATTTTTTTCATTTGAAATCACAAACCTACTATAGGTCAGAGCAAAGGGCTCAAGTTCTGGAGTTATCCAGTGTTTCATCAAACAAACAGAGTCTCAATGGGGACCAGCGTACAAAGATACAGGATACATGTAGGTCTTAGCTAAACAAATACGTCCAAGAATTAATTTGAGGCATAGACTTACACAAGAATTGCTTTTTCTTCTCCAGTTGAAACCCATGGAATACTTCCCAGAATATTTTCACTGTAGGATGTGATGCTGAGTATTCACCTTTGTATACAGCATTCTACAGACAAAAAGAAAGACTGGGGGCTGAGTTAAGGAACCAGGAGAACGAAAAACAGTAAGAGAAACAGCAGCAGATGAGGAGGATATCTGCAGGTGTTAGAGTTGTCTATACACACTGAGATATGGGATTGTGATTTTTGTCTTTGATGTGGACAAGCCCAAATGCTTACCTTCTCCATCTCCTCCCAGTTATAATTGTTGTTCCCCACCACCATTGCCATCAGCTCAGAGGGCTGGAACAGCGACAGGACCTTGCCTCCACAGACCTTCAGGAAGCCGCTTGAGAATGCCAGGTACAGCTCCTCAATAGACTGATTAAAGATGTAGTTAAGATACGCTTCCACAAACTCTTGCCTGGAAAAAAATAACAAAACAGGGTTTCTCATCACTGAGGGATACCCACGGGGGACTATAGACTAATTAAAGAATTGGACGCATCACCATGGGAAAGCACAAACCAAGCCAACACTTTATTCACTAACTCGTCTCATGGGTTTCGGAGGAACAGGCCAGTGACCTACTTATGCACTGTTCTGGTTATTTGAATTTACTGGTACCTTACTGGGACTTCACTGTACCAGTATGTGCTGCACAATACCCTCAGATATGGCAGATGTCTCCTGCCACAAGTCTTATACCACTCTCATCAACACTTGTAATGTCAACAGTAAATCAACCATAATAAAGGTTTCCAGCAATCAGCAAAATTATGACAGCTCTTAAAATAAACTTGTATTATTAGAATTCAAAGACAAACTGACATTTTGCCTTCTATGGTTCTTGGTTTATTGCAGAAGTCAGTACAGAAAGAAAAAAAAAACAGGCTGTTTGGTTTGCAAGGAAATTTCATTACAAACCAAAGAAATATAGTTTTTACAGAGGAATGCTAAAATTTGTTTTTAAAATTAAATTTAAAAAAAAAACCCTGGCAAGCTTAATTAGACAACCTATTTCAGCCAGATTAAAGGTTTGCACAAGGAGCCTGGGATGGGTAGTTGTAGCTGTGCTTGCATCCTATTTGGTTATGTAAATGTTTTTCTTTTCTTCAGTGGCACAGATAGCCACTTATCCCCACACTTCCTCCTAAAGAAGCCAACAATTCCTGAAATCGGAAAGCAACGTTTTGCTTACACTGCGTTACATTGCTGGTGGAGGCGCGCCAAAGTAAAATTTCACAAACAGAATTCTGCCAAACTTCTACTGGGCAGCACAATAATAATAATAATAATAATAATAATAATAATAATAATAATAATAATAATAATAATAAAGACATTTCTGGAACTCTATGCCTATGAACATTTACATCCCAGACAATATATTTATTACCACGCAATTTCTAGCAGAACACAAGCCTAAGCTGCAATTACAATAGCTTTAGGAAGTTGCAAACAAGGAAAGCAGCATTTAAAACAGTTGCTTTTGTGAAGCTGCCAAAAAATACCCTTGATGTTTATGCAGTAATTTCTAAGTGTAGGTCTGAGATGGATTGGTATTAAAGCTAAAGTAGTATGCGAAAATGCAATCAGTGTTTATTTATTTATTTTTTTCTCTGTCTTATTACATACCAACTCTGTTAATCCGAAACACATAAAATGAGAACAGCATTCCTTTATCATTATTGTGCTGTACTGAACCACAACACACAGCAAATACATAGCCTAATATAATATTTCTGAAGTTTTAATAAATCCGACAAATGACCCAGTTCTACAGACCATAAATGATTTCAAATTTGTTTATAAATGAACTAAACTAAAATGTGTGCAGTGAACCTGTACAGTAGGACTAAAGCAATAATTTAATTTCAGAGATTGCATTCAGCGTTTACTTGATTTTTATCCATGGAGGTTGTTTGAAAATCCTTCTTTCCTACAACAGTCAAAACAAGATTCAGAGGACTAACACATTTGTTTCTTGTCATGTTACCCAAAATATCCTAATCCTGTATTATAGAACTGCACTTCAGTAATACAGATGGTACACTGCAGATGATTCACTGCACACAACACCATTTTTTAAATCACTTGTTTCTTGTCTATTCTGAACAAGTCCAGATAGTCAAGTCAGAAATAAAGAAAACGAAAAGACATTAGTTGATCAGTTTAACAGTTTTCTTTTCAAGACTCTCCTGTCAAACTGCATAAATATAACCCTTTTCTACTCGCATTGAAATTAATGACAGTATTCTGCAATGCTGTGTTGGCAGCTTGCTATGTTGCATTGTAAGAGCAACTTACAAAACAAGGGAACGAGACACTGATGCAAGGATGAGTAATAAGACTAAAATGAAGAGCAATTTGTGTTATCAAGGAAAGTTGCAATTATTTAGATAGTGGGTTATAATCCCTACACTGCAAAATGAATTAAAAGAGGGAATTTAAATCAAATATTTGTCATAAAAATAGGATATATGTTACTTATTTTTGTTGAAGTGTATTTCAGTCAACTGCCTGGAAAGCCAGACCCACCTGTTTGACTTTTTCACAGTAATGTTTTCTCCTCCAGGCACCAGCTCCTTAACCTCTGTCAGTCCATAGTTCTCTCTAGCAATCTGTTTTGTGGGAAAAATACATACATACCACCTTTTTTATTGTTTTAGGTACCACAATATACACCTTACAGGTATCATTGCCATTATCACTAACTATGCAGTAGTTCAAGACATCAACAAGTCATGCAAGTAGCTTACACTTTATACAACAAAGTATAAAAAACACATTACAGGTACCAGTACCATGAAAAGCACAATAATAGTAAAAAACATTTCTAGAGTCTTGGCATTAACTGTACATTAAACACATAACTTAATGTAACAATGAAAAGACACTTACTGCAAAATTCAGACAGAAGGTCTCTTCTACATCATCTCCAGTGTAATCAAGGAGCTGCTGAAGACTCCTGCAAAGCAAAAGACAAAGAGAACATGGATGCATTATTTATCAAGCACAACTTGTTGGGGGCTCCAGAGTGGCGCATCTGGTAAAGGCGCTCCGCGTGGAGTGCAGGATGCGCTCTATAGTCTGCCCAGAGCTGCGTTGTCCTCCGACGCTGTAGCTCTTGGGTGGCTGCATGGTGAGTCCGCAGTGTGAAAAAAAGCAGTCGGCTGATGGCACACGCTTCGGAGGACAGCGTGTGTTCGTCTTCACCCCTGCGCTGACTCGGGAGGGCGGTAGCGGTGAGCTGAGCTTCAAATAATTGGCCATTCCAAATTGGAAGAAAATAATAAAAACCATTGGCAACGACAATTTATATATATATATATAAAAAAAAGCACAACTTGTTGGAAGTGGCAACAAATTAGTAGACAACGCTGTATTGTGTGGGCCATTTTAAACTGGTTACTCAAACTTCTGATATTTCAGATAGACTCCAGGATAAAAAACATCTTGAAGTTGATGTCAAACTATTCCAAGAGGATCAGCAAAGGCTCCAAACATTTCCCTTCTTTAATCACACATCAGTTTTGAAGAACCTTTTAAGTAACTGGCAGGACAGCCATTTATGATTCATCCTGGCTTCCTCTCGAGGCTTGTGAATCACAGGGCTGTGAGTTCATGTGCCAGCTGCATGATTGAGGAAAGGACCTGAACTAATCCCAATGAAATGTGGAGCTTCCGGATTTCAATCCGAAATGTCAGGTGGCAATATCATCAGCCAGCTTAGAAGTGTTGATCCAAACACTTACTGCAATCCTAGTTATAGCCCCTGATTGCATGGTGTGTGCGTTTTCCAAGAAGAAAAATCACCAAAAACAGTATGACCTCCATTGGGAACAAAGCAACACCCCAGTGACTAAGATTTGTTATTACATTATAGAAATGAGTTACCTGAATGTCTCTCTTTCTGTTTGTTTATAAGTGTAAGCAAAATTCAGTCATGAACTGACAACTGGGCAGCCATTATTCAAACAATCACTGGAGGTATTTAACAATCTCTAAAAATAATATCCTTTGGGATCCTTTTTGGTGGACCAGTTAAGTAGGAATATAAAATGGTTGGACCAGTGTATCTTATCTATTAATGATTTAATATACAGCCCTGATCAGTCAGACAATTAAGGGTTACTTCAACTGCCTTCACCCATCTGCAAATAATTAAACAAGCAGCACTGGGAAACATTTCATTTAACCACAGCTGGGAACAAATTACATAAGCAGTATTATGTACTGGCAAGGAAGTTTTATTGACAAGGAGGTTTTTCTTGAGCCGAGATCCTCCCTGTTTGCAGAATGTCCTTGTTTTGCATACAAGGACACTCCAACTAAACCATCCCAGTAGCGATTAGCTGAATCATCAAAACGACCTTCTTTGTGACAAAGTGAAAACAAGTACCAAATCAGCAGTCTTTTCTTTTTTTTTTTTTCACAAAGCACTAAATTATTCAATCTTCCAAGCACTAAGATAATTTGAGTTATTTTGATCTTGTAACTCCTGTTAAACAAACATAGGTAAGACAATGAGCAGCTTTAATGCAATGTTTGAAATCCTATCATTGTGACACAGTAGCTTTTCCACTAAAGCTGCTACCTGCTACTCTATGAGTCCAACCCTTTGAATGAATTGCAATGCTCAGAATGCCTTGAACAAACTGGGGAAGACATACATATTAGAACCTCCACTGTAGCTGTACATACAGTTCAGAATTGCATTGCCCAGAAATATTTACTGTTAATTAGCTTTACAGCACTGTAGAGTTTCTTAGCTATAGTAATATAGTAGGTAATGCATCTATGCTTTGCTGGTCTCACATACCTTCCCTCAGTCGGGGACAGTTCCTTTAAGTCCACCAGAGTGGGCAGCACACCCAGAAGCTTCTTGTAGAGGGCCAAGGGGAACTGCAGGTCCACCACAGTGGAGTTGTATATCGCCAGCCCACAAGTTATTCCAATCAGGTGGAACCAGTTGTGTTCTACAAAACACTGACAGAGCAATTAAAAAACAGCATCAGCATCAATCATGAACAAAGAAACCCCATGTTGTTCATTACCAAAATGAAGGCATTTATCACACAACACAACCGGAAATAAACAGTTAAGATTAGAATTCAAATACGATGAAGAACTACTGCTAGATAGTAGATATTCTATTTTGCCATGTACAAAGAAAAGACAATAGGTCTTGAACATTTTAGTTTAAGTTTATATTGAAGAAAATCACTCCCTGCATTCTGCTGTTTTTAATGGCGGTGATAGCCTTGTTTGACGACGGAGATGAATGGTGGCCATATTAAGCATATCGGAACAATCTAACAGTTAAACAGTGGGTGTGTGTTACATTAAAACAATTAAGTACTGTGTAGTGTGTCTCAATATTGAACTACAAAATAAATTCTGCTGTAATATATAACATTTTAACTCAGCTGCATTCTTCTTTTTTTCTCCTCCATGAATTACTTGGCGTTCTTTACAATTCTTTTCTTACCAAGTGCAATTTCGTTCATTCTCTGAACTGATGGCCAACTAACTCTAGTTGCTTATCTTGTCAATCTAAAGGAAAGTACGATTTCCAGTTTTGCAACGGGTTAACTTACTTTGTCTGAAAACCAGAGAAGGTTTGATTCTTTGTACTGTGTGAACATTCCATAGACTGGGTCCAGCAGCTCTTTGAGAAGCAAGAGGAAGAACTCCTTCGTAAGCCCTCCTGCATCTACAGCTTCCTCTCCATCAAAAATCACCTGAAACAAGACAAACAACAAATCAATAGACAGACAGCCCTGACCTAAAGGAACAGAGTAATAAAACATTATTTAGACAAATGTAAAAATGGAAGTGTGACAGTCCGACATACAGACATAGACAGACTCAATGTACCCAGAGATGACAGTAACTTGTGCTAAAGAAATTATTTAGCAACGGGACAAATGGTTCTCTAGTTGTGAAAAACTGTGAAGTGTGACATACTTGTGCCCCTTTCCACTGTATTCCCAGCCAGGGATAATAAAACATTGTCAACATGCTGCCCACTATTTCTTATTGTACTCTGTTTCACTTATACGGGTGACAGAACTGCGCAGTTAAAAGTGCACACCTGAAGATCATCCATCATACAGGAGACAGAATAAACTGCACACACTGAAGAGGACCAAGTGTAGATCCACCACGGCACTTATTGACTCAAAACAGAGGTACTCAATATAACCCATTGAAAGTGAACTCTGACCTTCAACGGCTTCTTGAGGTCAACGTCGGAGCAGATGCTGAGCTCACGGAGGGTGTCGCTGACCAGACTGACCCTGCGCACATGGAGTACCAGGAAGGGGTTTCTGGCCAGCATAGGCTCCAGTGTCAGCAGCATGAAGACATTGTGCAGGTTGGCTCCATTTACAGCTATCTACAAGAGAAAAGACAACACCAGAACCTAATTAAGAGCTTCACCTCAGCTGAAATGCCACTTAAACTGCCCTTACCTTATTACATCTGTATTCCTTATTCCTTATTTTCTTGCAGTCTATTTTACCAACACATTACCTAAATGTAATTAGTTTCATTCCACAGTATTTACATGTACAACCCCAAACCAGTCGTAGGCATTGAAAAAACAACAGAACACCACTTCACATTTAACCAGCATGCTATGCCAAAACCACCCGTAGGCAGTTTCTTTACAATGGGACCAAGGAATAATACCACCCCCGACAATATAAATCTTTCTACAACACAGATTGTATTACAACACACAACACAGTGACAGAGACTTCTCTTCTAAGATTAAATTCAAATATATAATAGCCAAAGTCACAAGGCAAGGTTCAACATCATCAGCAATAAACCTGTATCTCAGGTCAAGGTCAAACACCATTGGGTAGGAATGAACACCACAGGTAACCGTGCTGTTTTTGTCCCAAAGTACTTGCTTGAAAAAGTGTGAGTTTTGTTTCCATCACTGTTTCAAGACATTTTATATGGTATCCTCTTCGGAGAGTCATAGCCAGCCTTGTTCTCACAAAGAAGAGATCATGAGAAGTTTTACCAAGTTTTTATTTGGTGAGATTGACTCTGATTATGCTCTTACAGTAAAGTTCAGGAGGTATCATTGAAAAGACGACAGCAAAAGGTTAATTTTTTTTTTCTTTTGTTAGCAGCACCTATTCAAGGTTGTCAGTATTGTAGATGAACCCCTATTTTGGCCCACTGTATATACTAATTAATCACTTAAGATAGATAACAGGGCATAAACATTCAGAAAATACATTTAGGGGACAATTCAATTCACTTTTATCTAGGCAGGTATACAAATTCATACAATAAACAAGAACAAGAACAAGAACAAGAACAAGAACATTTCCCCAAAGGTGCACCTGTAAATTTAAAGTTAATGAAACATAAGAGTCTCGGAGATACAAGCAAATCATTGCAAGTCTTCGGCAGCTGTGACAAATATGAGCAATCTGTAAATGGCCCCTCAAGAGAGATGCTTGACAAAGTTACCTGCATCTGTAACTCAGCATCTGTCTGCAGCATTTTGGTTTTTGCTGGAGCGTTGAATATAAATGGGTAGGCGCACAGTGTGACAGAGTTCTACAAATGAGAAAGACAGTGTCTTTAGGATTTAAAAAGGAACACTTCTGTAACAATGGAACTTCCTTCACATGCAAATTTAAGCAATAATGCACATGTATTTTTTCACCTGTACAAGTGATGGTATAATTTTCTGCAAAGAAAAATACAAAATGCTTGAGAACCAAAAGTCAGTTTGAATTTCTAAAAGAAAAACCTGCAATGTGCATAAAGCACAATACAGTTTTGAAAATAGTTATGACATTAGGTTTTTATGAGCGCTTCCTGTAAAACAGGAAATGAGAAGAATATGCTGAATCTATGAAAAAAAGAAAAAAAATGTAATATACAGTATTAAGCAGTATAGTGGTGATAATGGTGTCATTTCAATATACAATATCAATGTAATTTTCATAAAGCTCATGTCAGATTAATTTCTTACTCATCAAAATTAAATAATTATAAATGCTTGAGGTCAACAAGGTTACATGTCGAGTTTTATGGTACTCGACCAGAGTCTCTTTTTACACCCAGTTGTCAATTATTCATCTGAGAATTTATAGAAAACGTAGAAAATATAACAATGCAATTATTGTGCAGCTAATCCCACAGCATACAGCATATTTCTGCTTGCAATAAACCTGATACAATCTTGGATGATTTTTCCGTAGTAATAGTGGCTAGACAATATTTTCTGACCCCTAATATATACAGTATTTTTTTTTTCATGTCACAGTATTGGTGCACCATTACAATAAGCATGCTCTTAACTTTTTATTAAAGTTAATCTACATGTCTCATATTCTTCCACTGCTGCACTCCATCTCATAGCTTTGCCCTTGGGATCCAGGGTTTTCATCAAAGCAATGTAGACACTGCACAATGAGCAGTATTGTTTTTTTTTTTTTTACTAATAGTACAGCCAGTATTTATTCCATGAACTATTTATTGTTTAATATGGACAACATCATATTTTATTACAAAGGGGACATTATTCCTGCATAAAAAACCACCATGAAGCACAGCCACGCGGTGTGCAGGGCGGGTCATACAGTGGAGGCTGTGCGAAGTGGCCGGTCTTCGCTGTGAATTCTGGAGAGAGGGTCGCATTGGCTCTGGTGCTCCCATAGGTTAGACAGGTAAAACCAGCAGGGACCTTCTCTTCATCGGGCTACAGTGAACCCTGCTGGTCAGGCGCCCAGTGAGTTCAAAAGGTTAACACCTGCAGAGCTGGCCTTTATCCTCCAGAGGTCGGTAGCTCGCCAACATGTACTCTTGAGTTCCTTCGGGTCTCCTGAGCCACATGGGGAATTGCTGCGATGAGGGGAAAAGCGATTGGGCATTCCAAACTGGGAGAAGATCAGGGCGTTAAATAATAAATCGGGACACACTCAATTTAAAAAAAAAAAACACACACACACATACCGTGATTATGCAGCATTCCACTGAACTACAGAGATCCATGCTACAGTTGGTTAAGTAAGGCATGATATTAACATAGTACTTACATTTTCAGCCATGTTTAAAAACCACTTCAGGTAGTCTTCCTGGATATCCACCAAGCTGGTTAAGCCAGGTATGTAAAACTGGTCATACTCAACGTGCTGAGCCTTTAAATTCACCTGAAGGACAAATGCAAAGTAATGATGAACCACAACTAAAGGGTAAAACATCCTTTTAAGAGATACCTTTAAAATACAATAATCATTACTTATGGATTTAATCTATAGTATTCTCTAAGAGCAATGTTGGCGTAAGGTTTGCAGATAACCTATTGCAGTACTCAGGTTACACTGTGCAACCGTACCAGTTTGTCTTAAATGCACTGTTCTGTTGTAGTGGGCAATGTTTTTTTCTGCTGACGGTTGTTGACTTCATTTGCCTGCCTGTAGCTTTATAATGTTAAAAGCTGTACCTTGGTGTTTTTGGAGTTTTAAGATTTTCAATTTCCCATTGTAGTATACTAGATTTATTTATATATGTATTTATTTATTTATTTATCTTTATAAATCATATGCATCTTCAGGATAGTTTTAAAAATGGGTAAGCTTTAACATCCCTCACACCACAGTAAAAGTAGCAACCAACCACCAGAGGTTGTCAGGTCAAGCATATCAATTTGCTGCTTTTTTTTTTTTAATTTAGTCGTTGCCAATTATTTTATTTTTTTTTATTATTTTCTCCCAATTTGGAAATGGCCAATTATTTTTAGGCTCAGCTCACCGCTACCACCCCTGTGCTGACTCGGTAGGGTGAAGACGAACACACGCTGTCCTCTGAAGCGTGTGCCGTCAGCCGACCACTTTTTTTCACACTGCTGACTCACCATGCAGCCACCCAAGAGCTACAGCGTCGGAGGACAATGCAGCTCTCGGGCAGCTTACAGGCAAGTCCGCAGGCGCCCGGCCATACTACAGGGGTCGCTGGTGCGCGGTGAGCCGAGGACACCCTGGCCGACCTAAACCCTCCCCGGCGGCGCCGCCAATTGTGCTCGCCCCTGGGACGGTCGGCTGGGAATAGCCTGGACTCGAACCGGCGACGTCCAGGCTATAGAAGCGATCCTGCACTCCACGCGAGTCCCTTTACCGGATCGCCACTCAGGTACCCCCTACAAGCTGGTAAATCTTGTCTACATTCTTCTAACAGCTTCAATGGAAACTACAATGAATTTGTTATTACAATACTGACACAACTCTTTTTTTTTTTTTTTTTTTTTTAAATCTATTTGATGTCACAATACATACACGTCAGTAATGGACAAAACGTTTAATTATTTTATATGCATCACTACTGTACCGACCTGCATAAGTTGCATTTAACAGTTAAATGTAGCTTAACGCAGGGTTGAGAAAACACTTCAGTGGTGGGAAACACCTGTACTTGTATCTTTGTTATGAAAGACATCCCAGAGTCATAGAGCACAGATATATGTGGGTTAAAATTAAGAAATAATCACGTGTTGTCAATATTTGTATTTGACACTGTTGGTACTGTGTTTTGGTCAGTTATACAAGTACCACATTAAAATGTGGCCTATTTTGTTGTAAAACAGTATAAGCCTTTCAAATTACACAGGCAAAGGATAACTTCCTTTTAACTTATGAGACACAGCATTAGGCTGACACAGAAGACTATAAAAAAATATGTCTTCTAAATGCTATTGGGTCCTCTGACCCAAGAAAAGATGCAAGATTAGTATTTATTTTTTATTTTAATTTTTATTTTGGGGTAGTGAACTCACATTTTGTGCCACAATAAAACTCTTGGGTACTGTGAGATATTGTATTAAATATAGTAGGTTATTAACTAGTTATTATTTTCTTGCTTTACAGTAATTAAACGAAAGCAACCACAAAATAAAATTTAAACAGTGTTTTAAAAAGGTATACCCTGACTTTACAAGAAACATATATAACATCCAGTCAAGTCTGTAGCACAATTTAGACGCAGCAGAATCTCTACTTCCATGCGTACTTCATTACGCTGTACACAGACACAGTACATACTGGTACACATAATCAATGAAAACACATCACTTTGGTTTTGGTACTAATGGAATTTAGATGTACCTTGTGCAGTTTCTCTAAAAGTTTAAGTGCAGCGCTGATGTAACTGTCTAAAAACACAGGGATTAACAAAGTTTTCCCTCCGCTCAAGAGAAAAACCACTATCTGCTTATACATCTCCACAAGTCGAGTAAAAACTCCAGAATCCACCGAAGACCACCAGTTATCTAAAAAAGAAAAAAAGAGAAAGAAACCATATCATTATTTTTGTCTAGATGAATGTTACAAGTACATTACAAGAACTAATTTAAAAGACACTTCTCTTAAAGAATGTATTTTATTTAGAGAATAATAGATGGCAGACAGTGTATTATTAAGCTTTGTATTACAATTATACTGAGAGGACCTGATGGAGACACAAGAACATGCCTTTTATTCAAATCTCCGTCAGCTGCTAGAGCAGCGGTTCTCAACCAGTGGGACATGCCACTTTGATGCAGTGAGTGTTCCAAGAATACAGTAATTATAGTATATTCAAAATCATTTTTTACACACAAGTCTAAATGTGAATTCTACAAACTCTCAAATGTTCGTTGTTTAATTAAAGATTTTTTTATTTTTTATTTTGCCTGATACCGGTACATATTTAGTCTTGAAAACTACGCTTAATAAAGCAGAGACCCAATCACGGGCAATTTTGCGTTTACGAATCAGTGACAGTTCCGTTCCTGCCTGTTTATAGTTCGTGAGAAAAGTGACTGTGCAGCTGCATCATCATCTAAAAAACAAAAAAGTTCAGAAATATGAAGGAAGTAACTTGGAAATTGGATTTATCTTTGTTGGCAGGGCAGATAAACCTCGTCCTCAGTGTGTTGTCTGTAGTGATGTACTGGCTAATGATAGACGGTTTTTATTCAAAACAAAAGTGCAGCTGGAGAAACGTGTGTTTTTAAAATGTTTGTAGCGTTTTCGGCAATATTAAGTGGAACAAAATTTTAAAGAAACAGTGAAGTTAATAGGATGATCCATTTTACAAAAGGTTCCAAGATGTGTGTGGTTTTTAATTTGTTATGTTTGAACATTGGAATTAGGTGTGGTGTTCCAAGCATGGGATCACATCTGTGCACCGAATAATATGTACTGGAATTTTGGCAAATACTTCACTGTGACTGGTTGATTTCTCATGTGTGATTTATAATTAGCCATTGTAGTGGTGATGGTGTCTCCAAGTAAAAAAAAAAAAAAAATGCAAAGGTGGGCCATGATTCAAAAAAGGTTGAGAACCCCTGTGCTAGAGAATTCCAGTTAATCACTTTATATAATGTGTTATTTTTCAGAACATGACAAGAGAATCACTTGACACGTTCATTTAGACAGTTGGGGCCATATAAAAAAAATATATTTATTGGCTTTACAATGTGCAAAATATGAGATACAGTCATTTCCCCTTTGTGTCAATTGGAAATCAAGTGCTGCACATGTCCACAATAATACAAATTAAATTTAAAGACATACCAAGTACTTTGCTAGGGTTTGTGTCCAAACGAAGTATTGCCATGGCCAAAGGAACTGTTAGCGTGATGTAATACTTGGAGTCATTAAGCACAGGGCACTCATAAAGAATCAGATAGATCCGCATGGCCTCAACATCTGGGGGAGAGCAGGACAGCTGGGGAATCAAGAGGCTTTCAAAACTCTTTGTTGCCTGGAAAGAGGAGGAGCATGTTGATCACAGTGAGCCAGATATTAATAGCTAGACTGAAATTGCTGCAGACAAAGAAGAAAAACAGACTAAACTAGGGGCCTGATCCTTAAAAGTTAGCAAGGATTTAAGGAACATGCTAAACTTCTAGCAATAATAATAATAATAAAACAGCAGTTTATTCAGGAGGTTAAACATTTTATTAATGATGTAAAAAATTGTTTTAAAAAAAGGGGGGGCTTGTGATCTCTGAGGAATTCAAATGCCTATTTACTCTACTTTTCATGCATCCTTTTTTATGAGGAAATGCTAGACACTAGATCAACTACAAATCAACAAAGCAGTGGGGCCAGGTCATGGGTGAACTGGCTCTAGGAGGACCAATATATATATCTATCTATCTATCTATATATATATATATATATATATATATATATATATATATATATATATATATATATATATATATATACAGTACTGTGCAAAAGTTTTAGGCAGGTGTGAAAAAATGCTGTAAAGTAAGAATGCTTTCAAAATAGACACATTAATAGATTATATTTATCAATTAACTAAATGCAAAGTGAGTGAACAGAAGAAAAATCTAAATCAAATCCATATTTGGTGTGACCACCCTTTGCCTTCAAAACAGCATCAAACATCAATTGTTCTAGGTACACTTGCACACAGTTTTGAAGGAACTCGGCAGGTAGGTTGGCCCAAACATCTTGGAGAACTAACCACAGTTCTTCTGTGGATTTAGGCAGCCTCAGTTGCTTCTCTCTCTTCATGTAATTCCAGACAGACTTGATGATGTTGAGATCAGGGCTCTGTGGGGGCTATACCATCACTTCCAGGACTCCTTGTTCTTCTTTACGCTGAAGATAGTTCTTAATGACTTTCGCTGTATGTTTGGGGTCGTTGTCATGCTGCAGAATAAATTTGGGGCCAATCAGATGCCTCCCTGATGGTATTGCATGATGGATAAGTATCTGCCTGTACTTCTCAGCATTGAGGAGACCATTAATTCTGACCAAATCCCCAACTCCATTTGCAGAAATGCAGCCCCAAACTTGCAAGGAACCTCCACCATGTTTCACTGTTGCCTGCAGACACTCATTAGTGTACGCTCTCCAGCCCTTCGCGAACAAACTGCCTTCTGCTACAGCCAAATATTTCAAATTTTGACTCATCAGTCCAGAGCACCTGCTGCCATTTTTCTGCACCCCAGTTCCTGTGTTTCGTGCATAGTTGAGTCGCTGGCCTTGTTTCCACGGAGGTATGGCTTTTGGCTGCAAGTCTTCAATGAAGGCCACTTCTGACCAGACTTCTCCGGACAGTAGATGGGTGTACCAGGGTCCCACTGTTTTCTGCCAGTTCTGAGCTGATGGCACTGCTGGACATCTTCCAATTGCGCGGGAAGTAAGCATGATGTGTCTTTCATCTGCTGCAGTAAGTTTCCTTGGCCACCACTGCGTCTACAGTCCTCAACGCGTTGCCCGTTTCTTTGTGCTTCTTCAAAGAGCTTGGACAGCACATCTGGAAACCCTGTCTGCCTTGAAATTTCTGCCTGGGAGAGACCTTGCTGATGCAGTATAACTACCTTGTGTCTTGTTGCTGTGCTCAGTCTTGCCATGGTGTATGACTTTTGACAGTAAACTGTCTTCAGCAACCTCACCTTGTTAGCTGAGTTTGGCTGTTCCTCACCCAGTTTTATTCCTCCTACACAGCTGTTTCTGTTTCAGTTAATGATTGATGATCATTAGCACCTGTTTGGTATAATTGTTTAATCATACACCTGACTATATGCCTACAAAATCCCTGACTTTGTGCAAGTGTACCTAGAAGAATTGATGCTGTTTTGAAGGCAAAGGGTTGTCACACCAAATATGGATTTGATTTAGATTTTTCTTCTGTTCACTCACTTTGCATTTAGTTAATTGATAAATATAATCTATTAACATGTCTATTTTTGAAAGCATTCTTACTTTACAGCATTGTTTCACACCTGCCTAAAACTTTTGCACAGTACTGTATATATATATATAATAAATAAATAAATCACATTGTCATCTACCAAATTTTACTTGATTAAAATCAACAAGTATTGTATGTCAGTAACATACATTCCCTGCCCTCACTGTATATACAACAGATCACCATGACCTACTTCTAAATTTTGTATATGTTAATACATTAATAAATTCCATTAGTTTTGCTGTGATGTTTATTATAAACTTCCTTTTGATTTTAACGGAATGAAGTACAAATGCATACAAAATAAATAAAAGACAGGTAACCCTTGGTTGAAAAAAACACACAAAAGCTGAAAAAGACTTGCATTTAAATAATAAAGAGTGCTTTACCTGTTCTAGTAATCTAGAATATGGGGGCTTCATCAATGTCTTGAATAACAGCCTGACTGAGTTAAGATCAATCCCAGGGATTTTAGGGTTGGTTTTAAAATGTCCGTCATTGCTAGAGATAAAAAAAACAAAGAAAATGAAGTCAAAGAGACGAAACGGTGAAACAGACACACATGGAATGTAAATAAATACCCAATCAGTACCAGATAATTAAATTAGGAACCAATACTGGAACTACTGCCAAAACTTTCAGACAGATTGAGTCATCTGAATCAATAGTCATTTACTTCTAGAAGAAATATTTTTGGGATTTTTCTTATTTCAGTTCTCAGTCTCATTTATACAACAAGAAAATATTATTATTATTATTATTATTATTATTATTATTATTATTATTATTATTATTATTATTATTATTATTTCTTAGCAGACAACCTTACCCAGGGCGATTTACAATTGTATACAAAAATACTTATCAAGAATTACAGTACAATTAAGAGCAAGATACCAAATACAATGACTTCAGGCCTAATAAGAGCAAATGCAAAACACATTTGATATCAGGGCAGTTCAAGAGCAGATCAGGGTTAGATACGAGTGCAAGTGAAATACAAAATACTACAGATTGGGTTAAGTGCAGGATTAAATACATTAGAATAGGCAGCAGATAAGTGCAAGTTAAAGTGCATTAAAGACAGAGTGCTATATTGTCCAGAAGGAGAGTTGAGTTTTACAGGTGTTGTTTGAGGAGGTGTGTCTTGAGGAGGCGCCGGTAGGTGGTCAGGGACTGGGCAGTCCTGACATCCGTAGGAACATTAGAAACAGAATGGCTATATAAACATCAAATCTGGGTTGAGGGAACAATACATAAAATGACTGAACTAAAGATTTGGAAGGGGGAGATAATTAAATTTGGGGGGGATGTTTTACATGCAAAATCAATTTTAGAAATGACAGCCTGGTCTAAGACCTTGCTCTCTCCCAATTGCATATGTGCTGTTAATAAAACATGTAAGAGCAAAGTGACACCCAAACCTTGGGACTGGCTCATCGGTGCAGGTACAGAAAGCAGAATTACTAATTCAAACAATCAGAAAGCTGAGGATTTACCTCCACTACCAGATAGTCATTGGAGGCAAGTAGCAGCTGATATTACATGAAATATTGAATCATGAAAGCCTATTATTTAATGCCATTATATGTCCATTCCTTTTTAAATATAGATTCATACCTTATCTTTGCATAACAGACCCAATTGTGTCTGATTAAGCATCAAGTATATATATATATATATATATATATATATATATATATATATATATATATATATATATATATATATATATATATATATATACACACAGTATATACAGTATATATACACACACACACACACACACACACACACACACACACACACACACACACAGTATATATTCTCTCATATTACTGAATTACAAATGGTACATTGAAATTTTGGTCTGTTTGATATTTTATTTTAAAACACTGAAACTCAAAATCAATTATTGTAAGGTGACATTGGTTTTATGTTGGGAAATATTTTTAAGAAAAATAAAAAACTGAAATATCTTGCTTGCATAAGTATTCAACCCCTGTGCTGTGGAAGCTCCCAGTTTACACCGATGAAAGAAATTGCCCTAACGAGGACACAATTACCTTACCATTTGCCTCCAGCTGTGAACCATTAAAGTTGCTGTCACATTTTCTGGATAAAAAACCCACTGTTGAAGGATCATTGGTCAGGCTGTGAATCTGAAGGAAAATGAAGACCAAAGAGCATTCTACAGACGTTAGAGATAAGGTAATACAAATGCATAGATTAGGGAAAGGGTATAAAATAATATCCAAGTGTTTGGATATCCCAGTGAGCACAGTTGGATCAATAATCAGGAAGTGGAAGCTGCATCACACCACCCAGGCACTGCCAAGAAAAGGCCGTCCCTCAAAACTCAGCGCTCAAACAACGAGACTTGTGAGAGAAGCCACAGAGAGGCCAACAATCACTTTGAAGGAGCTACAGAGTTCAGTGGCTGGGAGTGGAGTAATGGTGCACCTGTCAACCATATCAAGAGCTCTGCATAACACTGGCCTGTATGGGAGGGTGGCAAGGAAGAAGCCATTACTCAAAAAGTACCATCTGAAAGCACGTCTGGAGTTTGCCAGAAAGCATGAGAGTGACCCAGCTGCGATGTGGGAAAAGGTTTTGTGGTCAGAGACCAAGACAGAGCTTTTTGGCCAAAACTCAAAACGCTATGTGTGGCGCAAACCTAACACTGCCCATGCCTCAAGACACACCATCCCTACAGTGAAGTATGGTGGTGGCAGCATCATGCTGTGGGGATGCTTCTCATCAGCAGGGACCGGGCATCTTCTTAAAATTGAAGGAAGAATGGATGGAGCATAATACAGGGAAATACTGCAAGAGAACCTGCTTCAGTCCGCTAAAAAGCTGAAGCTTGGGAGGAAATTCACCTTTCAGCAGGACAATGATCCCAAGCACAAGGCCAAAGCAACATTGGAGTGGCTCAAGAACAAAAAGGCGAATGTCCTACAGTGGCCCAGTCAAAGTCCTGATCTCAATCCCATTGAGAATCTGTGGCACTATTTGAAAATTGCGGTCCACAAGCGTCGTCCAACCAACCTGAACAACCTGGAGCAAATCTGCCAAGAAGAATGAGCCAAAATCACTCTGACACTGTGTGCAAAGCTGGTACATACTTACCCCAAAAGACTTAAAGCTGTTATTGCAGCGAAAGGTGGCTCTACCAAATATTAATGTGTGGGGGTTGAATACTTACGCAAGCAAGATATTTCAGTTTTTTATTTTTCTTAAAAATATTTCCAACATAAAACCAATGTCACCTTACAATAATTGATTTTGAGTTTCAGTGTTTTAAAATAAAATATCAAACAGAACGAAATATATATATATAAACCAACAACAACAGGCTGCATTCCGCATGTTACTTTACACATAGAAATCAAGTTGTTAAACATACACAGGACACATTTTGCAGCCAGGGCTTGGTTGCCTAACAACCAGGTCAACACACCATAGTGGAAGCAGGGGGAGGGGGGAATTAAGAACTTAAAATATACTTAAATCTTTACAGATACTTATGGCCATGGACAATATAAAAAATGGACCCATTATGTGCAGAACTATGATTTAATTAATTAATTAATTAATTAATTAATTAATTAAAATAACTGAACTATTGTTTCTTTTGGATGAACATTTGAATATGTCTCTTTATGCATACTTACTATACCTAAAACATATCAGTAATTTCTTAATTTAAAAAAGGCCTATTTAATTTGATTTTTTAATTTGATTTTTTTTTTTTAACAAATCCACCTGGTCTATTTGACTTTTACAATTGGCCTTTTGGTTGCTTCCTTTATTTTAATGTTCTATTTTCCTTACTGGTCTGCTTTAAATGCCCTGTCACACTCCAAATGGTCCTTTATCTAAATATCACTTCTATTCATGTGCCTTCATTTCTAAAGCACCAATTGACCAGTCTGTCTCTCATTATCCTTTGTACCCTCAACCTACTTTAAAGTCCTACTATTCATTGCCCAAATATCACATTCTCTGAGCTTTAAAGTGCATTGTCTTTCCAAAGTAGCACATAAATGGGAAGTCTTCAATCCTGGATCCTTCAGATCCAAGGAGGTTCATACATGACCTTATGCCCAGACCTCGCTTCAATGATTCCTCTGCTACTGTGGTAAGCTGTATACTAACTTGCATAATAAAACCGAACAGTAAAAGTGAAGAGGCTGTGTGGCCCAGTGGTTAAAGAAAAGGGCTTGTAACCAGGAGGACCCTGGTTCAAATCCCAGCTCGCTCATTGAATCTTTGTGTGACACTGAGCCACTTAACCTCCTTGTGCTGTCTTTTGGGTGAGACTCTGCAGCTGATGCATAGTTCACACACCCTAGTCTCTGTAAGTCGCCGTGGAGAAAGACATCTGCTAAATACACAAAAACAAAAGAGCTTTCCTCTTTCGCTACTTACTTGTGCCTGTTGTGTCCAGTACAACAGAAGCAGGATCAGAACTTTGTACACACTGCACTTCCTTGACCCTCACTCAGAGAACTAACAATGCTTCAACTGAATCTTACACACACTTGCTCTGATGCTGGTTTCAAAATACCACAAACGATGCAAATTAAACAACATGGCAACAAGAACCCACAGAAAGACACTTAATATTGCTACTTACGTTTGATCAAGAAAGCTTGCGTTCCAACATGCAGTGGAAGAAAGCAGAAGGATTATATCGCTAAAATGAAAAGTGAACAAGAAAGAAATGCATTCATTAAATTGTGATTATCCAAGTTAACCATTAAATACCAACAAATAGTACATTAGTTGTTTCTTTTTTCTCAAATATACATGAACATTTTAACACCCTTTGTGTGTTATTAGTGGAGGTGGTTCCCTACAGTATTTTCTTGCATCATACCACTATAACGAACCCTTCTTATAACAAACTCCCTTTTTTAACAATCCAAGCAGCAAGAACGGTTTTTTTCAATGTAAATTAGCCCCATTAGACCGATCACTTTTACAAAATCTACCCTGATAAAACGATCTCGGTAGTGACTGACACTAAACTTTCTCCAGTGTGAATGTGTTATTCTCTCAGTGCAAACAAAGACCTTGGTAGGCTAATTCGAAGATAAGGCTGATTCATAGATAACCTGTTGTAGTGCGAATCCTGTGTGACGTATGCAACTGTTGCCATCTTCACAAAAACTGCAACCATGGCAACAGGCATGAGGAGGTAACAAGATTGAAACAGCGTGCATTGAGAAAAGCACGAAAAATATGAAGCAATCTACATTGGATATGTTAAGAGAAAGGGCACGTAATTACTGCATTCAGCATGTAAGTGTACTTTTTATTTTATTCATTACTTTACAGTTTTCTTTTAAATATGCAGATAAAATGTTGATCAATGTGAAGCTGTCTTGAAAGAACTACTGTACACTGTATAAAGATGTTCAATTTAATTTGGGTGTTTCTTCATTATTCTGATACAGCAAGTTGCCAAACCCTATTATAGTGAACAAACATTTTTCCAGGTCCCAGGGGGGTTCGTTATAATGAAGTTAGACTGTATATCTAATATCTATATATATATATATATATATATATATACACACACACACACACACACACACACACACACACACACACACACACACACACACACACACACACACACACACACCACAGTAAACTATAAGGGACTGTTTGATTAAAATCATATTACAAATAAACTGCAGTTTGATTTTCATGTTTATTCAGTTCTCTGAAATTATTATTCTTATTTATTATTATTTATTTCTTAGCAGACGCCCTTATCCAGGGTGACTTACAATTGTTACAAGATATCACATTATTTTTACATACAATTACCCATTTATACAGTTGGGTTTTTACTGGAGCAATCTAGGTAAAGTACCTTGCTCAAGGGTACAGCAGCAGTGATCCCCACCTGGGATTGAACCCACAACCCTCCAGTCAAGAGTCCAGAGCCCTAATCACTATTCCACACTGCTGCCCTGAAACATGACCTCGTCAATCTTGTAAAGACTGGGACTTTTCAAAAGTATTACATTATTTACAAAATAAAAAAAGAACAAAAGAACAAGCAAATGCAAGACAAACATCTTATATTGACACTCAGGTCAACGTACTTGACAGCATTGGAATCAATATTCTCCATCAGCTTCTGTTTCCACAAGTTTAAATTGTCATAGTTTATTAATGAGATACTCTTTGTACAATGAATAATACGGAAATCTTCAGGGGTAACAGAATTCTGTTCAAAAATAAAACCAGAAAGAGATTAGACGTCCATATACCCGGCAAAACATTATTTAAGGTACTGGCAAGACATGCATTATGCAAGACAGACTTTCCAAAGCAAGACGTCCAAAATAAGCAGGCCTCCAATATATCCAACAATTCCTGATAAAGAATGTAAAAGTCAATAGAGAAGGGAACTTGCAGGGGCACATTGATTAATACAACAAACTTATTGTTAGTAAATAATTGTCCGTTTACATATAGTATTATTTTCCTTTGTAGCTAGTGCTACAGCACCACCTGGTGGTAGTATAAGGTATTTTTATAGTTGTCTGTTTTATTGCTTGAGACATGCAAATACAGGTACCGTCACAAGTGAAAACTGAGAGGAATTACTTGAGAAATTACAGCCATCTTTAATGCTGACAAGTGAAATATTTGAATGTTTTTTTTAAATATTTTTATCTTACCTCACATTTTGAACACATCAAAAAATTATGGTCACCACCACAGTGAATTCTTCTAATGGCATACTGTTCGGACTTATCTGTGGTGGGAGGGGGAAGGAAAAAAGTGTGCCAAATACATTAAATAAGTCAAACGATTACATGAAAAACACAGGTCAACTTCAGGCTCTTAGTCCTGACCATTATACAGTATCTACATATTTATTGAGCATGACAGACACCTCAAAATGTGTGTGAATCTAGACTAACATAACAAAATCAGTCAGTCATGCGAGGTACAGTCCATTTACACAGATTTTTCTATTGTTAAAGGATATTTCTAAAAGTACAATTGCTATCAATTGCTATCTCTGCCTATGTGATGCTTCTATATACAAAGCAGATCCTGCTTTGCAACTGTGAATTCCTCAATCTGATTGGATTTATTTGAAGTATCCCGTTAGTTGCATTGCCTGGAAATATTTACATACAAATTCACTGGAGATTATCTTATCCAAAAAATCAACAGGAATAATGTCACTGTTCACTGTACAATGTAACCCCCGCCCCCCCTTAATTTTACAAAATATTGTACCAATACAGTGTAAAAACATTAAAACTACAAGTACTGCCATTACTGAAGCATTTATAATGGTTTCCTATGTCAGGTTACTGTGCTGATTTTAATGAAGAATATAATCCTGTGCATGTCTTTTTTCCACTGCATTTAACAGCATGAACTGCAAAATGGGAAAGCAGAAACCAAGCAAACTTAGATGTGCAGTTCCATCATAATTGCCATAACATTTTGACATTTACTTGTATTTTTCATTATATAGAGGACCTTGTCTCAAACCTTCTCAGGATAGTACTGCCTGCCAAAACAGAGCTCCCCACAACCTCTGCTTTGATCCAAGACACTGCTCATTGCCCAGATTTTTCTTTGTGTAACTTACCAGATAAAAGAAACGTGAACATAAATGTACCTGGCAATGGTGAAAGTTGTCCTTTGTGGCCAACCAAGGACCCTTTAACAGGTTGTGGGCTTTTAGCGATACCCACACAGCCATTTCCCAACTGTCCATTGCTATTGCACCCAAATGCATAGACCAGACCAGAGGAAGGCACAAACACTAGTGTGTGTTGCCTGGAAGAATCAAGGGGGGAAAAAATAAAGACACCAATTAGTGCCAATAATAAACCCCCTTACCTAAATTAACATTAGGTAGTCAAAGATTAGTGCTAATCTGTGACTGAAAAACCAGCCAATAATCAAATAAATATAAGTCTGTAATCCTTGCGTCATCTTGCAGTAATCAGCTGTACCATACTTTAGTGTTTCAGGAATTCTTTATCGTAGTCATGATCAAATACACTTCAGATTTCTATGCTCAATGTTTACTGTTTGTCCTTCATCCTAAAATTGCTGCCATTAAATTTTGAGTATATTGAAAATCAAAAAACAATAGGCTGCAGATATAAAAGAGGCTTATATTATTTAAGGACAATATAACTTTCACTTGGATGCCTAAAACTGGAAACTCATCTGGAAGCAAGGAATCTGCCTACCTGCCGCAGGCAATCTGAGTGACCTCACTGCCCATGAGCTCAAGGACCCGTCTCGGGAGGAACTCGTTGTTTGTTGAGTCGTGTCCCAGCTGTCCATGGGAGCCGGCTCCAAATGTAAACAGACCTCCATCCTGCCCAATACAGAAAAATAGTTTCTCCATCTTTACTTATAACTCTCTAGACTAGACTAATAGCTCATTAATCACAGAATGAATTGATTTCTGGCCTTCAGTGTTGACAGCCTATTTGAAACCTCACAAATGTAACACACAGTTACCACTGTTGAAGATTTTCTTAGCCGACACACAGACATCTTGCTGTAATGGTATTTTTATCAGACAGTAATTTAGACATTCTGTAGCCGCCTACAACCTTGCCTGTTTCACTGACCTCTGTTTTTTAATGAATTGTTTAAACATTTTTTTCACAGTTACCTGAATGCCGCATTGTCATATGTTAAATTCCTCTGTTAAAGAAGCAGAGTTTTCTGGCAGTCCAGATGACCCTCAACTAATTTTGCTTCTGATTATGCCGGGTAGACTCTCATGTCATTTTAAATGTATTTTCTTGCACTTTCTAGTAGTAATAAATTATATGGCCAGCTGCCCCAAGACCATAATATTGTTTAGACAATGCAATGGCTTCAGTTCCTTTCTGCAAGATAGGCCACCGACACTTGACCATGTCAACTCTCCATACATAAAGATGCAAGGTAGAGTATTTAAGTTTTCTTCCTGTCTTGATGGCTCAGCCTGAAATGATCAGTGAATTGTCCTTAAATATCATGTCCCAGGGGTCAAAATGTTACTTTGAATAATTCTATACTACAGTAGGTTGAACCAGTAATACAATGGCCTATTACAATGAGTCTAGTCTAAGGAGTTAGTCAAAATGAGCTAAAGATCAGCTGGAATGCCAGTAAATTGCCATACAATTCTCAAGAACAGTTAGTACTCGGATTGTGATAGTTCACATTTTTCCACATCCACAGTAAGTGCACTGATTAAGCAGAAGAGAGCATGTAAAAAAGTTTGCGGATTTGACATGGGCCATATGATAATTACTGTAAGGGTGAAAATGTGATGCATCCACAACATTATTATATTTTACAATACAATATACTATTTTGTTTAACACATTTTTCATTTTCTTAGTCTTGATCAGAAAGTAGACTTTGCTATCCAATGTTTGCTTACATTCACTAGAGGTAGTTTTAGCAAGCTTCCTACACCTATGAAATCAGCTTTTCACAACATGCATCAGCTAGCCAAAAAGCTGCTGTCTGTCTCATTTATTATGTTTACTATAATAACGAACAGGAATATACTGTGAAACAGAGCATTGTTCTTCATAAAGAGTTGCTGTAAATCACAGGTGGTTCAAAATCTGATTACATTTACTCAGGAGAAGAGTTCTGGAAAGTTTGAAAAAAATAAAACTATATGATGCAAGCCATCTGGCTTTTATTACAGTTGGCTTCATTCAGTACCTTTGTTAGGGCTGCTGTGTGCTCTTCCCCACAGCTGATGTAAACTACTTTCTGTGATCTTAAAGACTTGATATGGCAAGGAACAGCCCGATCTGAAGAAAAGGGATACAGTCAAATTACTGTAGGTACCAACAAAGCATCACTGTCAAATGTATTTATTTTAAGAAAAGGTTTCTCTAATACCGTATTACTTTGAATTAACGCCACAGCGTTTGTTTTAAATGGCTAAAACAGTGGCCGGTTACTTAAGGCGGTGCTTTTAGAAGTACTTTGGTTTTCGAAGGTGCGATTTTTTATTGGGGTATTTATTTGAGGGAGGCGTATATAAAGTTTAGTTCTGCGGATACAACTTTATCAGGATGGCGAAGAAGTCCTACAATTTTAAACTGAAAGCTGTTGAGCTCACAGATCAGATCAGTGTTTGACTAGGTGAGGACACATACCAGTGTAGCATAGAGAGGGAAATAATAAGAGAGAAATGTCAGTTCAACACAGAGGAAGTAGGTTTATTTTCCTTACAGCAGTTTCTAAGAGTCGCAGGGCTGAACTCTTTAATATACGGTGCGTTTCTTTCTCTTCAACCAGCAAGACTAGACACTCACGGTCTCCTGATCCAGACAGGGCTTCGGTGAGGAAGATGAGTTGATCCCGTGGCTATCAAGAGGGGTATTCCTGCAGAACGCAGACTTGCACAGCGTAGCTCTCACAGGGTAGTGCTGCATGCGCAACTCGTAACAGACGTCATCATTATATGCTACAGCCTGATCACATGATAAGGGTGATGAATTTAGGTACTAAAACTAAGTTTATTTCATAACAATAACCTAACCCTAAACCTAAAGTTCGTGGGGTATTGGCCGTGGATCACCAATTCATTCTCACAGGGTAACCACTATATATGTTCAATGTTCTCCCCCTCCCAAACCCTGTTTATGGTCACATGGTAGGGGTGTTGAGGGTGAATGAAGCACGACGTAAATTAAGAGTTGCGCATGCAGCACTACCTTATGTGAGCTCCCTGTGAGAGCTATGCTGTGCGAGCCTTCACTCTGCAGCTATATAAACAGCAACACTACAGCAAGAACTACACTAGCTTCTGCTTGACACTCCAAAACACCACACACCCCACCCTCCAAACTTCCTGTCTGGATCAGGATTCTGCAGCCTCTCTTATTAGCCAACATACCATACATACAACCAAAACAGAAATACATTTAAGAAACTTAAATAATAAATCATACAGCTCCTGCATTAAAACTAAAATGTATTACTTTTCTAAATATATATTTATTTATTGTAGTGCTGCTGTATTAGTACATAGTGCTGTGTATCTACGGTATTCTTTTTTTTTTTGGGTTCCGTATGCTCCAGTGTGTAATTGTATTCTTTTAAATACATTTTATTCAAGTATACATTCCAAAAGTAGACCAATCAAAAAAAGGCACATTACAGAGCGTTTAAAAGGGACCAAAAACAAAGTACACAGAAAGAGTACTTGGAACCGCAAACATAAGTCAAAAAGGAAGATACAAATTGCAAAATGAAGAGAGAAAAAAATAGCAAATATATTAAATGATTACTTTTCACAAGTTTTTACAAAGGAGGATACGGACAACATGCCGACCTGTTACTATCCAGTTTTAAATAACTTTAGCATAACAGAGGCAGAAGTGTTAAAAGGGACTAGGAGCTCTTAAAATAAACAAATCCCCTGGGCCCGATGAGATCCTCCCAATAGTACTCAAAGAAATAAGTTATTTACAAACTGCTGACCAAGATCATGCAACAGTCTCTTGACACAGGGGTTGTACTGACAGACTGGAGAATTGCAAACGTAATACAGATCCACAAAAAGAGAGACAAAACTGAACGAGGTAACTACAGACCAGTAAGCCTGACTTCTATTATATATAAATTTATGGAAACTATAATAAGATCCAAAATGGAAAATGACCTATATGGTAACAGTATCCTGGGAGACAGTCAGCATGGTTTTAGGAAAGGGAGATCGTGTCTAACTAACCTGCTTGATTTTTATGAGGATGCAACATCGACAATGGATAATGGTAAAGCTACGACATGGTTTATTTAGGTTTCCAGAAAGCTTTTGACAAAGTCCTGCATAAACGATTAATTCTCAAACTGAACCCAGTAGGGATTCAAGGAAATGCATGCACATGGATTAGGGAGTGGTTAACATGTAGAAAACAGAAAGTACTGATTAGAAGAGAAATCTCAACATGGAGCGAGGTAACCAGTAGTGTACCACAAGGATCAGTATTAGGTCCTCTGCTCTTCCTAATCTACATTAATGACTTAGATTTTGGTAAAGTAAGCAAACTTGTTAAATTTGCAGACGACACAAAAATAGGAGGAGTGGCAAACACCACTGCAGCAGCAACGGTCATTCAAAATGATCTAGACAGCATTCAGAAATGGGCAGACACATGGCAAATTACATTTAATAGAGAAAGGTGTAAGGTACTGCAAGCAGGCAATACAAATGTGCATTATAAATACCATATGGGAGATATTGAATTTGAAGAAGGAATCTATGAAAAAGACCTAGGCGTTTATGTTGACTCAGAAATGTCTTCATTTAGGCAATGTAGGGAAGCTATAAAAAAGCCAACAAAATGCTCGGATATATAGTGAAAAGTGTTGAATTCAAGGGAAGAAAATGTTAAACCTTTACAAATGCATTAGTAAGACCTCATCTAGAATACTGTGTTTAGTTCTGGTCACCTAGCTACAAAAAGGATATTGCTGCTCTAGAAAGAGTGCAAAGAAGAGTGACCTGAATTATTCCAGGTTTAAAAGGCATGTCATATGCAGACAGGCTTAAAGAATTGAATCTGTTCAGTTTTGAACAAAGAAGACTACACAGCGATCTGATTCATGGGAAATGGGTAATTGTATGTAAAAATAATGTGTAAAAAATAATGTAATTGTATGTAAAAATAATGTGATATCTTGTAACAATTGTAAGTCGCCCTGGATAAGGGCGTCTGTTAAGAAATAAATTCAGAACAAAAAATAGGAGGCACTTTTTTACACAGAGAATTGTTGGAGTCTGGAACCAACTCCCCAGTAATGTTGTTGAAGCTGACACCCTGGGATCCTTTATGAGATTCTGGGAACAATAAGCTACTAACGACCAAACAAGCTAGATGGGCCGAATGGCCTCCTCTCGTTTGTAAACTTTATGTTCTTACTAATTGTTACAAAATTAAAATATAGGTCACTTTTCCATTGTAGAAATAAAATGGTATAAAAAAAAATCAAATTTAAAAACAATATAAACTTTCATAATGAAAAAATACAAAAGGGTAATTTGGCAAAAAATAAATATTTCACAGTATTTTTTTTTTACTAAATTCAATCACACACCACTGACATACACAAATTAGACTAGAGGCTTAGATACAGCCTCTAGTCTAATAATTAAGAGATATATCTTAATTAATATGTGTGTGTATATATATGTGTGTGTGTGTGTGTGTGTGTGTGTGTGTGTGTGTGTGTGTGTGTGTGTGTGTATTTCTTAATAATTAATAAGGACTTTGTGGTACCAGGAAATATGTTATCAATATTAGCTCACACATTTTAGGAGATCACAAAAGGTGGCGGACATGAGGTCATATCTACACTACACTCTCATATATTGGAGGGTAAGCATAATCTTGAATTTATATTTCACTTATATTGGCTTTAAGATTGCTATAAGGTATAGGAATTATATTTTAGCTTTAGAGAGTGATATATTGGATGTTTTAGGATTAGCGGTGGGCGCTTTAGCGTTTTGCATACATGCATGGCCTAAGGGCGAAACATGTGATAACCTGTGGCGGAGTGTCCCGCCCCTTTGTTTATTATTTATTTTATATTATGATTTATGTTTATATTACGGCAAAGCACAGCTTATTTGTTATTGTTTTGTTTTTTAAAAACCTTGTGAGGATGCGTGACTGATCAGCAAGTGATTTATTTAACTAGATGACAGTCACGCATCCTTATTAAACTCGTGCAGACGGTGACCATCTCCCGAGTTAATTCACTGTTGCTAATCGGGAGATGGTCACTGTATATAAACCTGCAGCTCTCTACCCTCACGGAGAGTGTACAGAGGAGAGTACGGGGGAGCGAGCAAGGAGAGCTTAAAAAAACAACTGTCAAAAACAATTGCTATTTTTAAATATACTTGTTTCTGTTTATTTGTTTGGCCAACGTGCCTTTTTGTTTTGTGGTGTTTTGTGTTTGTTTAAATCTTTTGTTTTTGATTTATTATTTAATAAAAGAAGCTGAATGCCATAGCGTTTCAGCTCTCACCCGCTACTTCCTGAATATGTTTCTGGTCCGACGTCATCACTGAAGGCATCCTGTTCACATAACCATATTTGTATTGTTGAAGTGTTTATGCTGTTAAACTTTTAAGGCACTGGACCGCCCGGACTGCCTATTAGCTGGGATCCGAAGTGGTCTGTAACCACTCGATCCATTATTAAGCATTTAATAATACTGCTCTGATTCGTTAAAACTTCAAGTTGAATGTGTCTGTGTGATTTTCTTAACTATTTAAAAAGTTGTCTGGATATACTGTAAGCCCAGTGCAAAAGTCCAAAACATCTGTGTCCTCCTTAAACGTCTCCCCTGAGTTTAAGAATGTGCTCAGAGCATACATACACACACACACACACACACACACACACACACACACACACACACACACACACACACACACACACACTCTGTATGCATACAATTGTGCATTATGTCATTGTCTGGGTTGTATTAGTTCCATTACCTTGTTCATCATTGAGTCCTAACTGTCCTGCATGGTTCCTCCCCCAGCCAAAAACAGCCCCCGACAGCGAAACAGCGAAGCTGTGGTCTCCCCCTGCAGCAATCTGAGCTAGCGGGATCCCCGACAGAGACTTCAGAGGCTGGGGGGATGGTTTACTGGGCTCCCCTTTCCCCAGGCCAAGCTGTCCATTTGCATTTTGCCCCCAAGTAAAGAGCTGCCCGTCTGAAAACAATGAACCAGGAGTCAGCATGAAGCAGTGCTAGAAGTATGTAGAAGAACCTACAGTACACTATATCCCCCATCATCGGGGACTGGTTTGTTTGCATTTACAGTGCTCCCCCATTATTTCATGATGCGATAAATTACAAATGTGGTTAATTCACGGTTAGGCCATGTCAATAGTAAATTGTACAGTATTATACATTACTGTATTTATCTTTCTGTTTCAACAAATAATGTTTATGGGGCTCCTACCTCTTGAGAGAGCTATGCAGTGTTGGCTGCCACACATTACTTGAGTTATTCTGTGTTCACACAGCTTCTTAATCAACCTGCAAAGGAAACCCTTATTATGAATTTATTGTGCTTTACCTCATTTATCTGTCAATTTTTATTGGGGTCTTATGATTATAATTCTCTACATAACAAAAAAATAACACCCTTTGCAGCTAACTCGCCTTTGATATTGCAGTGAAATATGTTTGTATGCATGCATTTCATAATAGGGTCCTTGAAAACTAGACATTGCCAAATTAAACAATCTATACCTGTCTCTCTTACCTTGGTACTTTAACGACTTCTTCAGTGGTGCCAAGACCGAGCTGGCCATCACTACCCGCTCCCCAGGAGAAGACCTGGCCCTGTTCGCTTACAGCCAGTGTATGAGCCTTTCCACAGGACACTGCAACAATCTTCTGGGCATCCAGCGCTCCTACCACCTCTACAACATACAAAAACAGGGCTAGATTTTAAGGGATTTTTTCTCATTGTGCAAGGTAGATCGATATGTACATATCAAAACGTTGGGCAGCTGGCTCTTTGAGCTAAATAAATAAATACAAAATAAATTAAACAGAACATACAGAATAAATTAAATAGAACAGCCTCAATTCGTCAGGGCATGGACTCTACAAGGTGTCGAAAGCGTTCCTCAGGGATGCTGGCCCATGCTGACTCCAATGCTTCCCATAGTTGTGTCAAGTTGGCTGGTAGTGGATCTCTACTCCGAATAGCTTGTTCCATCTCATCCCGCAGATGCTCAATTGGATTGAGATCTGGTGATTGGGCAGGCCACTGCAGTAAGCTGAATTCACTGTCATGTTCGTGGAACCATTCCTGGACAATCCTATCCTTGTGGCATGGGGCATTATCCTGCTGAAAAAATCTATTAGCAGATGGATACACTGCTGCCATGAAGGGATGCACCTGATTGGCAATGATGTTCAGATATCCTGTGGCATTCAAATGTTGCTCCACTTTTATCAAGGGGCCCAATGTGTGCCATGAAAACACACCCCACACCATCACACCACCACCACCACCAGCCTGCAATGTTGACACGCGGCATGATGGATGCATGTACTCATGTGGTTTTCTCCATACCCTAGTCCTCCCATCAGCGTGAAACAGCAGGAACCGGGATTCATCAGACCAGGCAATGTTTTTCCAGTCCTCCAGTGTCCAGTGTTTTCGTTCCTTAGCCCACTGCAACCGCAGTTTCTTGTGTTTTGCTGAAAGAAGTGGAACTGTTAGGTCGTCGGCTGCCATACCCCATTCTTGTCAAGGTACGATGAGTTGTGCATTCTTTTATGGGTCTTTCGGCACCAATGTTGTACTGGACTGTCAGTTGACTAACTGTAGCCCGTCTGTTACTCTGCACAATTCGTGTTTGGCCTCTTTCATCAATGAGCCATTTTCGACCACTGGCCTGCCGTTGGCTGGATGTCCTTTGGGTGGTGGACCATCCTTGATACACACGGGGAACTGTTGAGCGTGAAAAACCCAGCAACGTTGCAGTTCTTGCCACACTCAAACTGGCACGCCTGGCACCTATTACCATACCCCGTTCAAAGGCATTTACTGTAAATCTTTGGTCTTGCCCATTTATCCTCTGAATGGCACCCATACACAATCCATGTCTCAATTGTGACAAGACTTAAAAATCCTTCTTTAACCTGTCTCCCCTTCATCTACACTGATTGAAGTAGATTTAACAGGTTACATCAATAAGGGATCATAGCTTTCACCTGGATTCACCTTGTCAGTCTATTTCATGGAAAGAGCAGAAGCAGATGTTCCTAATGTTTTGTACACTCAGTGTGTATGTATATATATATATATATATATATATATATATATATATATATATATATATATATATATATATATATACATACAGCTCTGGAAAAATTAAGAGACCACTGCAAAATTATCAGTTTCTCTGGTTTTACTATTTATAGGTATGTGTTTGGGTAAAATGAACATTTTGTTTTATTCTATAAACTACTGACAACATTTCTCCCAAATTCCAAATAAAAATATTGTCATTTAGAGCATTTATTTGCAGAAAATGACAACTGGTCAAAATAACAAAAAGATGCAGTGTTGTCAGACCTCGAATAATGCAAAGAAAATAAGTTCATATTCATTTTTAAACAACACAATACTAATGTTTTAACTTAGGAAGAGTTCAGAAATCAATATTTGGTGGAATAACCCTGATTTTCAAGCACAGCTTTCATGTGTCTTGGCATGCTCTCCACCAGTCTTTCACATTGATGTTGGGTGACTTTATGCCACTCCTGGCGCAAAAATTCAAGCAGCTCGGCTTTGTTTGATGGCTTGTGACCATCCATCTTCCTCTTGA
Source organism: Acipenser oxyrinchus oxyrinchus (assembly GCA_030684275.1). NCBI lineage: Eukaryota > Metazoa > Chordata > Actinopteri > Acipenseriformes > Acipenseridae > Acipenser > Acipenser oxyrinchus. The sequence continues at coordinate 47,937,982 of CM060247.1, forward strand.
TCACATTCCAGAGGTTTTCAATGGGGTTCAGGTCTGGAGATTGGGCTGGCCATGACAGGGTCTTGATCTGGTGGTCCTCCATCCACACCTTGATTGACCTGGCTGTGTGGCATGGAGCATTGTCCTGCTGAAAAAAACAGTCCTCAGAGTTGGGGAACATTGTCAGAGCAGAAGGAAGCAAGTTAACACTAGCACCACAATAGCTGCTTTTTGAACGGCTTTTGCAATTCAAATGTGAATATCTTGTGCATGTCCGTTCTTAAGTGTTACTAAATATTTGAATTAAATACCCATACGGTGTTTCAGCTGCACAATCGTAAAAATGAATAAATTATAAGTACTTGTTTCTTCAACCGCCAGACCCGCAGTTTATGCGGCATATTGAAATCAATACAGTATAGCCGACAATTTAGTCTGGGCTTTGTAATAAAATCAACTTCTAAGTTCAAATTCTAAGCTCTGCACAGATCAGTGACCATCGGGACTGATGCTAAACGAAAGCCAGAGACTGTTGCATTTTACAACACAACGAAGTATGATGTGGATATACTGGATCAAATGGCACGGCTGTATTCTGTCAAAGGTGGTACTCGCAGGTGGCCTGTGTCTGGTTTTTATAATGTTTTGGACCTGGCAACCATCAATGCTTTGGTTTTGTACAAGGAGTGCACCAGCAACACAATCACTCGGAGGGACTTCATTTTGCAGCTAGCCCTGGATCTAAGGCAGAAACATTTTGATAAGTGACATGAATGCCGGCTGGCAAATGCCCCTCAACCTTCAGCCAGTGCTGCGCCCACTGGCACACTGAATAAAAGACAATGCCAGGTTGCTAAATGCAATAAAAACAGAACTTTTGATGTCTGCGCCGTTGTGAAAAGGCAAGCCTGTGGCAAATGCACTGGTACAGTTGAAAAGTGTGTTTTCTGCGGAGATTGTACGTAGAAAGCTGTAATAGAACTCTGAACAGCCTTTGAACTCTGTTTCACTCAAAGCGCTTTCACGTTGCATAAGTTATGTTATATTTTTGTTGTATGCTATTTTTATAACTAGTTATTTATGTTTTCAAATTGTATATGTGCATACAGCTTTCTACACCTGTTTACACAGAAGTTTATTGGGTAAAGTTAATTTTATTAGTTTTATTAGCGGCTGTTTTATTAGAAATAAAACAGCCGCTGATCGTGCTGGGGAATACCCGAGAGTCTTGTATGAGGACGGGGGTAAACTGTCTTGCAGACCATGCATGTGGTTTCTGAAGAAACTATCAGAGCCCTGTTTCCTCTACTTCAATTGGAAAGCACGACTTTAAACACCTGACACAGTCCTGAGAAAATGGAGAACATTTTTTCTTATTATTTATTTGTATTTCAGGTCAATTTCAGCTTCTAGCTGCAGTTGCTCACTTTCAAAGTATTTTTCCTCTCATAGCAGTAAAGGTTTAAAACTGCAAAACGCCAGTATTTATTTGATCATTTACTTTACTTTTCTACCTGCTGACAGTGGCCTCACAATTTTGTTTTTGGAATTAATAAAAGTTATTAAAGTTTCAATAAATGTTTTTGTGTATTCATTTGCTATTCACTTTAGAATGTACTGTAACAAACTTTGAAAACAGCCCGATAAAAAAAAGGAATTAACAAAGGAACCAGGTTGGTTTTAACTTTTAAAAGGCTACCTCAGAATTCAAGATTTTCTGTTGCAGAAATCATGGACCCTTGCCGCAGAATTTGGAAAAATTTGCCGCGCTTTTCACAGGGGACTAAATTTATTGTCAATGTTTGACAGCAAGTGTTACAAAAGTTAAAGTCACATTATATATATTTTTTACTACAGAAGTGTTTGTACTAGTACAAATGCAAAATGTTATTTTTGTGTGACTGTTGTAATACAAATGTATACATTGCTGTCAAGCACACAATATAATACTACATTATTCTTTTTCATTCATTTTCTAAAGTAAATGCAACAAGTAAACAATGCCTGTTCATTTTTGTCAAATACATCAAGTAAACGATATCTGTTAATTTAACATTTAGAATTATAAAACAGTTTAAATATAGGCCCTTTATAATATATACAGTCTATATAAAAATCACTACACAACATTTTCAGGAACTTGGGTACTGATTAAGCTAGGCATTTCAGAAAGGCATGCTTGCCTTTTTTTCTGTCCCATGAGATTCTGGCTCGCTCTAAGTAGCACAATGCGTTTTTGTCCCAGATGCCTTTCCATAGAGATCACTATGCGTGTGCACTCATAATCTGGTTTGTTTACTTTTTGCTGTCTAAAACTTTTAAACACCCAGCTGCTTATCCTGCGATTTCCACGTGGAGTGCAAGCGTGTCCAAATGTGTCACTCCCGTCAGAACAGCGTGCTGGAGGTTCTTTGTGCTTCTGCAAAGTCTTGCTGTACTAAATTAATGGGCAGAATAAAACACGACTGAAGTCTGCAGTTTTGTTTTTTTAATGGCAGATGGCAGCAGTGAAATGTGCTTTACAGATTGGCCCATTCATAGATAAGCACATTACAATGTAACACGGCAGGCAGGAGAAAGAAAATGGCAAGTTGCAGCACGAGGAAAGAGTTAGTAGTGGTGATGAGGAGGAAGATAGCGATTATGAAATTGAAGAAAGTGATGAATCAACAGATTTAGAGAGTGGCAGTGATGACAGTAGCACTGAAAGTCTGGTATCCAGTGAAAACGAGGATACAGAAAGCGATGTTTCATTGCAGAATGTTAGTACATGGACAAGAATTGACCAGGAAAAATCCCTGCTTCTCCCAGATTCCCATTTACAGCTTAATCACAGATTACAGTGGATGGGAGTATAGCTGCCAACCCATTAGTTTATTTTGACCTGTTTTTTGAGGAGCCCTTGTTTCAGTTGCTGAACAAGGATTTAGAAAAACAGCTGGACGGAGTAAGAAATGGACGCCGACTACAGAGAACTATATGAGGGTATTTATGTATTTATTTCAATTTCTGATGCTACAAGGGGTTGTCCTGGAAACCTTGTCAGGATTGATACTGGTCAAAACGACCTACAATTCATACACAAAAGTGTTGAGCAGAAACCAATTTATTCTGCTGATGAAGTACCTACAATTCACAGATAATCACGCATATGACAGCGATACACACCCAAACCCAAAACTGTGGAAGATATTTGACGTTGTTGAAAATCTGCGACGCAAGTTTTCTGATTTACAGTGCCTATAGTAGTCACCCCCCCTTGGACGTTTTCACAGTTTGTTGTGTTACAACCTGAAATCTTGATGCATTTAAATGGGATTTTTTTTCCCTTTGATTTACACAACCTACTCAACACTTTCAATGTGTGAAAAATGGGGGTGGGGGGGGGAAAAAACAAATCAATTAAAAATAAAAACCTGAAAAGTCTTCATTAGATAAGTATTCACCCCCTTTGCTATGACACTCCTAAATAAGCTCAGGTGCAACCAATCGCCTTCAGAATTCACACTAAGTTAAATGGAGTCCATCTGTGCAATACAAGTGGTTCACATGATTTCAGATTAAATACACCTGTCTCTGTAAGGTCCCACAGTTGGGTAGTGCATTCAAAGCAAAGATACTACCATGAAGACCAAGGAGCTTTCAAAACAACTCCGGGATAAAGTTGTGGAAAAGCACAGATCAGGGGAGGGGTATAAAAATATTTCAAAGGCATTGAATATCCCTTGGAGCACAGTCAAGTCGATCACTAAGAAGTGGAAGGTATACTCCACCACCCAGAATCTGCTTAGAGCAGGCCGTCTACCCAAACTGAGCAGCCGGGTAAGAAGGGCATTGGTCAGAGAAGCCAGCAAGAGGCCAATGACAACTCTGAAAGACCTACAGCGTTCCATGGCTGAGATGGAGGAAACTGTCCATGTGTCAACAATAGCTCAAGTATTCCACAAATCTGGCCTGTATGGAAGAGTGGCAAGAAGGAAGCCATTTCTGAAAAAAGCCCATGTAAAATCCCGCTTGGAATTTGCAAAAAGACACGTGGCAGACTCTGAAAAGATGTGGCAAAAGATTCTGTGGTCCGATGAAACAAAAATTGAACTATTTGGCCTAAATGCAAAGCAATATGTCTGGCACAAAGCCAACACAGTACATTACCCAGGTAATACCATCCCTACTGTGAAGCATGGTGGTGGCAACATCATGATATGGTGGATGCTTTTCATCGACAGGGACTGGGAAGCTGGTCAGGGTAGAGGGCAAAATGGATGGAGCTAAATACAGGCAAATCCTTGAGGAAAACCTGCTTCAGTCTGCAAAAGACCTAAGACTGGGATGGAGATTCACCTTTCAGCAGGACAATCACCTCAAGCACACAGCCAAAGTGACCCTGGAGTGGCTTAAAAACAAGAAAGTGAATGTTCTAGAGTGGCCCAGTCACAGCCCGGACTTGAATCCGATTGAGAATCTGTGGCAAGACTTGAAGATTGCTGTCCACCAATGATCCCCATCCAACTTGACAGATCTTGAACAATTTTGCCTAGAAGAATGGGCGAATATTCCACGATCCAGATGTGCAAACCTGGTAGAGAACCCCAAAAGACTCACAGCTGTAATTGCTGCCAAAGGTGTTTCTACCAAGTATTGACGCAGGGGGGTAAATACTTATCTAACCAAGACATTTCAGTTTTTTTATTTTTCATTAACTGTTTCACAATAAAAATCCTCTTGACTCTTCAAAGTGTTGAGTAGGTTGTGTAAATCAAAGGAAAAAAAATCCCACTTAAATGCATCAAGATTTCAGGATGTAACACAATAAACTGTGAAAATGTCCAAGGGGGTGAATACTTACTATAGGCACTGTATATGTACCAGATAAAGACGTCAGCATTGATTAAAGTTTGATGATGTACAAAGGGTGTCTGGGATGGAAACAGTATATCCCTCTGAAAAGAGCCAGATTTGGAGTGAAATTCTTTGTGTTGTGTGAGTCAAAACCTGGGTACATCTGTGATTTCATTGTTTACACTGGCCAAGGTACTGTTTACAATGAGAAATACAATGAACATCCAAATTGCCACAAAAGTGGTTTTGCATTTGATGGCAGTTTGCTGGGGAAGGGGTATTGTGTGACAGTGGATCATTTTTACATGTCACCTACACATGCTGATTTGTTGGTTGCTGAGAAAACTGACATTTATGGAACAGTCAGGAGCAACAGGAAATATTTACCTGAAGGCTTTACAAAGGAGAAACTGAAGAAAGGGGACATTGTTGCTTTTCAACATGGAAAAGTGATGGCTCTGAAGTAACAAGACAAAAAAAACTGGTTTGTCTTATGAGCACCATCCACAATTCTACAACAAGTTTTGCTGAACACAAGGGAGTATGATGTAGTCAAGCCTAGGGTGGTTTGTGACTAAAATAACACAACGGGAGGTGTAGATTGGAGTGACCAGGAACTCTCATTTTACCCCACCACAAGAAAGCAGCAGAAGAAATACTACAAGAAAATATTTCCACATCTTGTAGATCAGAGTCTTTGGAATGCCTTTCTGCTGTTGGTGAAAAACTTTCCACAGACACACCTTGAATTCTTGGAATTCCGGATGCAGGTAATTGAGCAGCTGATGGAGAAGTATGCGGATCCTGACATGGTGTCTTCCAAGGGTCAACCAAGCAACACAGCCAACCCTCTGCAACTGACGGGACGTCACTTTCCGAACCACATACCACAGTTTATAAATTACTCGACCTTTGGTCTTGTAATTTATGACGTCACAGAAACCTTACATGGAATTATTTTCCTGTAATTCACTGAAGCCCATCTATTTTATATATATATATATATATATATATATATATATAGTACTGTGCAAAAGTTTTAGGCAGGTGTGAAAAAATGCTGTAAAGTAAGAATGCTTTCAAAAATAGACATGTTAATAGATTATATTTATCAATTAACTAAAAGCAAAGTGAGTGAACAGAAGAAAAATCTAAATCAAATCCATATTCAGTGTGACCACCCTTTGCCTTCAATACAGCATCAAGCATCAATTCTTCTAGGTACACTTGCACACAGTTTTTGAAGGAACTCGGCAGGTAGGTTGGCCCAAACATCTTGAAGAACTAACCACAGTTCTTCTGTGGATTTAGGCAGCCTCAGTTGCTTCTCTCTCTTCATGTAATCCCAGACAGACTCGATGATGATGAGATCAGGGCTCTGTGGGGGCCATACCATCACTTCCAGGACTCCTTGTTCTTCTTTATGCTGAAGATAGTTCTTAATGACTTTCGCTGTATGTTTGGGGTCGTTGTCATGCTGCAGAATAAATTTGGGGCCAATCAGATGCCTCCCTGATGGCATTGCATGATGGATAAGTATCTGCCTATACTTCTCAGCATTGAGGAGACCATTAATTCTGACCAAACCCCCAACTCCATTTGCAGAAATGCAGCCCCAAACTTGCAAGGAACCTCCACCATGCTTCACTGTTGCCTGCAGACACTCATTCGTGTACGTTCTCCAGCCCTTTGGCAAACAAACTGCCTTCTGCTCCAGCCAAATATTTCAAATTTTGACTCATCAGTCCAGAGCACCTGCTGCCATTTTTCTGCACCCCAGTTCCTGTGTTTTCGTGCATAGTTGAGTCGCTTGGCCTTGTTTCCACGTCGGAGGTATGGCTTTTTGGCCGCAAGTCTTCCATGAAGGCCACTTCTGACCAGACTTCTCCGGACAGTAGATGGGTGTACCAGGGTCCCACTGTTTTCTGCCAGTTCTGAGCTGATGGCACTGCTGGACATCTTCCGATTGCGAAGGGAAGTAAGCATGATGTGTCTTTCATCTGCTGCAGTAAGTTTCCTTGGCCGACCACTGCGTCTACGGTCCTCAACGTTGCCCGTTTCTTTGTGCTTCTTCAAAGAGCTTGGACAGCACATCTGGAAACCCCTGTCTGCCTTGAAATTTCTGCCTGGGAGAGACCTTGCTGATGCAGTATAACTACCTTGTGTCTTGTTGCTGTGCTCAGTCTTGCCATGGTGTATGACTTTTGACAGTAAACTGTCTTCAGCAACCTCACCTTGTTAGCTGAGTTTGGCTGTTCCTCGCCCAGTTTTATTCCTCCTACACAGCTGTTTCTGTTTCAGTTAATGATTGTGTTTCAACCTACATATTGAATTGGTGATCATTAGCACCTGTTTGGTATAATTGTTTAATCATACACCTGACTATATGCCTACAAAATCCCTGACTTTGTGCAAGTGTGTACCTAGAAGAATTGATGCTGTTTTGAAGGCAAAGGGCACACCAAATATGGATTTGATTTAGATTTTTCTTCTGTTCACTCACTTTGCATTTAGTTAATTGATAAATATAATCTATTAACATGTCTATTTTTGAAAGCATTCTTACTTTACAGCATTTTTCACACCTGCCTAAAACTTTTGCACAGTACTGTATATATATATATATATATATATATATATATATATATATATATATATATATATATATATATATATATATATATATATATATATATTATTTATTTCACCGGCGGGAGCTAGGGCTGCATGAAGAATATAGGTTAGTATTTGATGATGGCCTGCAGGCCAGGAGTGCTTCTTTTGAGCTGTTAGTGTCTGCGGGCCAGGGCAAAGGACGGGGTCCGGATTTTACACCACAAGAACCTCGTATTGCAGAGGTCGGCCCCATGCGCCCCCGGGACCCCCTGAAAAAACAGATAAATCCTCTGACTCTGCTGAGAATCCTAGAAGCACTGCCTCGTGGACCGGGCCATGCCCCCAGAGGACTGAACGGTTCATAACCTGGTAAGGAAGGAAAGAGAAGCCCTGTCTCCAGGAGCCGCCCTCAAAGAGGTGAGTTTTGTTAGTATTTGGACTTCAGTATTTAAGGACTGTAGATGACTACAGCTCTTACTGGTACAGTGAGAGAGAAACTAAAAAGAGTCTCTGGGTGAGACAAGAAAATAGTGCATGAGCTGCAAAAGAACAGTGTGGCAGGTGGTCCCCTCTGACTCGCTGCGGCGAGGACCCCCATTTTTTAATTAAGGCATGAGTAGCTGCAGCTGACTCGAGGCCAGGGAAGTGAGACTCACTAACCCCCCAAAAGGATGGACCACTGGCTTCCCCGCAAGGACCGTACCTGTGAAGATAAACAAAAGACTGCGTGCCAATGCGCAACATAATACAGGAAAGAGGGACAAACAAGGACAAAGAGAGAGATGGTTAGTAAAATAGGCTATGTGAAACCCTCCGCTCAGTGGAGAGGAAAACCCCCCCTGAGGGTGCGCCGATCCTAAATGAGTGTGGGGTATAGAGCTGGGGAGAGAGACCTGCTTTGGAGATAAGAAGAAATGTGAGTTGAGAACCAGTGCCTTGTAATGACACTACGGGAACAACTGATGAACAGGGGATCTAGGGGACTGAAGGGTTTTTTGATGGATAGGAACCTGGACAAGGAAAAGGAAGGGCAGAGATGGGAGTTTATCTTGGATAATTGAATAAATTGTCCTTGACAAAGCTGGTCAGTCTTGGGTGGGCGAAGGAACAGAATGAAATGATTATCGGGAATTACTGAAAGATAACAAGAACAAATGCCTATGGCTGGGAAACTGGATAGTAATGGTACTGTCAATTCTGCACTTATTAGAAAAACCAAAGAAAGCTGACAGGCACATAGCTTCCATCACCAGGTCGTCAAATAGGTTAAAACATCCCCAGCGCAAAATTGAAATTAATTGGGAAAGGATATGGGTAGTCTGGATGGAGATGATGGGGGAAGGCTCTTGGAAATTCCTCCGAGTGTGAGGCGCACTGCGGGGATGGAAAGAAGTGTCGGCGAGGGGGATGGACAAGCTATGATAATGAAATTGAATACCTGAGATGTAGGATTTTATGGATGCTCACGAAAGATGAAGAATGTCTTGTGCGTGGACGATGAATGCTAAGATCCAATTTTCATTAAATGGAGTAGGGGATATTCGGTTCTGGGCGCAGAATGAAGAGAATGACAACCAACCTGTAGCGTTGGAGGACCTGATAGATGGAGAGAGGGCTGCTGACATGTATTCTCTTGCAAATGAGAGTAGATTGGAGAGCGTTGCGTTTAGTTAAATATAAGATGGTGGAACTAGGGGACCTGAAGAGGGACTGGAGCTGCTGAAGGACCCAGACTGCGAAACTTGGTGATCTGTAAACGAGATAAAGCATCGGCTGCGTTATTGAAAATACCTGGAAGATGATGAGCTTGAATTATGAAGTTGTAAGAAACTGAAATCCACATAAGATAGCGGACAAGTAGCATGATGAGGGGGGAGGAGGATCTGCCTTTATTGATGATATGCACAGTAGATTGATTGTCAATCAAAAATAAAATTGGATTTCCTAGACCAGGAGTGCCCCCAGAGATGAGCTGCTGCGACAATAGGGTAGATTTAAAGGAGAGCTGATGATTTGAGATGCGGGGAGAGATTTTGAATTTCATAAGGCCAGCAGTCATAAAACCATTCATTGCCTTGGACACCTCTGAATCCTAGGGAAGAATCGTCAGTATACTATTATTATTATTATTCGTTTATTTAGCAGACGCCTTTATCCAAGGCGACTTACAGAGACTAGGGTGTGTGAACTATGCATCAGCATAGTCTCGAAAACAAATTAAAGGAAAAATCTTTTGTAGCAAAAGTTCTGCTTTTGAAGGATGAGGAAAAAAACTAAACTATTCTTCTTTAACCATTCTGAAGTAGATTTTGATGTGTGCTTTGGATCGTTGTTGTGTTGGAACGTTCAGTTGCGCTTTAAACCAAGTTTTTGTAGTGCAGGATTTCAGATGATTGGCCAGTATCTTTTCGTATGCTATGGAATCCATTTTACCATGTACTGGAACTAAATTTTCTGTGCCATTAGAGGAAAAACGGCCCCATAGAAGATTATTACCACATCCATGCTTGACAGCAGGTGTTCCTTTCTTTGTATGCCTCACCAGACTTTCTCCAAACGTAACAACTACCAACATGACCAAAAAGTTTGATTTTTGTTCCATCACTCCACAAAACCTTTGACCAAAACTCATATCCATCATTCAAATGCCGCTTCGCAAACCTTAAGCGATTGTCCTTGTGACATTTTCCTAAGAGTGGCTTTTTCCTTGGCCTGCGACCATTGAGACCTTCACCATGCAATACTCGACCTATAGTTGAAATGGAAACCCCAGTCCTACTTGCAGTCAATTCACTTTGAATATCTTTGGCAGTCAAACTCAGATTGTTATTAACCTTCCTCACAATTCTTCTACTTGTTCTTGGTGAAAGAAGCTTCTTTCTTCCAGACCGAGTGAGCGCTGTGACAGTACCATGAGTCTTGTACTTCTTGATAAAGAAACAATAGTTGAAATCGGGATTCTCAAATGCTTGGAAATCTTCTTGTATCCTCCAGCTTTACGATAATAAATAATTTTCTGCCTAAGGTCTTCAGATAGCTCTTTACTTTTTCCCATATTGACTTACTGGTAATGACAGCAATCATCGCATGCCTAACCCGTTTATACTCTCTAAGAATGTTCACCGACAATCCAGCATTTTCTAGCCTTTTTTAGAATTAGGTTCTGCATTATCATATTGAAATTTCTAGCACCTTTACTATCATAGCATCAAAATGTATGAATACTTTTGAATTAGCATTTTTGGAGTTTTGCAAAAACAATGCTGAAATAAATAAATTGTAGACATCTATTTCTTGTATTGCTTGTAACTTTTTCCTCATTCACAAAAGCAACTTTTGCTACAAAATTCTTTGTTTTTCGAGAAATTATACATTTCCATTGGGGTATGTAAACTTTTTGACTACAGCTGTGTATATGTATTCTTCCCTGCTAAAAACATGTGCAAATGCACGTTTGTTTAACTTAATTGTGTAATTAGCACCCACACCTGGGTATGATTGTAAATTAGAACCAGGTGCAGGGTTTAAAAATAAAGCAGTCAGTCTGTTCAAGGCTGCTGCTGTGTGAAGGCGCCCGATTGAATGAGTGCTCAGTCGAATGAGAAAAAGTTATTGTGTGAAGTCTTTCTGTGACTTGTTAAAAAACTGTGTGTTTTTTTATTTTGTTTATTAAAAATACAGCGTAAGCGCTTTAAACTCCAATTTTTAAACGGGCAACAAACCAGAGTGAGTTGCAGCTTGTTTACAATATTATATATATATTATATAATTACCCTATTCGAACCGGGTTTCTTTTTACTACCCGGGTTCAATTATTAATTTGAGAATTTTAAGAAAATGTAGAAAATATGACAATAATAACTGCTGCGACTATTCTTCTCAGGAACTAAATCGGAAAGAAAACCACATAATATCATGTTGGGTTTATGTCAATGATAACCAGGGATCCTAGTTTTCCGCAATAAAAAAAATGAAATTCTCCGATAAAAAAAAAATGAAAATCTGCATTATTACGCGAGTAAAATAAAAGGGCTAAAAATGAGTTTTCCTGCCACATTATAAGGCACACAAACAGTACTATTGGGTAACAGTTAACACAGGAAGTATTTATTGTTGTTCTTGTTACATTTTTTGTGTCTCTATGTTGTATTTTAGTTTATAACTGATTTGGTTATTATCAAACAAACAAAAAAAGCCTCTCCCCAAGTGTAAAACTAAAAAATCTCCAAAAACATACAAAATCTGTGTTTTTCTGTGTTATCATAGAAAATCCACATTTCCGTAGCCTTATTCCGCAGCAAACGGATTACTAGGATCCCTGGTGATAACATCAACCCATATTACCATGTGGCTTCAAAGCCAAGCCCATAGTCCGTTATGAGGCACCCTTTATAAAATCACACTAATTATTTATTTAGGCTCTTTTATACATTGTTTAGTTGTTTTGCCGCAAAATAAAATGCATTTCATCCCTGGTGTGCATACATTAATCCCCAAGCTGATATCTATAGCCTCTGCTGTGCTCTTCAAAAATGTTTACTGTCGTTGCAGACTACAGTGACACCGTACAGCTCAGTTCATACCACCATAGCTAGTTAAACATGTTTGAATGGCTTAGAAACAACCAAGGATTAATTACTTTTTTTTACAAGGTGAGGCAAAGTACTGTAATAACGTTGATTAAAGAAGCAGATATCAGCCTGATAATTAGGAATAATACATTCCGGTAGCCCGCAGTTTAGTGAACCCAGTTTATGATTCCAATGCTATAATATTCACAATTCTAACAATGGTTTAATTGTGAATATTATTACGTCATTTTAGGTAGGTGTTTGGGGGCTTGCCCCCGATGGAAACTGTAACTTACTATACAGAAGTTCTTCTGTGATTTTTCATGGCTGGCTATGGTCCCAATACAGTGATTGCGCAGATATACTTTCTTCCCAAAAAGATCGAATAAGTAGCCTTTATTTAAAAATAAATAAACAAATAAATAAAAAATACAGTATTGCGAGCTGTGTTAATGAAGCAGATTAACAAAGAAAAAGCATGCACTCCAAAATGCATAGGTACAAAATTAAGTTTAGTGTCAGTCAGTACTGAGATTGCTGTATCCGGGTCGATCCTGTACGTGATCGTTCTAATAGGGCTAATTTGCTTTGAAAAAGGGTGTTAGTTATAAGAAGGGTTTTTTTGTTACAGTGAAGTTAGCCCGTAATATATATATATATATATATATATATATATATATATATATACACACACACACACACACATACACACCAACACACAATAGGGATGTACCGATTGTGTTTTTTGGGGCTGAGTCCAATTACCAAATGGCAGATACTGATTCCTGATAGATTTTGTTTTCCATAATAATAATACAATTGGAAACCATCACTTGAAACTGTAATTTGACACTTGACCATTAAAATAAGCTTTGAATAGAACATCACAGATTCTACTTATTGTAGTTTTTTGATAGATTATACATTATGCCAGAAGTGAATTTAGCAAAATATTGGTAAATCAAAAAGATCCATATGTAGATTTTTGTTTAAACTGCAGTTAAAAATGTAAAAGCTTGTAGGCTATTACTATATCACATGAATGCAGGGCTATTTATTATTTATAACCTATAGGCCTACCTGATGCAAAGGTCAACAAACAGAGATGATGACCTGTACAAAAAGAATTGGAAAACCCCAAAGCATACAAATGGTGGATATGCATACACAGAACATCAATTATTATACAGCGTTATCATGACAAAGTTTGCAACAACAAAAAAGTTATAAAGAAGACTGCACTTCCAACCACAAGCCACCACACCCACAACAGTTTGCTCTGACCAATGTGACTCTGACTTGATTGATGAGGAGACCCACAGGCACAGGGTGGCAATTTGGAGATGAAAATTCTGACCCCCCATGTTGAACTTCAGTAAAACATCACAGATTTGAGACAGAGCTTCCAAGGCCAGATGATATTATTATTATTATTATTATTATTATTATTATTATTATTATTATTATTTATTATTATTATTATTATTATGTGAGAATGTCAGTGGCAACGCAGATTACAGATGGTATTTTATTAATAAATTGGTGTATCCTTAGTTTAAATGTGGGTTTGCGCTGCACATCGTCAACTTGGGGGAAAAAAGCAACAACACTTGTACAGTAAATATTTTTATTCATGTCAATTGACATTCAGGAAAGCCAAATAAATGTAAAACATGCTAAACTATTAGAATTCTTCCCACAATGACAAAATAAAACTTAGAGGAGTGCATCTACATCCCATAATAGCACAATACTGCGCTCGGCTGACTTAAACTGCATCTTGGTTGCACAAGACACAAGAGGTACAGTATGTTGCTATGTACTTTGCAGAAGCGGCATTCTTTGGTTCCCAGTATCTCTATGATCTTTAGCTGCATAGATACCGGCACACACCAATACAGGAAGCCTCAGCTTTCATTATAGAAGACGTCGTTAAAATATATTTAAGAAGCACTTGTCCTACTAACCACTGTTTAATGCACACAATACACTCTGATGAAATGATTAGCAAGTATTTTAAGCATCATCATTTACGAATTTGTTTCTCTAATATTAATAAAACTACATTGTTACTTGGCTGTGAATAAATACATTGTTAGCTTTGGAGACAAAAATTACCCTCATAACAAATATTATACACACACACACACACACACCTTTAAATAAGAAACTTTTATAATTGCATCTTGGCAGTGCAATATGTTCATGGACAAAAATTCACACAAGACCTTGAAACAGGGATAAAATACAGCATGCCAATGAAAGTACAGTATCTGATCATCAAAAATGTTTGTAATTGAGAACACTACATCACTGTCCTCCAAACTTTAATTGCAGAACTAAATAATTTCTTCAATCTTGCCAGTCACTCCAAATCCCATACACAGCACCGTATAGAACACTGAATGTTGTTTCTTGCATTCTTGTGGTTAAGACTTCATAATAAACCACAGCAATTACCAGAACATAGTTGTTTTCTTACAAATGTATTAGAATCTGGCATAGAATTTGCATACAACACTGCATAAAGAATGCAAGTAGTTCAGAAAACACTGAGCTGAAGTGAAAGAAAGATACAGCAGAATACTGTAAACGGGCACTGCGTGTAAAATTAGACAATAGAAGGCTGTGACGCTAACCATACTGCCTTTTGTGCCTCCCGAAAGAGAAAAAGACAACTCAACTTCCAGTAATGCCATTCAGGTTTTATTATACACTGACAAAGCCAATGTAGAATAGTGTGTAGGTTCTCTTTCAACTGATTTTAAGAGTGATTTTATAGGCTGTATTTTCGCATTTTAGCTTTGGTTTTAAGGATACAAAATGCATTCTTTACAGTTCCCCATTTTAAATGTTATCAGAAATATTGGACCCTATTCACAGTGCTGTAAAGTTTTTTCAAAGTCTGGTATGTTGAATTACTGTAAATAGTTTGACATTCACGAAACTATTCAAGACCGCTGTTGGCTTATGTCTAATTTTCAACAGTCTAGAGTAGTTTCATGCATACAAAGCTTTGTGAATAAGGCCCTTGAATGTATTCACAATAAGGTGTTGTATCATCACCAGATGGCCCTCAGTAAGAGGATTGGATGCTGAATCTCCTCAATGATCGGAAAGGAAACTAAAACCATGCGTCAATACTAAAGCGTTAAAAATGTCTGTATCGCTGACCCTATCGCTGACTCTCCCTTCACAGAAATTCCCCTACTTGATTGAACTGAAAGCTGGAGACCAGCCCAGTAGTTGCTGATATAACCGGACACTAGCTAACAAACTGCTCCAGCTGCAACTCACCAAACCAGCATGGCAAAATGAAAGGTGACTTTCATGCTTACTCAGGTAGTGGCATTTAAAAAAAAATGTGACCAAACATCTCTTAATTTACAAAACAGTGTGACTTTTAAAATAATGTGACTAGAATATATATATTTTTTTATTTTTTCTTTATGTGCCTTACACAGAAATTTATAGGAAAATGATTGTTCACCACATATAATAATAATAATAATAATAATAATAATAATAATAATAATAATAATAATAATAATAATAATCTGTGCCTATCTGTACTTCAACACCTTGTACAGAAGACAATTCTGTCAACAACCTTTTTGTGTTTTTTTACAATTATTTTTTGTACATTTTGCAGTCACCGCTCAGGAAACAGTGCGAGTTGATTTAGCTGATTTAAAAAAGAATAATTTTATGAGACAGTGTACATGCAATCTAGTGATGCCACACTGTGTTGTGTGTTTCTGTTGTACTCAAGCAAGTTTAATTTGGAAACTTTGGTATCAGTCCCTTAACGTTTTTAGTATCTGAAAAAATGAGAGGTGGTTGTAAAGTGGAAATAGTAATGAATATACTGTAAGTATGAATCATTCATTGAAAAATGGTGGGCAAATGGTGCCTTGAAACAGTTACTGTAGAGGCAACAGCAGAAAGCCAGTGAGCCTGTCAGTATCATTCATAAAGTTCACAGGGGTTAAAATAAACGTACCTGCAAAAACAGTACCTTTTTACTTGACAATCACATTGGTCTACATCAGTAATATGGCCAGTGGTTAATGGCAAAATATGGCAGCAAAACTGTTCAGTACGTCATAGACTACAGCTCTGTACCAACTATGAATACTATATCCCAAAATGTGCTGTCTCCATCATGCTGAAATCTAACAAGTCACATGAAAACAGTAAGACAGCCACATTGTGCCAGAGGCCAATGTCAAGTCATGGACACATTTTACCTGTAGTATTTACAAAACCCTACAAAGTTAGTAAGCCAAGAGGTCTTGTTGATGTTTCAACAGTGCAGCAGAATATTAAAGAAACTTATAGGATATAGTTGTGTACCAATATTGCAAAGCATGGTCTTTACTATCCTGAACCAACAAATCAAATGACCACAGTATGGCATCTAAATAAGACCACAGGTCAAAGTGAAGGGCACCCTTCCATTTTGCCTGTAGAGGTTCCATAACAATTAAAATATGAAGTTTGTATGTCTGATAAGAGACATAGAGGAAGTGGCAGATACTGTACTGTATGAGGTAAAATACTGTACTATTATACTGAAAAAACATGGGATCTACTTGTCCAGTATGGTTACTGTATATATTAAAATGGGCAGCAGTGTGGAGTAGCGTTTAGGGCTCTGGACTCTTGACCGGAGGGTCGTGGGTTCAATCCCAGGTGGGGGATACTACTTGAGCAAGGTACTTTACCGAGATTTCTCCAGTATAAACTCAACTGTATAAATGGGTAACTGTATTTAAAAATAATGTGACATCTTGTAACAATTGTAAGTCGCCCTGGATAAGGGCGTCTGCTAAGAAATAAATAAATAAAAAATAAAAAATAAAATAAAAAATGGAAACAGGTAATAGAATGACTTGCAAAACCAGTATACAAGTGAAAAGAAAAGGAAGCATAACTGAAAATATTACTTGAGTAGATTCACATGGCTTTAGAGGTACAGCAAAAAACCAAACAAACATGAGGACGACAAAAGTTATAATGTACTGCAGTATATAGCAAATCTATAACAAGCATACAATAAAATATCACTCGGAAATCAATTATGTAGAGCACGTCTCAGACATCACAGTATTCAGTGAAACTGTAAAGGATGTTAGACTTATTTATAGCAAGCAATCTAATTTTCAAACACTCCACCGAGTCCCCTAAAATTAATCTACGTTGGGAAACTTCCAATAAACCTCTACTTGTTAGAGGCTTCTCAGACTACTGATTTCCAGTAGCTGGTAATCAATACTATTAAAAATGTTATAAAATTTTTTAAAAATTGCTTGTAAAACCATTTTACAGATTCCCTGCAGATTTCCTGTTACCTTAAATGTGCCCTACAAAAACCTGTCCCTCTCACAGCAGGGACAGATTCCCAAGATATGCACCCTTATTGCATTGAACCCTGCTTAAAAAGATTAAATCCAGGCTATAAAAATATTGTAATGTGTTTATCCTTGTGTTGGATGACCTTAACATTCCAATCATGAACTGCATACGGGAAATTGAAAGTCAACTGTGTTCTTTAAACTAACTCAGCTAGTTTTCAATTCTGATTAGTATTCTGGATACTGAGTATCTGAAATACATAACCACCAACGCATGTTAACAGCATATTCATAATATGCATGCATATATATATATCTCATAATAAATGAATGCAAACTTGCTGACTGAGAATCAAAGTACACACAAGCTGCTTACCTGGTCTGCTGCCTCCCTTCTCGTGTCCCAGCTGACCGCAGCTGTTAGAGCCACATGTATAGACGCTCCCTTCACTCAACAGGAAAATAGAGTGGTGTCCCCCGCAGGCAATATCCTTCAGCCCCCTTCCATTGAACACTTCACAGCTCCTCGGCTCGAAAACGGTGCTCACCGTGTCTCCTAATCCAAGCTGGCCAGCAGCCGTGTTACCCCAGCACAGCATTTCAGCTCGAGAAAGCTCTACAGAAGCCAGCTTTCTTTGGTAATCTTAGAAAGAAACAGAAGTCTGAAAATAAGAGAATCACAGCAGTTACTACACTCGGACATCATCACGATATCCCCCAAAGCAATTGCAGAAGAAGAAAGAAAGGGTGCCATAAAAAGATAAGAAACCTGGAAGATGTTTAAATAACACTCAGTGACTCTAATCCTGCTACTCTCCAGGCTCAGGCTCAGATCTCAATCCTATGGAGCAACTCCAGCTTGCTGCTGAAAGTGCAAGCCAAGCTGGGATACATGGCATGTTAAAGCAACCCACACAGTGCGGTCACTTAACGTGAGCATGAGGCAAAAAGACAGTCAGTAAAATATGTTTGTATTGGTACTATGCCCTACTATAAATAAAAGGATTCATCACTGTAAAAATCTGACTCAGAATGACTGCCATGGAAATGCCCTTACACCACACTCTGTAATATATTTAATTTGACTTGCAAACCACTGCGAGATACTTCAGTTCTTGAAAAGCGCTGTACAAGTATTTTTTGCTGTTAATAAACTACAATAAAAAAGGAAGAAAAAAGAACAGACTGACTGAAACAAAATACAATTATATTTGCGTAAAATGTCATTTTAAACTTTTACAATAAACACAGAATGAGCATTACCCATAAATAGCTTCAGGAAAACTATATGAAATGTAACAGAAGTCAAGCTAGTCATATACACACCAGGGTGATATCAAAGAATCTGTATGGCACACATTTAAATTGTACTTTTACTGAATTTTAGAAGGTACTCCTGATAGAGTTTGTTCATGTCTACATTTGTACCCTAGGGCTGGGTGGCTAAACGGAAAGGCAATTGGGTAGGAAGGCTTACACTTCTAGATGGAATATGTGCAATCAACTGTGAAGCTCAGTTCAGTGACAAGCAGACAAGTGTCCACATCACCTAAGTCAACAACACAGTTGAACCTTACTAACACCTTTATAAGAAGAAAGTTTACAAACGAGAGGAGGCCATTCAGCCCATCTTGCTCAATAGCATTTTATTTCATATAAATAGATAGCTATATGTTTTTCTTTTTCATTTTACCAGTTTTAATGTATTGCTCTCCTTTTAATGTTTCCTTATCATAATCTGGTGTAAATGATTCTTATATATACACAAAAGGAAAGTCTGTCATTTGTGAGAGAGGATAGACTATAAGAATAAGTGTATCTGACTCGACTTTTCTTTTGCGGAAAGAACATGTGTTCCCTGTAAAGCTATTTATTAGAGATGACAAAACATATCGCATTTTTACATTTCTTACGAGTTTTATTTTATGTTTGCTCACCTTTCAGTGCGCTTTAATAATGTTTTTATTTGGCTGAATAATCCTTAAACTTTGATTTGGTTGAATATGTTACTTTCTTTAAAGAAATGTGTTAATCCTGATGAAAAGTACTTATTTAATACTAATTTTATCTTTAATTTAAATCAAATAATTTAAATGAGTTCTAACCACATTTAAAAACAGCACAGTACAGAATAGTATACAAAATAAAATGATGTACTCAATCTTAACTTGAAAAATACATATACTTAGTGATAAAATGGTACAATAATAATAATAATAATAATAATAATAATAATAATAATAATAATAATAATAATCTATTGAGTTAAAGTTAAGTATGATGCAATCAAAAACGCTGATGTACATTTAAAAAAAAAAATTAACATCACAACTTAATGCTGAAAGACTTGATATTTAGATTTTTCTAAAGAAACCCATGAACAAAGTTTGTACTTTAATAGTTATCAAACACATTGCTTAGTATTTTTTCTCCTCTCTCAGAAATGTGGTCAGGAGATTTGGTTAATTAAAGTTAAATCTGATATCTCAGAAACTCTAGCTGACATACTGCTTTGTCTTTAAACTCAAACAAGTGCTATACTACTAAGTGGTAAATACATATAATTGATTTTCAACTGAATCTGTGTATAGATTTGAAATATTTTCAAGTCAGTCAAGCAGAGATGAGTTTTTCATAAGCAAAGGCATTTAAACCGCAAATGTGAACAGGGTTGCAGACCTAAATATGCGACGGCCCCTGAGGTGGCCCTGGGCTAGCCCAGTAGTGTGAACAGGGTCAAAGAATAAGCTGTAGCTTGTGGATAGCTGGACCGATGCCCATCCACCCCAACAGTCTACATGTCTGTCTGAAAGTATCATTTTAATGAACACTGACACTTTGGAATACAAACAATGTCCTCTGTAAATCCCACATCGAGGACCAAAACTGCAATTTAATACAGAGGTGGAACTTTAACTGTGCTAGAGAGTTATTAACCAGTCTTGTAAAAATGACAATGAAAAGTCTATTCCCTTTCCATTTTTCACAGAGGATAAAATTACAACATGTAAAAGAAATTTAAAACAAATAATAATTTCAAAAACTATTAGCCTTAACTAAGTGCTTGCAAGTACACAGTATACAATATTCAATACATGACAGGAAATCAATGTGGGCTTTTTTCTTTGCAGATCATATGGTTTAAAAAGTCTAAGGGCAATAAAGACACTCATCTGTCTAAATCGCCTGACTGCAGGAACCTATACAACCTGAATAGATTATATATGATGTATTGTTTTTTAAAACTTCTGAATGAAATTGGCAACAAATACTGTGCGTACAAAAGACATCTGAAACTTATGCTGACAACTGAATGTTCTGTTTTTGGGGATAGATACATTTTTAAGGGATAACCTAACAAAACTCCAGGGACTTTATTATTATTATGATTAATTTCTTAGCAAATGCCCTTATCCAGGGCAACTTACAATTGTTACAAGATATTATATCTTGTATTATTTTTACATACAATTACATTATTTTTACATACAGTTACTTATTTATACAGCTGGGTTTTTACTGGAGCAATCTAGGTAAAGTACCTTGCTCAAGGGTACAGCAGCAGCAGCGTCCCCCACCTGGGATTGAACCCACGACCCTCCGGTCAAGAGTCCAGAGCCCTAACCACTACTCCAAACTACTGCCCTTTGCTAATAAATAATAATAACTACTTCCATACCAAAATTCAGATGACTTTTTAACCACAAGAAAGTTTCACCTTTTCCCACTTTAATGTTTTAGATACAAACTAATTTTTCTAGATTAAGAGAAATAATGCACTTTATTCTTTGACTAACTCACGAGTTGAGGTTGTGACTAGAGCCTGACAAGCAAGTCCAGTAGGATCATTAAGATATTCACCATGCATGTTCCAGTGCTTTACAATGAGTACTTTTTTACAAAGATTTTTATTTTTATTTTTTTTTTATATAAATCTGATTGGTACCATTTTTGACCAGAAGAGTTAAATTTGGTGTTTGTTCAAAGATGGTGGTTAAGGCAAATATGAACTAGGCTATGTGCGCATTACATGATTGTTGTGTACATCTATACATCCATACCAACAATTATGTAGATTTTTACTCCACAATATATATATATATATATATATATACATATATATACATACATATATATATATATATATATATATATATATATATATATATATATATATATATATATACACACACACATATACACTGTATATATAGGTTTAAAAGGAGGCATAACTGCATTGTACCTTTTGTGTACATGCAAAAAGAAAAATACAAATTCATATAGGCCTATGTATATTATTTTGTGTTGCGAACAACCAGGACAATCAGAAAAAAAAAAAATCCCTTAAAATCTAGCCCTATTTTTATTCTCTGGCTGTAAGCGAACAGGGCCAGGTCTTCTCCTGGGGAGCAGGAAGTGATGGCCAGCTCAGACGAAGTCGTTAAAGTACCAAGATAAAAGAACCAGATTGTTTATTTTGGCAATGCCTAGTTTTTAAGGGCCCTATTATGAACTGCATGCATACAGACATATTTCACGGCAATATCAAAAGGTGATCTTGCTGCAAATGGGATTATTTTATTTCGTTATGTAGAGAATTATAAATCATACAAGACTCTAATAACAACTGACAGATAAGTGAGGTAAAGCACAATAAAAATTCATAGTATAAGCAGTGAAAAGCAAGATAAAGACTGTCCACCTTAATAAGGGTTTGCTTTGCAGGCTGATTAAGAAGCTGTGTGAACACAGACTAACTCAATTAATGTGTGGCAGCCAACACTGCATAGCTCTCTCAAGAGGAAGGAGCCTTATAAACATTCTTTGTTGCCACAGAGATAAATACGGCACAATTTATTACTGACATGGCCCAACCTTTCACTAACCACATTTGTAATTTATCGAATCGTGAAATGAGGGAACAGTAAGTTTAAATTATAAACAGCACCTCACGTTCTCTTCTTAAACGGTACAGGAAAAGAAGAAAAAAAACTTACTTGTTGCTTCAAAATAATGATATATATATATATATATATATATATATATATATATATATATATATATATATATATCAAGTTTTTTTGCTCTCTCTCTCTTCTCATGTGCCTGTACTAAGAAGAGTCAACGACCCGACGTGTGAAAATGTTTGCAGCACAAAAACGCAAAGATGATGTGCTGTTAACCTTTACCAGTTAAGTAAAAACATATTATTACATAGTAAATAAACAAATAATATATACCCAAGTATAGTCATGAAAGTGTTTATCGCTTTAGCGTAAATACTACCTGTGAAAACACTAAACAGAAGTTTTCAATTTAACATCCGTCGTCAATCTCCTGTTTATTCCTGTTTGCATTGATCCTCAGTGAGATCAGCCATGATACCCACTGAACATCGCAATTACTGAAGATAATTTAAAACATTCGTAACAACACTTTTCTTACCTGTAAATTCGCATCCCTTATTTGTTGTGCTAAGCTTGTCAATAACAAGGAAGTTATGATTCGGATAAGAACTGCGCGTCATAGGTCACATGAGCTTGCCTTCAGGTGAAAATAATCGAGAACAGATAGTGTTGTTCCAGCAGGCGTCCTGATTTACTGCAGATAACATTCCTGTTCCATGTTGTTAAAAAAAAAAAAGAAAGGACAATATTGCCTTGGTGCCTGTTTACTAATTTACCCCCTTTGTATTTTGTAAAACACACAATGCTTAATTGGATTTCCAGGTTGTTTACATTCCGTATATATCTATAAGGATAACACCTTACTGTGTGAACAAATAAATACATCTTACTCTCCTCAATAAGAAAGATGTAGTATAGCTTTAAATACCTCATATATACATACCGTACACTGGCGGTCAAAATTATGGCGACGCCTGGAAATATTACTGATATATACTAAAGAATCAGCATAAACTATTACTAGCATGTGTTCTAAAAATCTGAGCCTCCCCCTCCAAATGGGCCTCCCGTAGCAGATTTTCAGACTAGTCTGATAAATACTAGTGCCTCGAGAGCGACCTAAATCGAACAAGAGGAAGTTCATTTGGAGAAGCAGAAATGACAGCTCCAAATGGGCTACTATGTGTTTTGACTGAAATGTGTAGGTTTTAACCCACTAAAGCCCAGATAAGCTCATTTGGAGGGGCAGGAATTTACAAGGTAGATAGATAACAGCAACATCTTGAGGAAGTTATTATTTATTTAGCAGAATTACAGTGGTAACAACATATTTGATACAGAATAAATACAGTTACACAAATACAGTGCAAATACATATAGGTACAACAACAAATTACAGGATTCTGGAAAGATATTTCAAGCTGTCTGTCCAACAAGCTTTCGATTCAACTACCAGTTCATGTTCATCACTTCCACTTCACTTTTTTCCAAAATCACTTGGATTTCTTTAACATTTTAATATTACAGGCTAAACATCACATCCACAAATGTAAACATAAAGGAATAAAACCAAATATGTATGTTTTATTAAATAAGTGGAATATCACATGGTGTGTGTATAATATATATATATATATATATATATATATATATATATATATATATATATATATATATATATATATATATATATACATACACCTGTACAAACATCTGTAAAACTTGTTTAACTGTATAACTGTTACTTTGAATAATACCCTAGTGATATTTATGTTTATGATTATCAATTAAAAAAAAAGGAAAGCTGCGCTTATACATTAAAGTGAAAAAGAAAGACTTCATTTCCCAGCGTCCCTCCCTTTCACAGCTGCTAGGTTTGCTCAATTATAACAAAGATCTTCTATATATACAAGATGGTCAACTCCGCCAAAGATCCTCTATACACAAGATGGTCAACTCCGCCGATTTAACATTGGAATTTCCGCCCGTGTCTAAGCAATGCATCATGGGAATCCAAACATTTCCGGTAGCGAATAATGTAAAATCTGCCATATTTCCTATTCCAAGCCTTCTCTTTTTAAAACGATTGCATTTTTAAACACGATTCACCTAGATTTATTTAGAGACATACATCCTTTCTTATGTTCTTATACGTGTTATTATTTCTACGATCGATGTTTTCTCCTGGCCTGACAAGAGCTCTTTATCGCAGAAGTGCAGACAGACATTGCCACTTTCATGCATATTCATGAGCAGCCAAGACTCGGGCATATTTTGGTTGTCAAGGATAGACAGTAACTAGTACCACAGTAGAATGCCTCGGAGGTTCTGACAATATTGAAAAAAAAATGGTAATATCTCCATTTACATTTTTCCGCGGGATAAACTTTGAATATCCGTAAATCAAATATAAAGTTTAAGAGGATATAAGTAAAACATACATAAACTAGATTAAGAACTACTATTGTTAGAGTATTCAAAACTGTGCAGTCATGAATTGCAACAGTAACTGAGCTAAGAATATAAATACAAGCTGATAATTTAAAAAGAGATGTCAATTTACATATTTTTAAATGAAGTTGTTGCTTAATTAATAACATAAATATACAAAGTATTTAAAATAATAGACACTTCTTAATAATGTGTAAACAATGGATCATACATATAAGGAGAAAGGATATGAAACAGACTTCAACCTATGACAAGCTTTTAAAAGAAATCCATCTTTTTAAATGAAGCAGTTGCTATTAATTAATAGATACAGACATTAAATAGACAATGGTTTTTTAATTATGCATTTATACAGTAGATGCTGCTTATTAGCAACTCTGATAGACAACTTTTGGTTATTAACATTTTTACAGGAACCAATCCTTTTTTTCGCTTATTAACAACATTCAGATAATGACAACTTTTTGATGACTACCAAGCAGCATCTACTAAATAAAAAGCTGGATTCAGGAGTTGTAAAACTTACAAAAGATCACCCAGATGAAAATTGAAAAGGGAGATATTTGTTTTTACTGTGTTGCCACAATTAAATGCGGAAAAGCTCAGAGGCATTAACACTATTTGTAGTAGTGATTGCAATAATAATAATAATAATAATAATAGGCCTAATCTACCCACTACCAAACAAATAAATAAATAAACAACAAAAGGAATAATTAAATAAATGTCAGTGCCGTTGTGCAGAGAACTCACTGTGTGTCCCTCAGGCTTTGCAAGGCACAGGCATACTGAGGCAGCCAGTGGGGCTGTGTGTCCCTCCCCCAATAGGACAGCCACTGCCATTTTGTGTAGTCTTGGTCTGCAATTAGACCCCACACTTCACTACCATAAAGTCAATTGGGTGACAACAATTTTGAGCCAAATTGTTATAGGGAGATTTATATTATAGAGCCACCTCTTCATGGCATAAAAAGCCCTGCGTGCTTCCTCCTTTAATGCATTCACTGCCAAGTTAAAGCTTCCTGGCGCACTGATTGTCAGACCCAGGTATGTGTAGTTGGTAGTGTGTTCCAGGGAAGTGTTGCATAGAGTGAAGTGGTATTTGTTTTTCTTCTAGAATGCCGTAATATTGGTCTTATCCATGTTTACTGTCAGGGCTCTGCTGCAGCTCATGTTTGGTGGGCAGCAGCAGGACCAGGTCATCTGCGTAGAGCAGGAATTTAATTTCTGTGTCGTGTAGAGTGAGGCCAGGGACTGAAGACTGCTCCAACACTGTGTCAGCTCATTGATATAGATGTTGAACAGTGTTGGGCTCAGACTGCAGCCCTGTCTCACTCCACGCCCGTGTGAAGAATTCTGTTCTTTTGTTAACAATTTTCACACTTATTTTCTGAATACATTGACTTTACGATGTCATATGCTTTACCTTCTACACCACTATGAAGAAGTTTAACGAATAATTGAATCAAATTAATCAAATGCCTTTTTTAAAATCAATAAAGGCGGCAAATATTTTTCCTTTATTAGTTTGGTGGACCTGTTTGTTTATTACTGTGTGTAGGGTGTAAATATGGTCAGAGGTGCGGTGGTTTGGTAGGAAGCCAATCTGACACTTACTCAGGACACTCGGTAAGGATGGCCAGTATTTGAGTGTTGATGATACTGCAGAATACCTTCCCCAGGTTACTGCTCACACAGATACCTCTGTAGTTATTTGGGTCGAATGTGTCTCCACTTTTATAAATGGATATTATAAGTTATTGGTTCCAGGTCTTAGGGAAATAGCCAGCTCTCAGTAATAGATTGAGGAGTTTGAGCAGGGCCTACTGCAGCTTGGGGCTGCTGTGTTTCAGCATCTCACTGTTGATGCTGTCGGGCCCACATGCTTTCCTGGATTTGAGAGCCTTGAGTTTATCTTTTAGCTCTTGCTGAGTTATTCGGGTGTCTACGGGGTTCTGGTTTTATTTGATGCAGGATTCTAATCTTTAAAGTTTTTTGCAAATTGCATTTTGAGTTGTCTGTTCTTTGTTTTGTATTTCTTCGTAAAGGTTTTCATAATGTTTTTTTCCCCCAAATGTTTCCATTTTGGATTTCCATTTTTTCAGTTTTTGTTGAATTTAAGTTGTTCCAGATTTCCCAGATATTATTTTGGTTGGTTGACTCCCCAATTTCACAATATCTGAGGTGTGTGGGGTGGAGGTGGGGGTTGTGAGCAGAGGAAAGAGGGAGAGGCAGGGAGATGAGGTTAGAGGAGTTAGATTTGCAGTGGCAGGGAGAAGGCAGGGGACAGGAACAAGAGGAGAGGGTTACGGGGGTATTCAAGGTAGTAAGTAGGAAAGGAAGTAGACATGTCTATGGGAGAGGGTGGTGCCAAGAGGGAGGTGAAAACAGACAAGTACAGGAGGAGCGAGAGCATTAAATAATAAGAGAAAAGAAAAAAGAAAAATGTATGCAAACCTGT
Source organism: Acipenser oxyrinchus oxyrinchus (assembly GCA_030684275.1). Lineage (NCBI taxonomy): Eukaryota > Metazoa > Chordata > Actinopteri > Acipenseriformes > Acipenseridae > Acipenser > Acipenser oxyrinchus. The sequence goes on from CM060247.1 coordinate 47,965,163, forward strand.
GTTTTTGTAATCATTTAAACCTTCTCTGGATGTCCAAATAAAGCCAATTTTTAAAATCTTTTTCATATATATACCTGTAACAGGGAAGATCTGTGCTGACTGTCTGGCACATGCATGGTTCTGCAGGAAGAGGGCAGCAACCCGTAATCCGCCTGTCAGTCATGGCAATGACACGGAGAGGTGGGACGAGGGTGTGTGATCTCTCCCTCTCTCTGAATGGTTGGGAGGCAGGCCTTGGGGGCTTGCTGAGCCTAAAATAACGCTCTGTTGTTCCCTCAGGTCGGCCCCTATAGGACGACAAACGAACAAGTGGAATCTCTATTGCCGGACCGAGATCAGCCGGAGAATGAAAACAAAACAAAATAAAATAAATATAGGGGTAGGGGAAGAACCGTGGGCAGACCCAAAAGTATAGACCGTAGTTTGTGGGAACGGTTGAGTGTAGGACGGAGACCCGGACCGTGCGGGTAGCGACTGTGGGGGAAAGGCTGCAGAGTGCAGCATCTTTATTTTGTAGTTTTGTTAGTAGTGTTTTGTTTTCCCTTTTTGTGCCTTTTGTTTTTATTATTATTTTGAGCACTTGTATGCACTGGACTGTCTACCGTATTGGTAACCCTGTGGTCCTGATTACTGTTGGCAGTATGCAGGCCATGGACAACAGCACCCTCTGTGGGTAAAAATAAATCAGTGCGCCTGAACGGCGTTACAAATAAAGTTTTGCGTCAGTGAATTGCCCACCACCCTTCCACAATGCCCCTCAGTCTGCTTCTATAATTGCACCACATTAAGCTCTGTATCTGTGTATCTATTTTATAATGCATATGTTGTTTCAAAGGTTTTGGCAGGGCAACTTCTTGAACTTCATACAAACTGTTTTAAATTTAGATTTCCGCTGTTTAAATATATTAGGATTTCTGCAAACCAGTTCTAAATTTACATACCCAAGAAATTAAAGTACAGACCAAGACACAGGTAAGTAAGTACCTTGCAAAACTGACAGTATGGTGGCTATGCATATTTTCTCCTTGTTGCTGGTATAATGTCCGACACCAACCCCAGCTGTTTATTCTTGACTCTTTTTGAGTACTATGTATTACATTATAAACTGTTACCCTCCCTTCACCCTGTAAAATGTATGCATATTTCAAATGTACCATTATACCCATCCATCCAAAGCAACAAGAATTGTTTCAGGAATTTGATTTTATTACTAGAAAAAATGGTATAAACAAATTCGCAACAGCAGCTACATGATGATACAGACAGAAGATTTTCAGAACCATTTGCTCTATGCTATCTTATGCTGTAAACATGACTGCTTTTAAAAGGGAATGCAAGTTACAATTAAGGCAATGTTTTTAAAAATACATTACAACTTCTTAATTAATATCCTTTCTACAATTATTGAATAATAATCCAAAATAATACAGCAGCAAAATTGAAGGTCTTATCCCTATATGCAAAATGTTTTAAAAACCAGAAGTTATACATGTGAATATTTAAAGTTAAAAAAAGAAATAAAAAGACTAAGAAATTTACACAGGGTGCGGTTTGATCAAAATATAAAATCGGAACGGTTTAAAGTAAAATAATATGTTCCTAATAAAAATTTAAAAAGAAAAAAACATCTAAACTCACAATGCCATTTGCTGTCATTATCGCCATTTCTTCTGAAGAGAGAAACACCAGGTAATCTTACAAAATTTGAAACAATGTATGAATATTGTACAAGTTTTAACATCCATTTGTATTTTTCTCCTTTCAGAAAACAAAATGCTTCAGTTAAAGGCTTTGTGAATTCTCCCACAGTAGTCTATTACCTAATACAGTATCAACAATGTAATAAGTTTTTGGAACCTGTACCACGGAATAAATTTGCAATAATGTTTTTAGCATCCATGAAGTTCCAACAACAAAGATTTTATTTACAGCAGTGCAATTTGAACAGTATAACAATATACAAAAATCCACAATTAACAGTAGCTCTGATTAAACTGTTATTCTCAATTCTCACTTTTGGGCCAAGAAAAAGTCAGGTTATTATCATAACAAAGGTTCCCTGAAATAGAAATAACCATTACCGAATGGATGTTTACCTGTAAAGATCCTGCAACCTGAATAGAATACCAAAGCTGCACCTGTGACGTAGCCATACTAGTACACAGGTAGTAGTATAATTTTTCCTTCAAACATGCTGCAATCATGGATGCAGCGACCTTGAAGGTTAATGGTTACATTTCTATTTCAGGGACCCATGGTTTTGATAATAACCCAACGTTCCCTTTCAAGTACGAAATGTAACCATTACCGAATGGACGAGTGTACCAAAGCCGCCGCAAGGCAATATTGCATGACGACCAGACTGCCACTGCTACTGAGCCTTGTGAGTTACCATTCAGAACCCCAGAAACAAGTAGCTAGGGCTAAAAAATTGAGGGAGAACTAACCTCTGTTATGTTGTAAGGGTTGACCCTGAAGCCACCCTCAACACTCTGGTTCCAAAGCCAGGGTTTTGGGGATCCATGACATTCAGTCGATAGAATCTTGTAAAGGTATGGGGAGTAGCCCAAACCGCTGCATTGCAAATGGCATTGACAGACGCACCCGGGAACAAATCCCACGAAGTTGCCATGCCCCTGGTGGAATGGGCAGTGAGCTTTTCTGGAGGGGGCAAGTTGGCTCGCTCATAGTCTCCAACTTTGTGTCCTGTGCACATAATAAGCTAGTGCCCGCACAGGGCAGAGCATATGGAGATGTCGCTCCCTGTCAGATTGGAAAGGAGTTTGATGGAAAGCCTCCAATACCACAGACTAGTTGACGTGGAATGCCAAGATAGTTTTAGGCAAAAAAGTAGGATTGGTACGAATCATAACCTTTGTCCTGGCTTTCTATAAAAATTAAGCCGGCTTTAGCAATTGAAAATGCTTGCATCTCACTCACTCGCTTAGCGGAGGTGATTGCAAGCAAAGAAGCTGCTTTAAGTGACAAAAATTTCAGCTCAGCTGAATGTAAGGGCTCAAATGGAGGCTTCATGAGTTCCTCAAGCACTATGTTAAGACTCCAGCGAGGAACAATATCCTTCAGGAGGTGAACAAAGCCGCCGAGCTCCTTTCAAAAATTGTCCCGCCAGGAAGTGGGGAGACTGAGTCAATTTTGACATGGCAGGCCGAAATGGCTGCCAGATAGACCGTTAACATGGAGGGGGATTTCCCCTTGTCAAACAGGTCCTGCAAAAATTGCAGTATTATTGCCATGGGACAAATCGTGCGGTCAAACCCACGAGGCAGACACCATGTCTGAAAGACACCCCACTTGTACCCATACTAGGAAATTGTGGACGCTGCTCTGGCATTTTGCAGGATGTCAAAGACCCTACTGGACAGACCCAGACGGCTTAATTGCAGCTGTTCAGGGGCCAGACCCAGAGCTGTAGGCTCAATGGGTTGGGATGCCATAAGGTTCCCTGTGCCTGACAGAGCAGATTGCGGCAATTGGGCAGGCTTCAAAGCTGGTCACTCAGGAGCTGCATCAGAGCTGAAAACCAAAATCTCCTTGGCCAGAATGGGGCTATTAATAGACACAGCGGGAGCATGCTGAGCAGTGGGAAGGCATACAATAGTCGGCTACTGGTGTGCCAAGGCATTTATCGCCAGCGGGTCCCCGTCTCCTGTTATGGAGAACCCAAGGGTAGGTCGATTTCTGGGAGGCAAAGAGATTTCTGCTCTCCCGTACCTGTCCCAAATGAGGCTCACCACCTCAGGGTGAAGCCGTCACTCTGAGGCGCTGGGAACTCTCCTGGAAAGGAGGTCCGTTGCCCAGTTTACCACCCTGGGCAGGTGTACTGCCCGCAGCGAGAGGAAGTGTTGGTGTGCCTACAGCAACAGCTTGCAGGCCACACGATGGAGACTTGGAGACCTGAGGCCGCCCTGGTGGTTAATATAAGCCACCATGGTAGTGTTCTCTGTCCGGACAAGCACGTGTCTCTCCCTTGAACCGCCTGTAAAAAATTCTGCAGGGCCAGAAACTGCCTGCAGCTCCAAAAGATTTATGTGGCGACCCTGCCACAGGGGGTTCCATAGCCCTGTGCACCCCTGCCGTTCCACACAGCGCCCCAGCCGTGGCTGGACGCATCCGTGATGATGACCTCTCTTCTGGTGACGCTGCCCAGTGTTACGTCTAGATGTAGATGGGCAGGCTGTGTCCACCAAGAGAGCACCTTTAGACAGAGGCGAGACACTGTCACTAGGCGGCCCGGTTTCAACACTGGCTGAAAAACCCTGTTGTTAAACCAGGCTTGGAGAGGGCGCATGTGCAGGAGACCCAAAGGAAGTGCCTGGGAAGCTGCTGGCATCAAGCCCAGAAGTCTCTGGAAAGTCACAACTGTAAGTGCTGTATTGAGCTGAAAAAGCTTCAAACAGGTGGCTATTGTCTGCACTCTGTTGTCCGATAGAGTGGACAGCATAGACTTGGAGTCCAATTACAATCCTAGATAAGAGGCTATCTGCATAGGTGTGAGCTAGCTCTGCACAATTCACCGTCAGGCCCAACCGATGAAGGTGGCCGGTGACGAGTTCTGTGTGGGCCTCTGCCTGTGCTGAAATGGCAGTACACGGAACTCGTACGCTGTTCCTTGGAAAGGGAACCGCAGGTACCTCCTGTGCCCTGGCTTTATGGGGATGTGGAAATATGCATCCTTTATGTCCACCATGGTGAACCAGTTGCCTGGCCTGATTTACTGCAACAGCTATCGCATGGTCATCATTTTGAACCTCCGTCGACTCAGATACAGGTTGACCTGCCTGAGATCGAGGATTGGTCTGAGGCCACCATCCTGCTTGGGCACCAGGAAGTACCTGGAGTAGAACCCTTCCATCAAGTGGAGGGGTTCCGTGCAAATAGCTCACTTTTGTAGCACAGCTGTCACCTCCTGACAGTACTGCAGCATCTTGTGGGTCTGTGACTAATGTTGTAGTCACGCCCCGAAAGGGAGGGGGACTGTGCTTGAATTGGAGAGAATAGCTGGTCTGTACAGTAGGAAGCACCCAGATGTCCGTGGTGCACTGACGCCAATACTCCAGGTGGTTTCCTGAAAAGGAACCCTGGGCTTGTGGCAGCAAGGCCCTAGGGCCGCTGCCAAGCTTGTGGCTTAGCCTGAGGTCTTTGCTTCTGCGGCTGGTGACAGAACTTGTTAAAGTTGCCACGGTGCGCAGCCACCGGCCGGTTATGAAAACCCCCTCTGGCTGTAGTAGCAGCCGGTTGTGCCGGTCTCTGAGGCTGCTGGGGCCTTGGGCACCAGTTTGCTGCTGGTTTGTGCACCTGGGTTGGCCGCTTGGGAAGCAGACTCCCATGCACGGTGAGAGCGCTGCAGCTTCTCATCCACCGCAGGACCAAAGGTATGCCCCGGTGTAATGGGGGCACCTAACAGCGGTGCTTTATCCGCATCAGACACTTGTGCCTGGGAAAGACAAAGCTGTCTTCTTGCAGCTATCAAAGCAGCAAGAATCCTGCCCACAGCCTGTCCGTTCAGTTTGGAGATACGGAGCAGGTTTTTATTCACCAAGCGCAGCTCCTCTAGCTGCTGTGGTGAGGGTCTATGACTCTCAGAGACAGCCTTCAATAAACAGGTCTGGTAGGCTACCAATATACTGTTACAGTTACCCAGCAGTGCAGCAAACACACCGGCTGAGTAAGCCCGAAACTGTTTGTTAGGGCAGGTAGCGTCCTTGGTACTAGTACCTGTGTCTGTAGCCCTCTTAAGCTCTCGGGGGTGAGCATGGCTACGTCACGGGCGCTTGCGTGCAGCTTTGGTATTCTATTCAGATTCCGGGATCTTTACAGGTGAACACCCATTCGCTAATGGTTACATTTTGTACTTGATAGGGAATCATTCGTTCAAAGCCTTCAATGCATTTTGACACAACATAAAGGTTAACTACAGAGTAAGACCCCTAGCTGAATAATCAGTTATAAAGAAGTTTCACTTCCCAGTTTTAGGTCTCAAAAGGAGTATTGGAAATAAGAATGTAAACTCAAAAGGGACCATTTAAATATTTTCAAGCAAGTAATCTACGTTTTTTTTTTAAATATTAGTAGCAGGGATAAAAAAAAAAGGATTGCTAAGCTTTAATAGTCACCAAATCCTTCATAAAAAGTGATTGCGTGCAAGAACTTTTCTTTTAAGATGTCCACACTGCTGTAATTAGGAAGGCACAATAACCAATAACACGTGTTTGCAACGGGATAGTATTTGTCTGGATCCTCTCTTTCTCTGTTCACTATGGTGATGCTGAGACTGGCCATCCCTCCTACTGGCACTCTGTCACTTGCTGTCAAAAAGGCTGATAAAACAAATGTTTAATTCAGTAGGAGATACTCACAAAAATGATGATGTCTTCTTGAGGCATGTAATTATTGTAATAATACAAGATTATTAGGAGAATGTGGGCATGAATACCATTTGAAACTTTATTGTAGCATCTAGTAAACTTCAGTATGCAACTTTTGTGAATTGAAAATAAAACTGGCCCTTTGTGATTCTTTTGTGAAGATCCAAAGGTCTGATTTCTGCCAGCTTCAAAAACGAAGTCATGTCAGTATTATTATTATTTAGCAGACGCTTTTATTTAAAGCGACTTACAGAGCCTAGGGGGTGAACTATGCATCACAGTCACTGCTGCAGAGTCACTTACAATAGGACCTCGGTTCTACATCTCCGAAGGACAGACAGTTATGGTTGATGCATGAAAAAAAACTTACCAAGGAATTGCTTCTTCTGCTCCTCATCAAGTTCATGGAATAGCTTCCAGAAATTCCTGATGTTCTTATCTGTAGGTTTATATCCTTTGTATTTTGCATTCTGTGTTTAGAAAACAGAAAATATTAAGATCTGACAAAGCACAGATAGTCTCTGCTGTACATTACAGGCTGCTACTGCATGTGTCTATTGCTGCCTATTGTGTTTTTGTTACCAGTGCCACAAGAACAGACTTTAGAATATACCTCTCATATAGCATAATGTTACGAGAAAGAAATGACTTCAGGTCACTTCTGACCTGGACTGGAATTAAATGCTGCAGGCAGCTCACCTTTTCCAATTCTTCCCACTCGTATTTGGTGTTTCCATTGAGTACTGCCATGAGCTCAACAGGTAGGAATATGTCCCACATCTTACTGGGGCATCCTTTTACAAAACCTTTCATAAAACCATCAAACTGCTTCTTGACCGATTTGTTGAACACAAAATCCACGTATGCTTCAACATACTGAATCCTGCAAATAAAATACATGGAGTGTGACCATAATAATATGGATGCATTGCAATTAATTTAATGTAGTTTTTAAAATATGTAAGTTATTTTTCCCGATACAGTATAACCCAAAAAACAGAAGTTATTTTTGCTTGTATGTTTAGTGTCCAATTGTTTTACCCCCACTTTTTCCTCAATTTCGAATGACTATTTATGTTTCCTCACTTCGTCCCCACAACAGCTTGGTTAGACAGTAGATGTCGGCAAGCCACCAGCCCCTGAAAGACAAAGGCCAATCTTGCAGGAGCTTAAGCTTACTAGACACCTGGCCAGTAGGGGCCACTTTAGCATGGTGAGGTGAAGCAGGTGATCGGTGTTAATTCTGAATGATCTTTTTTTCCCGCACTCGTGTTTAGAAACATTTTAAGTGATACCTGTTGTATTTGGTGACAAGTATGTCTTTTCCATTCAGCACAAGTTCATGTCCTTGAACCTGAAACCACAAGGTAATACTAAATGCTTGTCTTACAAAATAACATTCTCTAGAACTTTTTTTTTTTTTTTTTTAAAGGTAGCATTTGCTTACTGTGAAGTCCAAATATAAACTGTCTACAGAATCTTCCTCTTCATCAAGAACAGCTTGAAGGCTCCTTAAAAAGAAAAGAAAAAAAAGACATTGACACTGTCAACTGATTTTGCATCCATATAGCATACACCCACATTTTAACCCCCAGAAAAAAATATTTATGCAATTGTCACTGTCAAACATGGTGCAACCTTCAAACTATTAAAAGAAAAATCCATCTTAATGTGGTTTTTGCTAATAAAATAATTCCACACATCTTGTCGCTATCAAGGTCTCAGATTTGCATGTTTAAAGAAAACGAGTGTTTTACTGCATGTACTACACATGGTTAAAGTTTCATCTTAGCAGAAGTGCAACACGATCTGAAAGCAAGGTTTGCAAACAAAATATAACTAAGTGTAGTACCAGAAATTATGTTTTAAGGTGAAAATACATGATCGCTTCTTCCAAAACTGCACACTTGAGAACTATTTCACAAATGGAAGTAAACAAAAAGGTTCAATGGAATTATTGTGTTAGCTACAACCACTTAAAGTTAGTGCATTAAGTTTGCATTACTTACCTGGCTTCTAATGGGGACAACTCCTTCAGGTCTTCCAGTGTGGGCTTTTCTTTCAGCAGCTTCTTGAACAATGCCAAGGGGAAGTGGAAGTCTGCTACGCAGTGATTGTACAAGGCCATTCCGCAAAGGACTCCAATCAGAAAGAACATATCACTGTTTTTGTGTTCCTGTAAATGTAAAAATGACAGCGGTAAAACTTTTTTGTAGAAAAATTAAATTAGAAATCAAACTATACTGTAAATACCTTCGGAATAAACCACACTAGTCTGGAGTCTTCAAAGAGTTTAAATACTCCAGGTTCCAATGTATGCAGCTCCCTGGTGATGACAGAGAAGAACTCCTGGGATAGTCCTCCATGATCAACACCGTTTTCATCTTCAAATGTCACCTTAAATAAAATACAAAAAAATCAATAATGAGTACAAATGCATCATGCAGTTGACCAGAACTACAATAGAGCTACCCACTGATCTATTCAAACCAGAAGGTGCCAAATACTTCATCCTTAATGGGCACGGTGGTATTGGCTAGTCAGGCTAGTGACAATAGTGAAAAGCTTAAACATTTGTTTGCCTACGGAACTTCTGGGTCCTGCTTGCACTGTATATTTTTAATAACTACAGTAGCCAGGTACATACAGTGGCTCTCAAAAGTATTCACCCCCCCCCTTGGACTTTTCCACATTTTATTGTGTTACAACATGGAATCAAAATGGATTTAATTAGGAGTTTTTGCCACTGATCAACACAAAAAAAGTCCATAATGTCAAAGTGAAAAATAAAATCTACAAATTGTTCTAAATGAATTACAAATACAAAACAGAAAATAATTGATTGCATAAGTATTCACCCCCTTGAGTCAATATTTGGTAGAGGCACCTTTGGCAGCAATTACAGCCATGAGTCTATTTGGATAAGTCTCTACCAGCTTTGCACATCTGGACACTGCAATTTTTGCCTATTCTTCTTTGCAAAATTGCTCAAGCTACGTAAAGTTGGATGGGGACCTTTGCTGAACAGCAATTTTCAACTCTTTCCACATATTCTCAATTGGATTGAGGTCTGGGCTTTGACTGGGCCACTCCAGGACATTGACCTTTTTGTTTTTAAGCCACTCCAGTGTGGATTTGGCTGTATGTTTGGGGTCATTGTCCTGCTGGAAGATGAATCTTCTCCCAAGTCCCAGGTCTCTTGCAGACTTCAGTAGGTTTTCCTCCAGGATTTCTCTGCACTTTGCTGCATCCATTTTGCCCTCTATCTTCACAAGCTTTCCAGGCCCTGACACAGAGAAGCATCCCCATAGCATGAAGCTGCCACCACCATGCTTCACGGTAGGGATGGTGTTCTCAGGATGATGTGTGGTGTTAGGCTTGCGCCAAACATAGCTCTTAGCGTTGAGGCCAAAAAGCTCTATTTTGGTCTCATCAGACCATAGAATCTTCTTCCACTTGGTTTCAGAGTCTCCCACATGCCTTCTGCCAAACTCTAGCCGAGATTTGATGCGAGTTTTTTTCAACAATGGCTTTCATTTTGCCACTCTCCCATAAAGGCCAGTTTTGTGAAGCACCCGGGCTATTGTTGCTGTATGCACAGTGTCTCCCGGCTCAGCCGTGGAAGACTGTAACTCCTTTAGAGTTGCCCTAGGCCTCTTGGTGGCCTCCCTGACTAGTGCCCTTCTCACCCGGATACTCAGTTTTTGAGGACGGCCTGTTCTAGACAGATTCACAGTTGTGCCATATTCTCTCCATTTCTTAATAATGGACTTTACTGTGCTCGGGGATATTCAATGCCTTGGAAATGTTCTTATATCCTACCCTGATTGGTGCTTTTGAAGAACCTTATTCGGATTGCTTTGAATGTTCCTTCGTCTTCAGGATGTAGTTTTTGTTAGGAAATGTACTAACCAACTCTGGGACCTCCCAGAGACAGGTGTATTTAACCTGAAATCATATGAAACACCTTAATTGCACACAGGTGGACTCCATTCAACTAATTATGTGACTTCTAAAGACAATTGGTTGCACCCGAGCTTATTTAGGTGTGTCATAGCAAAGGAGGTGAATACTTATGCAATCAATTATTTTCTGTTTTATATTTGTAATTAATTTAGAACAATTTGTAGATTTTATTTTTCACTTTGACATTTTGGACTTTTTTTGTGTTGATCAGTGGCAAAAACTCCTAATTAAATCAATGTAGAATCACCTTTAATGGACAGAAGTGGTTGTAGGAATTGTCTCTTAAGTACTGCAACGTATCATGTAAGAGATTTCTTCGGTTGACAAGCAGATTATTTTCTCCAAAAGGATGTGTCTGGGCAGCGGTCTGTCACAAACAAAACATGAACAGCTGAAAGTAGCACAGAACTTTACAAACCTAAATTTAAAAAAATATTGTAAACTCAAAAACAACCTACAATTAATGTTATTAAATAATCAAATTTGAGGGCAAAGCACTTTGCAGCAAAATCAAAGATGCAGGGGTATGCGGTCAATGAAGGTAGGAGAATCTGAAAAAAAAAACAGACACGTTTGTGTGTAATCTTTTTCAAAAGATGGGCAAGTCAAAGAAAACATTGAGTGGTTTATTTAACTTGTTATAACCCAAGAGATTTTTCAACAAAAATGAAAGAATCCCCATGGCATTGCCCTAGGAAATGCACCAGCATGGGGTCCCATTAACAAAAATTAAAGCCAGGGGTAATTAATCACTAAATTCAAATGGAAAAGAAATCCATTTAGCCACACTGGACTAAGGATTCTGAAAATAGAATGCCTCCATAGTTTTAACTTCAAATAGCAACTATAAAATGTTTGGTCTACATACCATCAATGATTCTTGTTTTTTTAATAATTTCAAATTCAAAGAATGCATTTGTTGAATCTGCAGAGATATAAAAATTATATAAAATTGTGAAAGATAATAACAAACACATAAACACACTAATGATCTTAAAGAGTAAGTAGTGGGGTTTCCGAAAAATACAGCGTTATACGTCCCCAAGTGTTGCTACAACTGTTTAAATAACGTACCTGTAATTGTTCTTTTCATTGTTAACATCCTGACAACTCTTTACTTATAACTTTAAAGTCTGTTTCAATGCTCTTTTCAAAATGGTCGATCTAATTATAAGTGTAATAAGTTGTCAGGATGTTAACAATGGAAAAAAAATTACAGGTATATTATTTAAACAGTTGTAGTAACTTCTAATGCGAGACACTAATGACGGGTAGGATTGCCGCTACACGTTGGTCTCTTTGTTTGTTTGTTTTTTAAAACATGCTGGTTCTGTGTTCTATTTTTAATATTCAGTTTTTGGATATGCCCCATTAATAAAGGTATTTGGTGTATAGTGCCTTGGTTTTTGGTGATTTGCCTGACGGATTAATTTGAATCTAAACAAAAACAATGGACTTGCAGGTATTTTTTTCACCTATATTTCTTACTAATCTATAATAATAAATTTGCCCTGTAATTTCCCATGCTTTCACTATATGTCCGCTAATCTTTACTACACGTTGCTATCCTTTTACCATGATATCAACTTTTATAAGGTAAGAGTCTCAGTAGTTCTACTACCTCTTAATAAAAACATATCTACTTGTTTTAACGTGTTTATAGTTCCCATGTAATAACTAATAAGAGAGGATTTCTAAAGTAGAAATATATTAAACACAAAAGTTAAAAGAAAAAACAAACTTACTGACTGAAAACAAAGTCCGATTTCAGCTATGTAGAACTTATTCTCCTGAATCCTGTTACCAGCATTGGAGTTCACCTGTAGACAAATAACATAAAGTATAATCTAACCACATCAACTAAAACAGTCTTAACCAAAATGTCAGCCAAAATTAAGAACATTTTACCTCAGACTGTAACTTAGACACAGCTCTGTTAAGCATTATCATTATGGGGATGAGAATGGCTGTTTATTTAAAGTTTTGTGTGTGAGCATGTGTGCGTGAAGGAGGATAGGGTTAATGCACATTGTTATGAATAATATTTCTTGGACCACTACATTACCTTGTATAGTATTTGCAGGACATGCAAAGAGTTTTGCAGCTTGTCCACGTTTGCAGGGGAACCTTTTCTTGCCCTGTGAAGGTATCGGCTGGATACAAAATGGTATATCGTCACCACCAACCTGAAGAAGACAATGGGTAGCTTTGACCACAAGGACTCTAAAAACAAGAGAGAGAATCAGATGTAACACAGCATGGTAGAAAAAGCATGGAGCATCTTTGATATGTATCTTTCTGTTCATGTTTCTATAAGCTAAATTTAAGAAACAGGAGCAGAAACAAGCACGTCAGTAACTTACATCCCTGCCACAGCTGTAAATTCACAATTAGAGCCATCGGTAACGATGCAAAAATGTAATGACCTTGATGTATATCTACATACAGAACAGTATATATTAACAATGGCAATGAGAATATTGTATGGCATTTAAGACAGAGATGTCTTAGGCATGAGTATAAAGTGTTCTCAAAATATAATATAAGTGTGACACAGATCGCTAGATGTACAGACAGAGAAGCCTACCGATACGTCCGTTACTCCCAACTTATTCCATGATGTTAATACCAAGTTTCATCCCAGTTAAAATAGTGAGGATCATAAGTGTGGTGTGAAAATATCAAGCCCCAAGATGTCTAAATCAAATTCAACAAACTATTATTACAAAGGACTCTCTAATATAATAAACACAAAACAGTAACATCACCATTCTTACCAAGGATTTGTATGCTGCTTGGCTGTAGTCTGAGAATGGCTTCAGCTAGAGAAGACGCTACCTCCTTGATACTCTGCTGTGTTTTGAGGACTCTGAAGAGTTCAGGTATAATCAGGTAAATCCTCAAGGCCTCCACTCCAGCTGGAGCCCCACTTAGAGAAGGCAGCAGCTTGTTCAGAACCACAGATTCAACCTAGAAGCACAAAGGAGAAGTTTGGGATCTAAACACAGGTAAAAGAGGTGCTGTATTGATTACAGATGACAATGCATGGATGGGGCATTAGTTTGAAAATAAATAAAAATATACCTGCATTAACACTTTTGTATTCTTTGCTAACTTCTCAAAAGCAAGACGCACAAGGGATAAATCCACGCCCGCAGTCTCAGTGGTTGTTTTAAAGTGTTTATCGTTGCTAAAATAAATAATAAAAAAAACATAATTGCATAGTTAATGCTTCTAAACAGTATTGATACCAGTTAACAAGTTGTGAGAGAGACAGTAAATTCGTCAATTAAAACAGTAGTACTAGTTGAAGATTTTTTAAAACATTACCTTCTGGGAGGGCAGAGGCTTATAAAAAATGATTGAAAAGCATGAATGCATTTAGCTAGCAATTCCACCAACAATTGCTTCATAACTACTCTATTGCTTCATAGTTTATCTTACCTTTGTTCCAGAAAACTCCCATTAAGACACGAAGGAGATGAGAAAATCTTTGTAATTTCTCTAAGAAAATTTAAAAAACAGGAAGGAAATGTAAATGTTTGTCAGAAACTGTGAGTGGCCCCTGTTACATTATGGGTTAGCATGGTCCTTGGAACTGCAAGTCCTGGTTTACAAAGAGTAGCACACAGCACACAATGCTCCCCTATTCAAACATTTGTTTAAATTGTGTGTGTGTGCTGTGACAAGACACAATAATACCTTGCCAATTTAGGACCAACCTTTCCCTCTTCCTCATTTCTGAAACAGCTCTGAATACGCATGTGAAAGTATGAAATACAACTGAAAATAACCAGTATGAACTGCAGTCGATTGCCTCAGATATTTATTATTTATTATTATTATTTGTTTATTTAGCAGATGCCTTTATAAGGTGACTTACAGAGACTAGGGTGCGTGAACTATGCATCAGCTGCAGAGTCACTTACAACTACGTCTCACCCGAAAGACGGAGCACAAGGAGGTTAAGTGACTTGCTCAGGGTCACACAATGAGTCAGTGGCTGAGGTGGGATTTGAACCGGGGACCTCCTAGTTACAAGCCCTTTTCTTTAACCACTGGACCACACAGGGAGAGACTGGATCACTTGAGATTGGTGGTAGGAACAAATTGTGTGTGTTTGAAATCGATTAGAGATGTTAGTTACAGGACTCTAGCTAGGTGAGTGACAGAGAGGGAGGAGCTGCGTCTTCCATCAAAAGCCTGAGTGATGCCGAATTTAGTTTATTTATTATTGTGCCTAATTGTGTGCTTGGAAAATAGTTCTAAAACCCTTCCCTTTTTGTGTGATTCCTTTCTAACTACATGATCATATTAGCTGTAACATTCATGTTCCTCACAATAAATAACACAGGAAATGACTCTAAACTAAGGGAAAGAAAAAGCTACAGAAAAAAAGTAATGTGAGGGAAACAGTTGTCTATTTACTTACTTATTTATATTCTTCCATTCTGACTCACATTCTGAGATCCATTTGTCCAGCAAATTATCATTGATGCTGGAAATCCTTTTACCAGTGCTTGAGGGGAACATGTCTACTGAAGGCTCAAGCTCCTACAAACAAAACATATTTGAAAGTTATAGTTTTAACATTTGACAACATCCTAATGTAATTTATTTGCAAATGGTTTCACTAACATAAATGGGCTTTGGATGCTAAATGCAAGCCCCAGTTTTACTAAATTCAAAAATACTAAATTCTACATCAAATGTTTTACTAGAAGTCTCTCAGTGTCTTGAAGACAACTTTTTTTTCTTTTTTTAGTATTTCTAAATTTATCACTATCGAGTGTTTTATAGTGTGACAGGCTGGCTTGCAGTGGTGAGTGTGATGACGTCACGGACCAGGAAGTAACTGAAACCAAAACAGTGGATGGGCGGGTGAAGCTGAATGCTATGGCATTCAGCGTATTTATTAATAATTAAACAAAAACAAATGATTTAAACAAAACACAAAACAAAAAGGCACAAGGGCCAAACGAATAAACAGCAAACAAGTAAGTGGCGTGCTGGCTAAACCAGCACGTTTTAGCAATTGTTTTGTACTCTACGCGCTCTCTCTCCGCTCTCCCGTACTCTCCTCTGTACACTCAACAACCAACCCGAACAGCTGCTGGTTCTTATACTCTGGCCGAGGGGTTAACTAGTTGTTAATTATCTTATTACCCCTCGGCCACAGTCTGCACGCGTTTGGTAAGGATGCATGACTGTCAGCTAGTTAAATAATCAGTAGCTGATCAGTCATGCATCCTCACGAGGTTTTTAAATATAAATATAAAAAACAATAACAAACGACGCGGCGCTTTTACCCGCGCCGCAAACAAATACAAATAATAATAAATAGGGGCGGGACACTCCGCCACATATAGTTATGGGTGAAATAGCTTTTTTATGCTGGACAAATAGATTACAGAGTTTGGGTACTGCCCTCTGCGTCAGATATTTATTTGTATTGGTAACCGTCCATAAAACAGAAAGAACGTTCCACTTCCTCTTACAATATTAGCAGGTGTTGCTATTTGGATGAGATACTTAGTGAGCTTACCTCAATTTGAGATATTAACACAAATGTCTGGTTTCCTCCAGCAACAATTTTGTCAACAGTGAGGGTGTTTTCATCAGCTATACAAAAAACACGGCAGAAAGCAAAATAATTAAAATATGAATATGTAATCTCTAAAAAATATAAATGACTGTGTATTGGGGTTTAGGAAGTGGTGCTGGTGGCTCAATAGGCTGCATCTCTCTCCCCTCTGATATTCACAACTGGCCACTGGTGTCAGGTTTTACTACTGAGCTTGTTTTTATGGTTTTTTTAGGAGTCATAAAAACAAGGTGTTTTCTACTTGGAGTTAATTCTGTTAATAGAAAACATGACAAAAGAAAAAAAGACACACAAGAACTAATTCTCACTCAAACAGCAATACCTGCTGATAGAGTAAGAGGAACCGGAACCTCTTGATTAATATTCTGTCCAGTTCCCAGCTGCCCTTGCTCTCCACACCCGAACGAGTAGATCTTATTGGTAGAGGAAATGTAAGCAACCGTGTGGTGACTAGAATCAAAAAGAAAAGAAAAAAAAATACTAGACAGCTAAGCACAGACTAAGGACAACCTATGGCAATAAAACAGAACAATACAAATATTTTGGGATGAATCAGGTCAATCATTGTAATAACTCTTGGGAATATTCAACACAGTAATGTTACCTTCCACATGCTACCTGAGAAACTTTCTCCCCCCACAGCTCAGCAACTAGTCGAGGTCGGACTTCATTTCTTGTTGAGTTGTGTCCGAGTTGCCCGAAACTTCCTGCACCAAAAGTGTACACTAGCCCATCCTTGAAAAAAATATATATAGCAGAAATAAATAAATAGAAGCAATTCGTTTTTAACAGTGGGTCAAATTTGACATGCTTTTGTAGAATCCAGGTACTACAAGTAAAAATGAATAACGTTTCACACCAACCTTGGTAAGAATGGCTGTATGTTCATCTCCACAAGAAATAAACACAGTCTTCTTGAGTTGTAAAGACTTTACGAGGGTTGGACGAAATCTGTCTGCAAGTAGAAGGGAAATCATGGATAACATTCACTCTAACAGGGCTGCACAGTTTCTGCTATGCATTTGAGTTTCAGAGTGAATCTTCTTGCGAAAGATGGTGGAAACAAACAATGAGAATATGAATTTAGAGCAACAACCCTGTCTTCTTTGTGGTTGATTTTCTTGTCTCAAACTTCAGGACCTTCTCCAGAAAGACATCAATTGAGTCTATTCAAATTCCATATGAGCATTACCTTTTCCTTTGGGTGAGACTAGTTCAGTTTGAATTTCCGAATTTGTGAACCATGTACTGTACATTAGTATGAATAATGAAGTCCTGCACATATTCTAGCTAAAGAAAATATAAATTGCATTCACATATTTATGCACATTACCTTATTTATTATATGTTGGCTAGACTCCATGATTATAAAGATTTTAAAAGTAAGATCCAAAAGTAATGAAGTTCCCTTTCTATTACAAAACAATATGCTTATGTCATTGACAATGAAATGCTTTTACCTGTGGTGTTTCCGAGTCCCAGTTGCCCTGCATGGTTCCTCCCCCAGCCAAAAACAGCCCCCGACAGCGAGACAGCGAAGCTGTGGTCTCCTCCTGCAGCAATCAGAGCCAGCGGGATCCCGACAGAGACTTCAGAGGCTGGGGGATGGTTTACTGGGCCCCCTTTCCCCAGGCCAAGCTGTCCATTTGTATTTTGGCCCCAAGTAAAGAGCTGCCCATCTGAAAAGAATGAACCAGGAGTGAGCATGAAGCAATGCTGCACCAAACTGACTCGTCTTAATGGTTTTCCGGAAAAAACTGAAAAACACAGCACAGTTCAACATTTTGTCTGTGGAAGTAAGTTATCTTAGGCACATACACTGCTGTGCAAAAGTCTTAGACATGTTGCATTTTCCTACTCTGATGCATTATGAGCATAAACAATTTACTCAATGCCTCAGCTAGTGTTTTCTACTATTATAACAACCTTGACTTGCATAAAGAATGGAAAACATTGAGTGAAATAGCTTGCATCGCTCGATTTTCAAAGTGTGGTATCCAAAACATAATCAACAAGTACAGAGAAACAGAATCTGTAATTGACAAACCACAGGACTGGAAGAACCAAAGAGCTGTTTAACAAGGATGAGCAATACTTGAAGAGTGACAAAGGTCACTCTTGAAATTAGGACTTAAAGGATGTGTTGCAATAAGAATATCTCTGTTAAGAAAGGGGAACAAGACTAAAAGGCTAAAATATGCACAAGAACACAGAAATTGGACTATGGAACAATGGGCAAAGGTGCTTTGGAGTTTCGACTGTTGATTTGATGGACAACGACACCTGTGCCTTCTGCCAGTTCTGTTGTCAATTCAATGCTTGTCTTCTTTCTATTCCTTAAGTATATTATCTTCAAGTATTGCTCATCCTTGTTAGACAGCTTTTTGGGTCTCCCAGTCCTGGGTTTGTCAATTACAGATGATGTTTCTCTGTACTTGTTGATTATGCTTCGGATACCACACCTTGAAAATCGAGCGATGCAAGCTATTTCACTCAAAGTTTGTCCTTCTTTATGCAAGTCAAGGTTGTTATAATGGTAGAAAACACTGGTGGAGGCTTTGAGTAAATTGTTGATGCTCATAATGCATCAGAGTAGAAAAATGTAACATGTCTAAGACTTTTGCACAGCAGTGCATAACGTTATTTCTCTGTAGTCTTTTAATTTTAGCATTTTCATATTTTAATTAACTAAAGTTCTACTTCAAAATGACCAGGTTTGTAGATTGATCAAATAATGGTAATTAAATTTGCCTAGACATTATTACTAAAATAATAATAATAATAATAATAATAATAATAATAATAATAATAATAATGATAGTACCGTATATACACATTTTGGATGATTATCCTACCTCTAGACAGAGCCAATGAATGATGGTTTCCACAAGCAATTTGAATGATTTTCCTGTCACTTAAACTTGACAGCAACCTGTGGCAAAATACAAAATAATACACTTAATGTGTTTTAGAAAAACAAGTGTAAATATATACAAATACAATACTAAAACTGAACAAAAATGTTGTATCCACAAGACATTACCTGAAACCCATGTAGCTCACCTGGGATGTGCCACTTCAGCTTTTTCTCGGTAATTGCACTCAAAAATCTGTCCTGTTTCAGAAACCAGCACAATACGAGTTGACCCGCAGTCCACAATGAGGATCTTTTCATTTCTCAGCCACAAAGGCTCTGCACCAACACAAATTCAAGGTGTGACAATTGAATCTTCATTCATTAAATTTCAGAACTAAAACCCACAAGACACAGCAAACCAAATACACAGACAGTTCTAGGTAAGTTAATGGAAGCAAGGGGAAAGGGTTTGACGTTAGCAGGAATTGTAATAATGATGGTGCAATTAGCAACTTTAACATTTCAAATTCAGTTGTATGTGGCCTTATTTTAACGTTTACTGTGCTACACTGTACCACTGTAAACGGTTGGAAAAACGTGTAGTAAAGCATTGTGGAAATCAATCATGGCATGTCCGGCAAAGAATAGTTTAAAAAATACACAGGCAAGTGCATTGTGTAAGTATTGGTAAAGAGTTGTAAAATGGATATGGTGTGGCCCTAGTCAGTGTCCTGGATATTCCAGGAGAGGGCGCTCACTGTGCATTCGCCTGCTCTAATCTTATGATTATGTTGTCAGAGAACAGAAATCGAAAATGAAACTTTTTGCTGTGCGATCAATTTCATCAGAAGAGAAACAAATAAGTTATTGAATGCACGATACTGTGCTTCGGTAATATTCCACTACGGAGCTTTACAATTACTTACAAAATCGAACAATCAAGCAGTATACAGTATCTGCCCATAAACTGTAACAGCATAGCCTGAACCTGAAATGTACAAACAATTACACCCCATCATATTAATAATAAATACTCAACTCGATATTATTATTATTATTATTATTATTATTATTATTATTATTATTGTTTTGCTAAAATATCTAATAGAAAAGTTAGCAAAACCCAGACACTTAGCTCATATTATAATATAAATATACAAATACAAAAATTACTCAACAGCAACATCAATATAAAATATAAAAAACTACAAATACTTGATTTTCTTTTCTGTTGTTGCTCACCTCTTTTTTCACTCTTCGTCCACATCACGCCATTCCCATTTTCCTTAACAAACGTAATAACACCGCTTCCACACGCAATTTCAATAATTCTGTTTTTCGAGTCTGGTTGATGGAAATAGTTGTCCTCCAAGTTAATGTCATCATCCCCTGTCTGAGCTGATAACCCTAAATCAGTCCAGTTCGCTTCTCCCCAGGTGTACATCATCATAGAAGCAATCGAGCACCTCAGATAGTTGCAGTGTGAATCGGTTTCAACTTCTACAGCGGAATGCTAAATAACTTAGAACACAGTACTTAGAGCTCCGGTGTTTGTTTATTTATTCCCATGCCGACGTTTTTTCAGGCAAGTGGGAACAACACATCCAGCCGCCAGACTACACAGATTGGTCCATATATTTTTGACCTGCCTTCTGTAACACGTCCCACTGGCTGCAATATTCAACAGACAGCGTTTCAGGCTGTAGTATTACAGTATTGGTTGGTATTACTTTTTTTATTATTAAGGGGGTTGATTTGATCAACCTACGCAACGGGAAGCAACAGCTGTTTTTTTTAGCGCAGTGTCGTGGAATCCAGCTGGATTGCATGAACCACTTATTTTAATTAAAGGGAAATTCCAGGATAACCACGGGATGAGCGATGCAATAAAATAGACAAAAACAAAACATCATGGCAAGCCTTGATACATCTGTAGTACACAATTTAAACGGTTAAGAGAATCACTAAGTTATTTATACCGAACCAACTGCTAAAAACCTTTAGGAATCACACATTTGCCAAATCTGCCATCATGCAGGATAAATGCAGCTATTATTATTTTTATGGTTACGGTATCAAAGGCAATAACATGGGGTCCCAAAAATCACGAATTTCAGAACAATATGAGCAGATTACTGAACCGCTGGACTGTACTGTAGCCAAACACGATTTGCCTTCCATTTCTCAAAGCGAGCCTATGTAACTGTGATTAACACTGCCTGCTCTTCCAAGCCTGAGCTCTCCGGTATAATGTAGGACACGCGGGGGAGAGATTTGCATCTTATTTACCTTGCTGCACCTGCCTGGTAAATGATTCAGTCTTTGGCTGTTAAAAAAAAAAGCTACTATTGATTTTTGGTGTCCTCTCTTGATTTCTTTTTTTATTATTTAGTAGTTGCACTCCTGATAATAAATAATAACGGTTGTTGATTTTTATTATTATTTATTTCTTAGCAGACGCCCTTATCCAGGGCGACTTACAATTGTAAGCAAATTGTACACTTAATGTTCATTGGTTTTCATTGGTTAATTTCCCTTGCTACGGTGTGTACAGTACTAGATGACAAATCCGAGCCTGATCCACTTTATACAGCCGAACTTCATGATCCGGCTGCAGTGAAACCAAACTCCATTCCTTTAAAGAAAAAAAAAAAAAACATGTTTTAATGGGCTACTGATCTTCCGGTCAAGTGTTTAGACTGAACTTTTTGAAGTCAGTTTGCGCAAAAATGCAGCATACTTTATCATTTTAAATATCTGATGTTTAAAATTTCCCTAAGAAAGTAATTATAAATTCAAAATCATTTATGATGGGGGCAGGGATACATTTACAAATTCACTTTCAAATCGCAGCCTGATTAGCATATTATTATTATTATTATTATTATGATGATGTTACTGATAGGGTGGTAGCATTAGGTTATTAAAACAAACAAAAAATGTTCATGATTTATTTTGATTACTGGTATATCAGCCAGCTGATATCCATGCCTTTAGTTTCGGTTTTTAAATAGGATGACGTTAGAAAATAGAAAAAGAAAGTGAAACTGCAAGCAATGACTACATCACAGCTTGAGATTCAACACGTCAGAGCAGTTGAGACAGCTATTATTTTTTTGTCTTGTTATTTCTATTAGAACTTAACCTGGGAACAAACCTGACAGTAATGCCATACTGTCAAATGTTGAAGTCTTTAGTTATGGTATACAAGACATTTAAAAAAAAAAAAAAAAAAATACAATAAAAAAGAGATCAAATCCCAACCACATGCCTTTATCAAACCAGCCTGTAACACCTAGAAATAAAATCATTTTAATAGAATGCCTTTCTCTAAAAGGAAACAAAAAGAGCACAGTAGCTTGATGCATTTGAAAGTCTTCAGTTAAATAACTGATATTGTATTTAATGAATTATATATGTAATACAGTTAAAGTAACCCCCTCACCAGTCTATTTTAAATGAGCCGAACAGTGAAAAAAAACATCATCCTTGTGGCATATGAAGTAAATCTTATCTGTTCACTTCCATTTGCACTGTACTGACCTGTTACCCACCTGCAGGATTAGGGAGGAAATCCAGCTTCATTGTGCTTCAGTAAGTCCTATTTGCCAGGCGCCCAGCAGTTTTTGAATTAAGGTGCAGAACAGATCCCCAATATTCATTCAATACCATAACAGTAAAATACAGTGCAATTGTTTCTAGAATATATTTTATTTTTGTGTAGAATTATAACTTTTTACAGTACATTCGCATGAATATAATACATACACACCCATAAAAATTGCTAGTCAGCAGTAGCACAAACAATAATAATAATAATAATAATAATATACCTTTTTCTGAATGCCATGGTTAATACCATTGTTTATACTGTATGTTACCTTTATTGTACCAAAGCACAACCCAACTGCAATTCAAGCAACACAGCTTTTTAACACAATACAAATGAAAATGGTTCCTTATACAATAGGACTAAATTATTCAAAGTAGTTTTCATAAATCTGTAATCTGCCTGCATAACTACACTAACTTTAAATACATATATACATTAGATAGAAAACTGACAAAAATCAAGAAAATATTTAGTAGTACACCACTAGGTTCAAACTGTTTTGTTCATGCAGAGTGCACTTCTGGCAGGACCAATAGGGTTCAGCTGGGGGTGCATGTTCTTTCACTATATTCACCTAATACAATTAAATAGCCAGGACACAAGGTACAACATGGGCCATAATGAAAAAATACACATTTTACCGAGTACCAAATCCTTCATGATAAGTGATTGCATGCAAGAGCTTCTCTCTCAAAATGTCTATGCTACTGTAATTAGGGAGGTTCAAGACCAGGAAACAAGTGCTTGGATCAGGGAAGTAGTCGTCAGGATTCTGATATCCGTTGTCCTTTATAATGATGCGGCATGTCCTCAACCCCCCAACTGAAACTCTGTCACTTCCCGTCAAAAAGGCTGTGAAAATAAAGTACATGGCAGTGGAACTGTGCAAATGTGCTCAGTAAAAGTCATTCTTAGGACTGATGCTGCGAAGGATTTTTTTTTAAGTTAAAAGTTGATGCTGGAATTGACTTACCAAGAAAGTGTTTCTTCATCTCCTCATTAAGTTCATAGAATACTCTCCAGAAATTCATGATTGTCTGGTCTGTTGGTTCATAGCCATCATATCTTGCATTCTGTTCACAGAAAACAAACAAAACATTATGATCTAGAAGAGTTTGCTAAAGCATAGGAAGCACGTGGCTTGTCGTTTTGTTTATGCTTAACAGAATTACCAGCATTGAAAGAGCAGCGATTGGTTACTTCTAGGAAAATAACTAAAACTCTCAATTGTGCAATAATGAATTACTTATGGCACACCTGTATGAGTGTGATTGTAAATATACCATATCATTGACGCATCTATTTATCATTCGAAATATTATTGTATTTTCAACCACCTCTGGTGGCCCCATTTGTTTGAAAAAAACATGTACATTTATATATAGTATGTTTCTGTATTTGAATTATTGATTGATGGTTTAGAATAAACAGAGTAAACATGTGAAAGTGTGTAGTTGTTTGTTACTTTTAACTGTAATTGTAATTATAAAATTGCAAGTACTGTAGCATAATTGTAATTGAACAAAATAGTATTGTAATTTAAATTTCAGCAAACTATTTTGTCTGCAAATTAGAATTATAATATAATTGACACCAGGTCTGCCTGGGTCAATTGCAACAAACTTGCAGATTTAGTACGGAGATGCGTACTAAGTTGCAGATGAGCTAATACTGTACTATCTCAGGATCATCCTGTGTACCACCTAGTACCAATTGTAAGGGAAAAAGACGAGGAACAAAGTTGGGAACTTGCTGATCCCCATCTTTAGTACAGAGATCAGGATTAAGGTCTTCATTGTTACAAGATCAATTTTTTATTTTTTTTATTTTTTTTATGTACGGAAATGTATTTACGCACAAAAGTAAATACTTAAGCTGAATTGCATAAGAATATTTTCCCATTTTCTTACACCAAATTCACATGTATCATTTCATTTTTCTAAATCACCACCAAAATGAATGAAGCTGCGTTAGAGGATAAACAAAACTTGTATTGTAGACTATAAATAATTACATATTTCAGGTTTAGCTTGTAAAAGCTTAATTTCTCAGTACATCCATACAAAGGCCAGTAGTCATGTGCAGAAGTATGCAATGGAGCAAAAACTCATAGAGTGTATAAAAGATGTTATTGACACTGTGGAGGACGGCCTAAAGGATTCCACAGCAATTCTGCAGCGCACAACTGCACGGAATACATGTGTAAGCGGATTTAATGCAGCCTTCCCCGAGGAAGAGGCTGACAGGAGAGACACTGGAAAGTCGTACTGGAATTCTTATTATTATTATTATTTTATTTTTTTTATAAAATAGGCCTACGTTAAATTGAATAAGGATGAAACTGGTTTAACGTTTTTGACACGTTTTATTATTTTAATTTAAAAAAAAATCTCCAGAAGATTTCAAACCATTTTATTTCATTTTTGGTTATGAATAGTTCAGTTTCATAGAAGTTGGCAATACATTTTGAGATTTTTCATATTTGTTCCAGTTAGTACGATACCACACGTCTTTAGTCTACAGAAATCGCTTGACTAACTTAGTATTGTGTTTTAGTATACTCTAGAGGGCAACAGCGGTACTTTGGGTTTGTTGCAATTGAGACACATTTTAATACACAGCTGGGGGACTATCTTGAGCTGCTTAGTTTGTTGCAATTGGTATTAACTTGCATAGTGGTTTAGTACTGTCCTCCGTACTAACCAAGGGATCCCCAGTTACTGCTGTGCTTTCAGTTCATTGCAATTGATCCCCTATGACTCCAGTGCTTTCAATATCTCTGGTTGCCATCATGTGGGCAGTTGAAGTAGAATGTGGGGACGTCAAGAACAGCAGTGATACGTTAATATTGTTCATAATAGCTTTGAAAAAATGAATACCATAATGCGTGTTTCTTTTATACAGGTACATGTCAGACTGCAAAACATATTTGGTATGATTTACTGGCATTTTTTTTTGTTAGCTCTATGTGATTACCTTTTCCAGTTCTGTCCAGTCAATGATATGTTTTCCGTACAGTACAGCCATTAGTTCATAGGGAAGGAATAGTCTCCACATGTCACTAGGGCACCCTTTACTAAAGCCTTCCTTGAAATCTTCAAATTGCTTCTTGACTGATGTGTTGAATACAAAATCCAAGTACTCATCAACATACTGCTTTCTGTGAAAAAAAACAACAAGGTCTAAATAACAATCTTAGCAAATGAACACAAATGTTACAAAGCGTAAATAAAACTGGGGTTGTTTATTTTAATGTTACATAGCATCCCAAATTAATTTGAACCTACCACAGATGATTTAGGGGTTACTTCAAAACAAGGGTAAAGCAGCCTGCAGACATTCACAGGCTGGGATAATGACAAGGATAACTATGAAACCACTACCCTATATCCATTTAGAAATTAAACATTTTAAGTGTCCAATTTAAAGTATCAATTTAAAGGCATTATGGAACAGAAGGCATTATTTGGTTGTCTGTGCTCAGCTATTATAAATATACAACACTAACAGAAGACATCTTTTTTACTGTCGTCAAATGCAGACTAATGGTTTCCTTGAGCTTTGCACTATACTAACTCAACAAATCAATTATTAAGTAGAAGTTGTCCATTACCTGTTGTATTTGGTGACTGCTATATCTTTGCCATTTGGTACAAGTTCATGCTCTTGAATCTAAAAAACATGTAATATAGTTTTTGGTTATAGGAAAGGCTATACTGTGATATAATTGTAAATAAAACACAGAAACAAAGAAGGTAACTAAAACCTACTGTGAAGTCCAAATATAAATCCTCAACACAATCTTCATCTTCATCAAGAATTTTTTGGAGATTCCTAAAAGTAAATCGAATGTTAGTTAGCTCCTAAACAAAGTTTCCCGTGACACTGTATTTCAGTGTCTTTCCATTTTTTGCAAAGACCCCCTACCACTAATTAGACAAACAAAGAATACATTATAAAACGTTTTGATGAAATATGTTATTTCATTTTAGATTTGCATTACCCTCCTTCTGTAGGACACAACTCCTTCAGGTCTTCCAGTGTGGGCTTTTCTTTCAGCAGCTTCTTGAACAATGCCAAGGGGAAGTGGAAGTCTGCTACGCAGTGATTGTACAAGGCCATTCCGCAAAGGACTCCAACAGAATGGTATACTTCACTGTGATTCTACAAAATGGTACAATTAATAAAAACTAAACTGAAGTCAGTTGGTCAAGGAAAATGTAACGATTGTTGTTTTGCAGTTAAGCTTTTGCAAACAGTTCTGAGACTTCTGATGTGTCCCAAGGTACTGACTATTTATCATAACTTTTTTAACATCTACAAATCAGTGGCGTGCCGTGACAAAATGGACTGGGGTAGCAGAGTCGTCGCAACCCCCACCCACCCCCCTCCTTTTTTTAAGTGGCAGCTACCTGTAAGCCACAGATACCTTTCATAATTTGAATTCTGAAAGTGCCGAGTATATCCTTTCCCTTCCTGTGTCAGCTCAGGGATCTGTGGTGTATATCTCCCTTTTTTAACAATCTCCAATTTTTCAGAGAAAGTTCTCCTTGAAAAAGGATTCGTAACCAAATCGACTATGATGTCTCCGTTTTCTCACTTTTTTTTTTATTTTAGTGTAAAATAAAATTCGATATAATTAGATGTTGTAAAGGTATTTGTATTTATCAATGTGTATTTGTAAGCAATATCGTGCGAAATCCAGCTATCCTCCTAACTGCAGTGCTAACCAAGGAATATTCATGTTTTGGGGTTGCTCACTAATGATTGGTCAGCTGTCAGAGCTTTGACTTTCCCATTGGTTGCTAAAGCAGGCCCTTCAAGTGAGGCAGAGAATACCCTGGGAGATTTATGGCCCGCCTCTGCTCACTCCTGATTGGTCGCCTGTCTAAAAAAATTAAAGGACATTAAAGGACATTCTTCGACTCGCCTATTGGTTAAATTCACTCAAGACCTTCAACTGAAACGGAGAATACCCTCAACAGTTTTTTTTCTAGCGTCTGGTCGTTGTTTTAGACTTATGCGGGGGAAATGCAGATCTCTTATTGGCTGATCACATCCCCTTCAGGAAACCCCTAGACTCTTAAAAAACCTCTAGTAAACCCTGTAAGTCATCTTGGATAAAGGTGTCAGACAGATGAACAAATAATAATTAGAGTAGTATGTTTCACAGTATAAGCAAGCACACTGTACGCAAGTGAGTGAAACAACGTAATGTCATTTGACTGACGGTTTACTTGGCACTGTCTGGTCAGCAGAGAATACCTTGAAGGTCCTGACGGCATGCCACTGCTGCAAATAATATCTTGTGTAGAAAAGACTAACAAGTATTTCGGTAAATAGGTCCCCTGCCACAACATGTCAATTAAAAATTAGAGCTAATCAGTATTCTAGTTGATGATCCTGACGTATAGCACCAGTATACACAGAATGGCACAGACTAAGCACTGGCAAATAAATAGTTTAACGAAAATTAGATATGTAAGTGTGACATGCAAACAGACAGACATAGATACACCTATCCCCACAACCTGATACTCTCAATAACTTACAGGGCACTTTTTTGTTGTAGTCCCACGTTACATTAATGCAATAGGAAATAATGGAATGCACACCTCAGAAATAAACCAAAGTAGCCCAGACTTCTCATCAAGTTTGAATTCCTCCTGTGCCGACTTGTACAATTCCCTTGTGATTACAGAGAAGAATTCTCTCTGTACTCCTCCAGCATCTTCCCCAGGTTCATTTAGAAATGTCACCTAATTTAGAAAACAAAATATAACAAATGCAAATTAAGTTATCATCCAGGGCACTACCAGATTTGTAATTAAATTCAAAAATCAAAATTTTTTTAGAACAAGTATTAAACAACGGAATTTGTGTTTGGGTAAAATGATGGTAGTGATTGATTTTTCCAGGCTTGAAAAGGCACATCTTTGTAGCACTCTAATCAGGATTAACTGCATCTGACTGAATAAACAACTACTGAACATGGCAAAAAATGATGTTTGTGACAGAGGGCAAAGCTTCTTACTGAAAAATATCCATAATAATAATAAAGAAGAAGTATGCAATTTATTTCAGAATAATTAACATTTGAGGTGTTTTCTGTTCTGTGAAAAAATACTGTCTTTAAGAACTACTGTATGTCAGTATTGTTAGCTGTGAAACATACAGTGCTGTACTGTAGCAGCTCAGCTGAAACGGGGCGAGCAAGTCAATATATATATATATATATATATATATATATATATATATATATATATATATATTATGCAATGTAAACAGAAAGAACACAATACATTTTGCTCTACTATATCTATAAAATAATAATAATATTTATATTTAGTCATCAAGAAAGAGGTTTGTCCACCCACAAATATATTATTAATAGTTGGGATTTTAAGTGTAAGTTACTAACCCTTAATGTGAGCAAACTCATTTTGAGATGCTTAGTTCATGCAGCATTACAGAAAGCTAACAGAAAAGAACAGAACAGCTAACCTGTGTTGAAAAGAACAGAACAGCTCTGGTACATTTCAGGAAGACTTGCTTAGAATTACCCCACTTTTGCACACATTTATTTGTAATAAAAGATAACCTTTAATGGCCACTGGTATTGGATTGGATTGATTTGCTTTAAGCGCAGCAAGGTGTCTCTCAGAATGGTGTCTCTGTTGATAAGTATATTGTTTTGGAAACCACCAAATTCATTTCTCTGTAATAAAAAAGAAAACATATTTTTACTGCCCATCCTGCTAAAGGTGAACTGAAGTTTGATTGACTTGTAAGAAACATAAAAATCACCTACATGTGACAGTTTTTCACAGTCAGCGCAAAGTACATGTTGTTTTGTTTTCATATCAAGGATGCAGGGGTACATCAGCAAGGAGTACACACATTCCTGAAGAAAAAGTATATAAACAAAACTATGTAGTTAAAAAATCAAAATTAAGTCAATAACTTCATATCAATTGTGTAGCTTCTGTAAATAAATAAATACAGTGCTCTCCCTTTATAATGCTCTAGTTGGGAGCCAAAGCTAAGAGACCATGCAATTTGTGTTCTGCCTTAGAACAAGAAATTACTAGTGTAATTGCATTATAGGGCAAATGGGAGCCACAACCAAACTGCCTTATATAACTGTGGCAGAGAGCCCTGTCGATGGTTTCTGTGCAAGTTTGTGCAGATGAGACGCGTTGCTGGGCAACCAATTGGGCAGTTAGGCTCACCCAGCGTTGAGCAGATCCGGTGGTCCGGATTGGCTGGCGGGCCTGGCCGTGGATGCTCCGCGGAGTTAAAAAAACGTCTGCGCCACAGTTCGAGGCTACTGCAAGGCCACTGATACACAGACGGGCGCTGAGCAGAAGCGTTTGTTTGTTTACATCAAGGAGGGAAGCATCCACTCTGCAGGAACTACTACGGAACCCTTCAAAGGCGCTTGCTCAGCCAGGACCATTGGAACGGCCCAGAGTCGCCGGGAGACAGGGAGTTTGGAAGCAACAGTAGTAGGTAGTTTAGGGGATGTTGATCCCAAAACAGTATAGACAGGGTTACTGTAGAGTAGTAGGTTCCTGGAGCGGGACGTACCTTTTAGTGGGACTAGCGCTCGCCATTTTGTGTAGCAAACTTTTATTTTTAGCTTTGTTTTGTTTTTGTTTCTTTATTAAATGTGACACTAGTGCTACCATTGCTGGTACTCTAGTGTCAGCACTTGTGTGTTAATTAAATCTGCGCGCCTGTGTCTCAATTAAAAATGCTCTGTGTCTGCCTCAGTAAGTGACGACCCACACATGTAACACATCACCCTGTTACAATAACCAAGTACCTTATCAAACTATTGTAAAATATGCATTTATTTATTAGAAGTTATTAATTCAGGATTCTTTTTTTTATTATTATTTGGAATCGCCAATTATTTTTCTTATTTTCTCCCCAATTTTGAAATGTCCAATTATTTTTATTTCAACCCGGCTCACTGCTGCCACCCCCGCGCTGAATCAGGAGAGATGAAGACGGACACACGTGTCCTCCGAAATGTGTGCCGTCAGCTGTCCGCTTCTTTTCACTCTGCAGGCCCACCATGCAGCCACCTCAGAGCTACAGCGTCGGAGAACCACGCAGCTCTGGGCAGCTAACAGTCAGGCCCACAGGTGCCAGGCCAGTCTACAGGGGTCACTGGTGCACGCTGAGCCAAGGATACCCTGGCCGACCTAGGCCCTCCCCACCCAGGCAGCACGTGGCCAATTCTGCGCCGCGCGGAGTGCCTTTGCTGGATACGCCACTCAGGAGCCCAAATTCAGGATTCTTTTTATTTTAAAATATTTAACCTTAAAAAATCAGTTAAGTAAGTCGCTGTCCTATTACTTCTTAATGAAACAAAAAAAAGAGAAGTGAGGTCAGTTAGAAAATACAGCTCCACAAAGGAGCTATATTTGACTGAAAGTTGCAAAGGTCAATGGAAAACCACAAAATAGAAGTGCTGAGTTTAAATACCTACAAGTGGAATGTTTTCGATGTAGAATTTACTCTTCGGAATCCTGTCTCCAGCTTTGGTGTTAACCTGTAGAAAATGAATGAGACATTAATATTTGTACAATTTCTCATAAGGGCCACATTAATTTACTTGACTTATTGTTACAGTGGTCAAAAAAATAAGTACACAGAAAAACTGCCAGTTAGGAACTATTGGGGTTAACAGTTTAGGGACAGATTCTCATAACTTTCTGTAAAATAATGACATATGAAATATGACACAAATGGTGTTTCAGATTATGTTTGACATGTTTGCTACATAATGTTTGTAGAGTTTTCAAATCATAAACGTTTGACTTTCCTTACAAGCTAGGCAGTTAAGACTTTTTGGTGGTGCACTTGTATAACATTGTCAGTATTACTGTAGTATTACTAGTGCTGATAATATTTGCCTTCTATATTTCGGTATTCTTTAATTTCCTTCAATCAGGTGTTCAAATTCGACTGATTAGAAGTATAGAATTCAAGCTTGGGCTCTAGCAATAGGAGGGATAACCCTGATACTTCCAAGACTTGTGATTGAGATGCTCATTATAGAAGTCTCCCCCTGCAACTGAAAGTTAAATGGAGAGGTTTCCATGGGAGTACAGTTGCAGGGGGACACTTGTATGTCACATGTGTCTTTGTGTGGATTGTAATTCAGATCTACATTACATTGTAAAGTAATCGCAGGACATATAAGGTCATATGTAGTTTGCTGTTGTCTGCAGATGAAACTCCTGACTGCTTGAGAATGAATTCGCTGGATGCATCATGGTGTATCTGGACAACTCTTTCGAAGAATGTGACAGGCAGCTTCATCCAAAAGGACTCTAAAATAGGCAATAAAGGAAATGTAGCTAAAGTTTTAAATAATAATAGTAATAATAATAATAATAATAATAATAATAATAATACATGTTTTCAGCATAATCATAATCTGAAGTAAGTTTGAATACCACAAACAAACATGATTCCTCTTCATTCATTTATTTAAAGCCTTAACATGACTTGTTTGAACCCACAACTAACTGAGGACACAGCTGACTGACCCAAGGCATTGAAATAATTGAAAGGTCTAAAACACCTGTCCAAATATTATTAAAAGCCACTTGGTTCAAAATGACAGTGTGTAGTGTGTTGGGTTTCAAAACTCAGAATTCCATTCATATCTGTATCCTCCACACACACAGTACAACAACCTCACAATGCTTACTAAGGAGGGAGCGGCTATGTGGCTTCTGTCTGATGATGGCATCTGCTAAAGCAGCCGTTATATCAGCAATACTCCGGTCTAGGGTATAAAGTATTGCGATGAGTTCAGGTAGAATCAAAAAAACCCTCAAGGCCTCTCCCACAGCTGGGGCTTTGTTTAGTGAAGGCAGCAGGTTTTTCTGAACGGCAGTCGCTACCTGGAATAGAAGGGAAAACAGCCATCAATAAGACAATTCATTTTAAATGTGTCTCTTAAGGAGCAACTTGATATGGCAACGAAATACCAGAATAAATTAGTAGTTCTAATGTATTTCTCTGATTGTTTAGATTTCCTGTTTCTGTCATCACATCCAACTTTAAGTGATAATGGTATTGCTACACTATGGTGTGTTCCAAGGTAATCTTTATGTTAATACATTTTAAATTACATTTGTTTCTTTATACTACGGTTCTGTATATGTTTTATATATATATATAAATATGTTTAACAGTTTAATAGCCAATGTTGTGTGTTCTTTATGATTATCTATAGTTGGAAGCTGAATTCCTTAAGTAAGGTATATTTAGAAAAAAAAGCTTGGAGTTAATAAATGGAAAATCTCTATAGTCTCAGAGACACAGAAACATTATTACAGCTAGCTGTTTTTCAAACTAAATATTATCTAATAATGTGTAACCAAGAATATAAACATTTACATTACTGTCTGTTTACTGGTTTCAAGTACATTTCAAATTAAGATTCAGATTAAGGAATAAAACTGGTTTAGTAGTTTGCCGGCTGATGTATTTTAGAGGCTTAACAAATAACACAGTGAGTGGTTGAGTTTATTAACCTGAGGGGAAATGATCAGATTACAAAAGGCGCCTAGGAGTGTAACCTGGAGTAATTACCTTTAGTCAAGGCATTTAAAAAAAAATAAAGTCCATGGCATAGAAAAGAGAATATCCTATAGTAGGAACATCAGTCCAAAACAATAAATAAAGACATTTGCCAAGCTCTATTACATTTTTGTCAGGGAAGCCTGACAACCACCCTCAAAGTATGATAGATACCTGGAATAACAAACCATGCTCTGACAACGTCTTAAACATCTTGTGAACTGATGTCATGTTCAAGCCCGCAATCTCATTGGTTGTTCTGAAGTGTTCATTGTTACTATTAAAAATAAATAAGATATAGTTAGCTGTCTTGTTCGTCAACATGCAGCAGCCTTCAATTCTTTAAAATGTTGCATTTCCTGAACAGCATCAAAACCAAGTTTAGTTATGAGAACTGACATGGATACCCTGAGCGCCATTGAGTCATCAGCTTAAACTGTTCAGAGTACAAAATCTTTTGTATCACAAATTGTCATTGGCATTCTGGTGCTTTAGTATACCCCAAGGTATGTTGGATCTACACAATGCTATCATTAATCAGGAAGAGGATAGAAATGAGCGAGGATTAGTTCATCACACAGAGCGTGCCAGCACAAAAAAAAGCATACACAGAGGAAAAGCAGTGTGTTGTTTAGTTTATAGCAGGATGATTAACTGAGAGAGAATGGGTTATGATCTTTAAGTCTGTAAGTCTTCAGATCCTTCTAATTGTAAAACACATATAGAAAACATGAGTAACTATTCTGATTTGGATTCAAATTATGTAACGTGTCTTCAGTCTACACCTATTCTATTCTGACACCTTTATCCTGAAAAAATAATATATTTTTGATGACCCCAACCACAAAATAAAATTGCCATAAGAAAAAATATAATATTTTCAGGGTTAATTTTTTGTATATATCCATCAAACCTGATCCAGTTCCCATAACACTGAAAAGTCTGCATCTGAAACTGTTAATAAGATTGTAAGCAATATTGTGGCGCAGGAGCATGTAGTGTGCCAGACCAAGGCTTGTGCTCTTACCTCAGAAAACTTGCATTCAGGCAGGCAGGGGAGGAAAAAAGCATTGTGATTTCTCTGGAAAATAAACATAAAATATAACATTTTTCACACATGCACTTTACACATTGGAACATATGAATTAGTTCACTCTTTCAAATTAGCCATGGATTCCCAGATCACATTAGAATATAATTAATATATTACTGTATAAAAGAAATGTTACAAATCCTAAAAGTTACAGGAATATATTTTTATTTTACTAATATATTGTTTATTGCAAAAAGTATGATACCAATATACAACCCCCGACTGTTAATACGAAATCTGAGCTATTGCTATCATTATATTGTAGTGCACTGTACATATGTGTAGAAATGTAAGCATGACATACACTGTATGTACGGACAGACTGACTTTGATAAGCAGTTCTCTACCTATATCGGAAGCTGTGTGGCAGAAGTTTGGCTGCTTCCAGCAGTATATCTCCTATGCTGTAACTGTGTCTAACTTTTCTCCTTATAAGTCCTTAAAAGGACTCTGATTCTTTGTGTTACATTAAGAGCAGAGTTTCTAAGACACGCTTAGGTGACTTACATTTTAGTTATCTTCCTTGATTTGGGATCACTTCTGGCAATCCATTTATTCATTAAACTATTGTCTATTCTTGCAATCCTTTTGCCGGGCCTCAAGGGGATAACAATTGCAGAAGCCTGGGAGTCCTACAAAGAAACATCTTTAAATCATATGTACTATACACTGTCACCTGTACTGTATACTATCATATGTACTGTATAACTAGGAGTTCACATCATTTAAAACAGCACAACTACTTTTTGAATTAAGAATATATATATATATATATATATATATATATATATATATATATATATATATATATATATATATACACAGCTCTGGAAAAAATCGTGCCAAAGCTGCCCGATTCCAGCCTTGCTGAAGCACCCCCAGATCATCACCGATCCTCCACCACATTTCACAGTGGGTGCGAGACACTGTGGCTTGTAGGCCTCTCCAGGTCTCCGTCTAACCATTAGACGACCAGGTGTTGGGCAAAGCTAAAAATTGGACTCATCTGGGGGTGCTTCAGCAAGGCTGGAATCGGGCATATTTGTCTTTGTGAAGGACGCATGAATCAAGCCAAGTACAAGGTTGTCCTGGAAGAAAACTTGCTTCCTTCTGCTCTGACAATGTTCCCCAACTCTGATGATTGGTTTTTCCAGCAGGACAATGCTCCATGCCACACAGCCAGGTCAATCAAGGTGTGGATGGAGGACCACCAGATCAAGACCCTGTCATGGCCAGCCCAATCTCCAGACCTGAACCCCATTGAAAACCTCTGGAATGTGATCAAGAGGAAGATGGATGGTCACAAGCCATCAAACAAAGCCGAGCTGCTTGAATTTTTAGCCAGGAGTGGCATAAAGTCACCCAACATCAATGTGAAAGACTGGTGGAGAGCATGCCAAGACACATGAAAGCTGTGCTTGAAAATCAGGGTTATTCCACCAAATATTGATTTCTGAACTCATCCTAAGTTAAAACATTAGTATTGTGTTGTTTAAAAATGAATATGAACTTATTTTCTTTGCATTATTCGAGGTCTGACAACACTGCATCTTTTTTGCTATTTTGACCAGTTGTCATTTTCTGCAAATAAATGCTCTAAATGACAATATTTTTATTTGGAATTTGGGAGAAATGTTGTCAGTAGTTTATAGAATAAAACAAAAATGTTCATTTTACCCAAACACATACCTAGAAATAGTAAAACCAGAGAAACTGATAATTTTGCAGTGGTCTCTTAATTTTTCCAGAGCTGTATATATATATATATATATATATATATATATATATATATATATATATATATATATATATATATATATATATAGTGGTCGCCAATTATTTTTATTGTTTTCTCCCCAATTTAGTAATGTCCAATGTCCACTGCCACCCCTGCGCTGACTCGGGAGGGGCGAAGACGAACACACGCTGTCTTCCAAAGCGTGTGCCGTCAGCCACCTGCTTCTTTACACACTGCAGACTCACCATGCAGCCACCCAGAGCTACAGCGTCGGAGGACAACGCAGCCCTGAGCAGCTTACAGGCAAGCCTGCAGGCGCCCGGCCAGACCACCGGGGTTGCTGGTGAGCCAAGGACACCCTGGCTGATCTAGCCCTCCCTCCCCCTGAGCGGCGCTCGACCAATTGAACGCCGCCCCCTGGGAAGCTCCCATCCTCGGTCGGCAAAGGAATAGCCTGGACTTGAACTGGCAACATCCAGACTATAGAGGGCATCCTGCACTCCACGCGGAGCGCCTTTACTGGATGCGCCACTCGGGAGCCCTCATTTTATGTTCCAAGATAGAGCATCTTGTTAAGAGAAAAGTTTGACAAGTGTAATTTATTTATGTTTAGAAAATAAAACTATTCCTTGACACTATACATGGTTTTCATTTCTTCGCTATCTCATGTTTGCCTTTTACAAAATAGTCAAACCTGATCCCAATGGCGTACATCGTCAAAGCTTTTTAATTCAAAAAGTAAAAGTGCACCCAATGAAGTTGCCAATCAGAAAATAAATAACCTGGATATTGTTATACAGTATCTTATTTGTTTTAAAATTGAAATTTCACCCATTAAAAAAAGAAAATCTATTATCGTAATTAATAAAAAAATAAAAACATCACACTGATGTAAACATTTGTATGCAGATTTTTTTAATTCTGTATTATTGTGTCTTTACAGGACAACATTGCTCTCACCTGCTTTTCAGAGCACAGAACAAATGATTGGATTTCTCCAGCAAATATTCTGTCCACCACCAGTGAGTAGCATTTTTCTGTGTAAAAGAGATTCACAGTCTGTATTAAGTGAACATTAAAGTACATTTTCCCCCTATTTTGAGCAATTTTAAGTGCAACTGATTTTGTTGTTGTTTGTATGTGCTTTTTGTACAAAATTAATAAACTAGGGGAAAAAACTATCATCATGTTCTATGTTTTCATCTCTAAAGGCTATGCAGCATTTCTCTCACCCAAAGTGCATGAAGTGACAACTCTTGAACAATAAGAGTGACATAAAGGAGTACTATTATACTACTATAACTTGTCTATATATAGAACCGTATCTGACTAAGAGTTTGCACTGCGCTGAGTGGAGTGTAAGGTGTGACCATGAGGTACCTGATGGAAGTTTCACAGGTAATGGAATTATGCGATTAATGGTCTTCTTGTTTCCCAGCTGCCCGTGCTCTCCTCTCCCAAAAGAATACACTTTTCCAGATGAAGAAATAAAAGCAAGTGTATGGTAACTAAAATAAAGAGAATAGTATAATTAGTTCAGATTCCAACTAATTTACAGATTATCCCTATCTCAACCTGTCTGGTTATTTCCAGATGGGGGCGGTGAACTAGGAGGAGTTTAACCAACAATCTTTGAATCTAAACTCACCTGCATTCTATAAACTAATGTTCACCTCAAAATCACGGAATGAAAAAATACATTTGATATATTTGCCTCTAGTGTGGAATTAATATATTTAGGAACAGCTCGATCACCATTTGGCCCAGACAAGATGATTAAGGTATACATTGTACATGTTTTTTTTTTTACCATATTTAATTTTTACCTTCCACATGCTATCTGAGATACTTGCTTCCCCCATAGCTCAGCAACTAGTCGAGGTCGGAGCTCATTTCTTGTTGAGTTGTGTCCAAGCTGTCCAAAACGTCCTGCTCCAAAAGTGTACACTAACCCAGCCTTGAAAAAAAGGAGGAATATAATTACATATATTACAGGGAACCACAAGCAGCAAAATCCTTTGAATAACATCCGAGGAAATATGTTTTAAAGAAACAATGGACTGCACAGCACGAATATGATTCATGGATTCATGACTGAATGTAAAAAACAGACCATGTTAGTTCTGTTTAGATTAGGGATAGGCAACATTGACTCTTTCAGTCAAATTTTTGCCACTTTTAATTATTATAATTTTTTTAAATAAATTTAGTCGTTGCCAATTATTTTTATCATTTTCTCCCCAATTTGGAAATGGCCAAATATTTTTAGGCTCAGCTCACCGCTACCACCCCTGCGCTGACTCGAGAGGGTGAAGACAAACACACGTTGTCCTCCGAAGCGTGTGCCGTCAGCCGACCGCTTTTTTTCACACTGCGGATTCACCATGCAGCCACCTAAGAGCTACAGCGTCGGAAGACAGCGCAGCTCACGGGCAGCTTACAGGCAAGCCCGCAGGCGCCCGGCCAGACTACAGGGGTCGCTGGTGCGCGGTGAGCCGAGAACATCCTGGCCGACCTAACCCTCCCTCCCCCCGGGCGGCGCAGCCAGTTGGCGCCGCCCCTGGAAGCTCCGTCCTCCGTCGGCAAAGGAATAGCCTGGACTCGAACTTCGTGACGTCCAGACTATAGAGCGCATCCTGCACTCCACATGGGCGCCTTTACTGGATCGCCACTGGGAGCCCCGCGACCTTTTAATTATTTAATAGGTCTTTAAAAGGGTCAGTTATATATTTAAGGACCTGGTTGGAACAATA
Source organism: Acipenser oxyrinchus oxyrinchus (assembly GCA_030684275.1). NCBI lineage: Eukaryota > Metazoa > Chordata > Actinopteri > Acipenseriformes > Acipenseridae > Acipenser > Acipenser oxyrinchus. The sequence continues at coordinate 48,003,782 of CM060247.1, forward strand.
TTCTTTCAAATGGACCAGAAGTGCCAAGATTTGCTACCCCTCAGTTTAGGGAAACCTACAAAAATATGCATTTCTATCAGTTGCCACTACAATAAGAAGTCCAGTTCTATTATATACAGTACTGTGCAAAAGTTTTAGGCAGGTGTGAAAAAATGCCTTAAAGTAAGAATGCTTTCAAAAATAGACATGTTAATAGATTATATTTATCAATTAACTAAATGCAAAGTGAGTGAACAGAAGAAAAATCTAAATCAAATCAATATTTGGTGTGACAACCGTTTGCCTTCAAAACAGCATCAATTCATCTAGGTACACTTGCACAAAGTCAGGGATTTTGTAGGCATATAGTCAGGTGTATGATTAAACAATTATACCAAACAGGTGATAATGATCATCAATTCAATATGTAGGTTGAAACACAATCATTAACTGAAACAGAAACAGCTGTGTAGGAGGAATAAAACTGGGTGAGGAATAGCCAAACTCAGCTAACAAGGTGAGGTTGCTGAAGACAGTTTACTGTCAAAAGTCATACACCATGGCAAGCCTGAGCACAGCAACAAGACACAAGGTAGTTATACTGCATCAGCAAGGTCTCTCCCAGGCAGAAATTTCAAGGCAGACAGGGGTTTCCAGATGTGCTGTCCAAGCTCTTTTGAAGAAGCACAAAGAAACGGGCAACGTTGAGGACCGTAGACGCAGTGGTCGGCCAAGGAAACTTACTGCAGCAGATGAAAGACACATCATGCTTACTTCCCTTCGCAATCGGAAAATGTCCAGCAGTGCCATCAGCTCAGAATTGGCAGAAAGCAGTGGGACCCTGGTACACCCATCTACTGTCCGGAGAAGTCTGGTCAGAAGTGGCCTTCATGGAAGACTTAGCGCCAAAAGCCATACCTCCGGCGTGGAAACAAGGCCAAGCGACTCAACTATGCACGAAAACACAGGAACTGGGGTGCAGAAAAATGGCAGCAGGTGCTCTGGACTGATGAGTCAAAATTTGAAATATTTGGCTGTAGCAGAAGGCAGTTTGTTCGCCGAAGGGCTGGACAGCGTCTGTGAATGAGTGTCTGCAGGCAACAGTGAAGCATGGTGGAGGTTCCTTGCAATTTTTTGGCTGCATTTCTGCAAATGGAGTTGGGGATTTGGTCAGAATTAATGGTCTCCTCAATGCTGAGAAGTATAGGCAGATACTTATCCATCATGCAATACCATCAGGGAGGCATCTGATTGGCCCCAAATTTATTCTGCAGCATGACAACGACCCCAAACATACAGCGAAAGTCATTAAGAACTATCTTCAGCGTAAAGAAGAACAAGGAGTCCTGGAAGTGATGGTATGGCCCCCACAGAGCCCTGATCTCAACATCATCGAGTCTGTCTGGGATTACATGAAGAGAGAGAAGCAACTGAGGCTGCCTAAATCCACAGAAGAACTGTGGTTAGTTCTCCAAGATGTTTGGGCCAACCTACCTGCCGAGTTCCTTCAAAAACTGTGTGCAAGTGTACCTAGAAGAATTGATGCTTGATGCTGTTTTGAAGGTAAAGGGTGGACACAACAAATATGGATTTGATTTAGATTTTTCTTCTGTTCACTCACTTTGCATTTAGTTAATTGATAAATATAATCTATTAACATGTCTATTTTTGAAAACATTCTTACTTTACAGCATTTTTTCACACCTGCCTAAAACTTTTGCACAGTACTGTACATATAACTGGAATTGAGAGAGCATGGTAGAAACTGTGCCCTGTGTCTTCCCTCTATTGTTACTGTACACCCAGAAATAATAATGCAAAGCAGGTGACAAACCAGCAAATGGTCAGTAGTATTGGAAAAAAGGGGTGGATATTGAAGGGTACTGATTTGGGCAACTATTGCAATTCAAAACAATACATAATTGTTGGGATTAAACAACAAGAAACCAAAGCCCAAACAACAAATAAGAAAATCATATAATTGTATGTTGTTCCAGTTTGGAAATCATAAACCGTACTCATAGTACTGAATGTACAGCTGTCTAAAACTTAGTAGCTAAGACACCAACCTTAGTCAGAATGGAAGTATGTTCTTCTCCACAAGATATAAACCCAGTGTTCTTGAATTCTAAAGCCCTGACATGGGATGGTTGGTTTCTGTCTGTAAAAAGAAAATAGATTCTTTCACTTGTTGCATGCACACCTAGAAAATCCAACGCGCAGAGGAAAAGTAATGACAGCACACAAAGCTTCCCTGGAAACAAGGGTGGCAAGACTGACTGCTACCTCAGCTACAGCAGACTTATTCATGCAGAGGCAAAGCTGGGAAGATATGTCAATGACCAACTTTTTCTTCTTAATTCTCATAGCAGTGGAAGAGGGACAGGTGAATAATTGCAGAAAAAAAAAGTGTGTTAGCCATCTGTTGTGTTTTAGCACCAGAAAATGTGTCTCCAACTCTCCTACATAGTTGTTTTGTATTGTTAGTAAATGTATTATATTTGAGATGCCACTGTACTGGAGAAAACAGGTACAAATTCCCCACCCCAGTTGTTTTGTATGAATTATTCTTTCCCAATACTAGTTGGAAGGTGTACTGTACGTATAACCAAAGAGACAAATACCAAACTTGAAATACATCCAGGTGTATTCTAGGGGATGTATGTAACCCAAACAGGTTCCTTTATTTGTGTTTGTATTAAATCAATGTCATTGTCAAAAAAAGTTATACCGGTGGTGTCGCCGAGTCCTAACTGTCCTTCATGGTTCCTCCCCCAGCCAAAAACAGCCCCTGACAGCGAGACAGCAAAGCTGTGGTCTCCCCCTGCAGCAATCTGAGCCAACGGGATCCCCGACAGAGACTTCAGAGGCTGGGGGGATGGTTTACTGGGCTCCCCTTTCCCCAGGCCAAGCTGTCCATTTGCATTTTGTCCCCAAGTAAAGAGCTGCCCGTCTGAAAAGAATGAACAAGGAAACAGTGGCACTATTAATTCCTATAGGTAAAACTGTGCGACATACATAGAAACACCTCTACTACATCCCTCATCACTGATTACCGTAATGTAGTTTGGATGTTATTACCTTTAGACAGAGCCAGTGAATGACGGTTTCCACATGCAACTTGAATTATATCTGTAGTACATAGAGTCTGCATTAATCTGTAAAAAAAAAAAAAAAAAAAAAAGTTCCTTAATACCTTTTTTTTAAACACAGTATTAACTAACAAGATGTTTATGGACTGGTGTGCATTTCAATCTAAAAAAATGTTACAAGGAGGTAAGCACTGTACTAGTACTGTACCAGAGAACATGTAGTTGTATTGGAACTTTATTTTGAAAACACACCCCTATCTCCCTATAGCACTGATTTATTTTTGTTAATATCAGTGCTGCTTGCTGATTCTGTCAACTGCTCTCTGTGTGTGTGTGTGTGTGTGTGTGTGTGTGTGTGTGTGTGTGTGTGTGTGTGTGTGTGTGTGTGTGTGCGTGCGTGCGTGTGTGTGTGTGAAAACACCTTAGCCAGAAATTTATACTGTAAAAAAATTTTTAAAAAATAAATAAATCATGGATTTTGAAAATAATGTTTATGCTGCTTACTTGGGGCGCACAACTTCCGGTAGTTCTGAATGTATTATCCATTGAAACATTTTTCCAGTGGTTGAAAGCACCAAAATATAAGACTTTCCACAGTCAAGAGTATGAACCTTTTCTTCATTTGCCAATATCAGTTCTTCTGCACAAACAAAAAGAGAAAGGCAATGGTACTGTATCAGGCTATTAGAGAGTATTAGGCTATATGAGATTTATGCCTAAAAATACATATAAAAACCATTTCATTGATCATAGATTACAAGTACACCTCCGCAAAAACAAGTAGATTTGTATGTTGTTTGGCGCAATGAGTTCCTTTTCTCTATTTGCCGAACTTTTCTTTCTTCGTCAGCCCAAGGGTTAACAATACCCCCCTCCCCTGCATTGTACTATACTGTACTGTTGGCAGCAGGTAGGACAGTATGTTTATTTGCTCAAATGTTCACTGACAAGTCCTTCTTTAGTAAACAGTATCAGTACCAGTATGTCAGAAAACAGAAAACGAAAGTGAAACTGTTAAATTAATGTTGATTTTTTGCAGAAAAGAAACTACAGCACATCAGGAATGGATTCTCCTTAACTGCCCTAGTCTACCTACAGTATGCCTTTTCGCATAAATATTCGCAGCTCACCTTGATGATAAATATATGTCCATTAAATAAACCCGAAAAGCTGTTATGTATGTACCAGTATTAACATATACTACACGAAGCAGTAGAGATACACAAAGTTCCACAAATCGCACTGTGTGCAGTATGTTTCCAAATTAACAAATACAAAAAATAGATTGGCTTGTTAGCATCGCCTTGCGCAGATTCCCTTAGTTCAACATGAAGACACGGCTACTGCTAGCTGAATAAATTCATAAAATGGTGAGTTATAAATAGCATTTTTATATTCATAATTACTTATTTTTCTCTGTGGTTTCTGTTGCCGTCCACTTTCATCTTCCATCCAGACCCAGCCATTCCCATTTTCCTTGACAAGCGCAACGATTCCGCACTTGCACGCAATTCTAACTATTTTTTTCTGTGAAAAAAATGGGTTTGAATATTGTTTTTCCCCGTTATTGACATCTTTTTTCGGTGTTATACCAAACTCCGTCCAGGAAGCCTTTCCCCAGCAATACATTACGGAACACTGTAATGAAGTTGTAATATATATATATATATATATATTAGACTTTAGACGTTAACCCTACGTTGTGTTACGTTATCTGATTGACATTGACGACCGAGAAAAAATAAATAAAACTCAAAGTTGATATATACTGGCATTTTACTGCTACTTCAATCTAATATTAAGTTAAGCAACAAATTGTTCCCACCTACAACTAAAAGGATTGGAGAATGCGTATTGAGCCAACCCCTTGAAACTCATCACATTGCTGCTGGAAAGACCCAAAACAATCGCTATGGCTACCCAGCTGTATTGCCGGTTTATTTTTATTTTTATTTATTTATTTATTTATTTATTTAAACACAATTAGGCCTACAACTCACAGGTTGATTAGAAAAAAAATAATGCAGTATTTAAATTCTGTTTCGAACTCAAATAGCATTGCACTAGTACAGATATGTTCCAGTGTAGCAGATAAGTGTACAAAATAAAAGCCTTTTTCATAACATTTGGAATAGCTAGTATTTTATACTGAACAATTTTAGACATGGAAACATTGTCAAATCGAATTATTTGTAGTCTCTTTCAAGGTGGTCAACAACCAATTTATATATTTTTAAAAAATAGTCTTTAAATAAACATTGCATATTTTTAAACGTGGACATACAAATCTTATGATTGCTAGTGACTTTAAACGCACATCGCATGTTTAATGAGACGTTTCCCCTAATTCACAGATTTCCAAAAGCATTTATCTGAGATACGGTTTGTGATTTAAATTAATGTATATGTTAGTATGACTATTCGCAAAATGTGATAGTGGATTCAGTTTTACAAGGAGCATTAGCATAGAAAGTAAAGAAAACACACAATGAAGTGAATACTCATGCAGTCCAGTCACTATACAATGTACAGGTAATCGAGCAGCATACATTTACTACTGCAGTTACACAGTGGAGTACACTTTAGTGCTGCCCTTATATATTTGCAATATACTTGCACCCACACTGAAGCAGTTTCTGGGAGTGTTGTCCACAGTACTGCCAAACATCTGGAGATACCTGTGCCCATCCCCACAGTCACTAGGAGAAGGATATTGGTTTAGGAATGACAGCTGCCCCAATACTACCTGATACACAGCTCTTTTAGCATTCAGAATTACCGGATACTGGGTAAGTCGTACAGCAGTACAACATGGTGCTCAATCAAGGACATAGTTTCAGCTGAACGACAAATACAAGACCCTGGGATAGATGCCATGTATCCCATGCTGCCTTCTTTCCCCAACCCAGCAAAGGATGAAATAATGTCACAATGAAATGTTTTTAACTTGTATAAAGTTTGGGATTAGCTGATACCCAACTTTAGTACAGACTTCAGGGTTAAACTGATAATTTATACATGTGTTGGAAAACAGCAATGAATGGGGCAGTGACAGTAGCGTAAGAGGCGTGCTTGCATTCTTGTACTGCATAATTCAACTATAATTTTAACACTCTATTATTTTTAACGTTTTCTTACATTTTTCTTCCTTCTGTTTTTTTTTTTTTTGTATAATATAATACACTTCATGTGAAAATGAAGAGGCCCCATTTTACAGGATGTTTTCAAAAAAAAGCATATCATTTACCATAAGTTATCCTTTCAGCAGTGATGTATAGGTGTCAATTACATTTCTATAACAATCAATGCAAAGATATTTAATACCTGAAGCTGCTTTAGATTTCCTATGTGTAAAAGAGGAAATTGGCTTGATAGTGTGGCAGGTTATTATTTGCTTACAAAAGCCAAAAGGTGAAAGTTTTGTACTTACCACTAGAGGGCACTGTATACCGTATTACAGGATTGGTATTCCTTACATAGGATTTCACTACCTTGGTTGACTCTAATAAAGGGCTGGTTTCACTAATCTTGGACTACCTAATGTTATTATAGGTAATGTAGTGCAAGATTAGAGCTAATCGGGGTCTGTGAAACCTGTCAACAGTTTTTAACGGGGGCAATATCAATTTGACACTTGTGAAATGAAATAGCTGATACAGTATATTGAGACAAACTCCAAGGTCACGTTCATGGTATTTTACCCTCTCTCTTTTTGTTGAACTAACGGATATTGTTTTGATAGGATTTTTGTTGGATTTTAGAAAACACCAACCTAACTCAGGGGTCCCTCAATGATTAAAAGACAGGTCTGATAAAGACAAGGGCCTTTTTCTGTTTCGAGGAGTTGGTACCAGGGCTTCACACGGTCTCTGATCCCTTTATTAGACCTTCTGGACCAATGTCTTTTTGATCCTTTGCTGTTTAAAAAAAAAAAAAGAAAATCAACAGCTACCACCAGTAACTGCCTGCAAACTATCAGGTGTCCCCTGGGATGGGTCTATGCACGGTTGGTACCAGTATTTTAGACAAGGTACACCATGGGCGTTTCTTGACCCCTACCCCCCGCTCTCTTTGCATCCCTGTCCAATTACACATAGATCCCAATAGGCTGTAGGTTCTTTGTACCCAATATGCCCCAAGTTACCAGCTACTGTCCAAATGTGGTAATTGCCACTTGAGGAAAATGTGAAAATGGATACCTGTCCTGACCCTCTCTGCTAGTCCTGTACTGATTTTAACCCCCAACCTTACCTCACACAAAAGCTGTGTTCAGACAATAACCGATCTCAGACCAGTTCACTAGAAAACGCTTCTGACAAGACCAGTTTCAGATTGATTCTGTTCATTATACTCTTTTTATTTAATTAGTCAATCTAAGAGGTATATTTGTTGTCAGTTCCATAGCATAAAAATACATTTTATTGACACACTATTTTATGGTGATATTTTTCAGATGTTTGTAGATTTTCCCTGACAGAAAATAAAAAGTTTGCAAAATGATACAATAAATAAAAACAAATATGAAAAGATGACATTGATTAAAAATAATAATAATAATAATCCCAGTCCTTAATGAGTCACTGTAAAATGTGTATCAACTGCACAGTCAGGTGGGTCTTTACTCCAGGGAAATACAAAAAGGTAGACTAATTGCTTTGCCTGTTCAGGTTTTACTTGAGGTTTATGTAGTCTGTAACTATGACAACTTCTACCAAGGAAAGGGATAGCTCCCAATATTGCCAGCTGTTTTATTTTATTTAAAAACAAAATATTTGTTTTCTTTTTTACAGCGCGAAAGGTACAGTGTAAACACACCTCGCGTTTAAAGAATGCTCTTTCGCACTTTTCGAGCAAGAATTGTAATGAAACCTGTAATATGACTGACTTCCTGCTGTTATTGGTTGTCACTGACGAGTATCATCTAGATTTGAGCTCAAACGCCCATCACACAAGCATTCACCCAGCATGCTCGAGCTGCAAGAAAGGGAGGCGTGTCACACATATGCCTCAAGTGTTCATATTCTTGCATCAGAGGTGGAAGTTTCATACAGCAGATAGGCGCTGTTAGGTTTCGCCTTAAATATATGAAGGGCTGTCTTTGCTTAGCATAATCGACCACATCAATTTCCGCACTACAGTGACGTTGAGTGAAATATCTGTACTGTTCGCTGTAAACGGTACCTCAGTAGTGGTAAGTGACTTTTATATATCCTCAGTAGTGGTAAGTGACTTTTATTTATATATATATATATATATATATATATATATATATATATATATATATATATATATATATATATATATATATATATATTGAGAACGAGGTGGACACAATTCTTAAGACTAACTAGCAGTACAGTGTTAGTAGCTTATTTTTGTTTCATTGCGTTATCTTAGCTTCCGTTTTTCTATTTAACCTAGTTTATTTAGTTTCTGGTTGTAAAGAACATAAATACTGTTTAGAAGAACATAACCTATATATTCACTGTCTGCATAATGCTATTTCAAATAGGCCTACTACATGTAAATAGGTATTATCTTGTTACATTTTGGGATAATGGAAATTAGTATAATGTCGCATTGCTTGTATGCGCGTCATCGCAGTTTTCTGCACTCACGGAATCAAAATAAACAAATAGTCACATTTCGTGATAAATCTACATCGGCTACAGTAACCGCCCCCCCGTAGCTTTCCAACCACACCATATTGGTATCTGATTCGACAAAACCATTTGGCCTAGCGACTGAATTCGTCTTTCATTGGACTGATAGTGTGTCAATCATTGACGTCACCGGTCTATTTACATGACCGCCTTCCATGTTAAAGTATTCCCACGATTGGCTGGCTACAGTTTTAAGGGTTATTCTGATTGGCTGATCAGGCTGTCATCTGATTCGACTGTCAAAACCTTACCCTTTTATCTCAACCATATTTTCACTGCAATAGTCAAAATAGGCGGGCAAGGTAGGCTGTGCTCGTATTACCCAGAAGCCTGATCTATCCAGGCAACTATATCGCACCATAAATATTTAGGTAAGTTTTTTGATGTCTAGTAAAAAAAACATGCAAAAACCTTACTGTTATTTGAGGAACGCAATTTACAGAAGCAATGGATTTCATGGTTAATTGAAGGAATAATAAAAAAAAGGTTGTTGCGAAAAAGAGAGGCTAGCTAGATTACTGTTTACTGTTAATATATGAAAAAGTATTCGTTGTTTTACCTTCAAGTGACTGATTCTGGTAGCGCAATGTTGATTGAATGGTTCGGGCAGCGACGTCACAATCGTCAGTGGTAGAAGCAGCAGGTCATTCATAAATCCTATGGGGCACTAACACGAAGCTAAGGTCTGGGTTTGTCATACCTAAAGACGAATGAGACTGTTGCCCACCAAGAAGAAAATTGTATTAATTTTATTTCTTCGCTGGGGTGGAGTTGGGGGAATGTGTGTGGGGTTCATATTATTATCAGCTTCGTTTTTTTAAAAAATATCTATACATGTTTCCTAGTAGCTGCCAAGAGTGATGTTTATGTCTGTTTCTTTATATAAAAAAAGAGGAAATGGGGTTGATAGTAATCCCCTGTTTTTTCACAGATCATTTGACAGATTACAAGCTGGCTCACGATCCTTTCAGTGCAGCAGATGGACAGTTTGAGCTCCTTTAATGTATATTAGAGCCCCAGCATTTTTAATCATCTCAATAAGATTAATGAGTGGTGTACTATTTTATTAACTGCCTTTGCTGTTTTCCCACTTGTCTTTCAGAAAGCGTAGTAAGATAGCTGCTTTTCGAGAAGTGCTCAAGGTGTTTTCCTCCGGGTGTCTGCACAGGGCTGAGTTATGTCAGCAGCTGCACTTTTGAACTTGGTCAGGTCTGGTGGGTTCCAAGTGAGAAGACGAGTGCTGCTGACCACCCGAGTTCTGAAAGACGACACACGCCTGTTCCGCACCAGCTCCACCCCTGAGCTTAGCTCCTCCAGGTTTGATCCCGACAGCAGTGGCCGCCCCACCACCTGGGACAACTTCGGCATCTGGGACAACCGCATCGACGAGCCCATTCACCTCCCCTCCAGCATTAAGTATGGCAAGCCCATTCCCAAAGTGAGTCTGTTGAAGGTGGGCTGTGCCTCGCAGATCGGCAAGCGGCAAGAGAATGAGGACCGGTTCAAAGTGGCCCAGATGACTGACAACATCCTCTACTTTGCTGTTTTCGATGGGCACGGTGGACCAGCGGCGGCCGACTTCTGTGACAAATACATGGAAAAATACATTCTGTAGGTGATTGTGACGTATAGGTTTGCTAGCCAGCTTGAACCTGTCATTCACACCCTGGAGGTGAACTGTAAATGCTTGCAGTGCTTCTTTCTGGCTGGTTTGTAGTCAAGAATGTTGCCTTGTAAAGTTACTGGCATTCTTGTATGTTAATGCATTTTTGAGCCTGTGCTTCTTGAAGGTCAGTCACTGTGAACGACTCATATCACTAATAGTGTTGTTTTCTTTCTTCCTTTTGACTTTTCTTAAACTTTTTTTTTAATGTAACAATTTAGTATTTTAAACCTTAACATTCTTTGCCTAAGTATTCATATGTCACTTCCAAGTTATTGATTGTATCTTAATCATTAACACAAAAATGCTACCTTGTAATATTTCTGCTGTAGGGATTGCATAGCTGAAGAAGATAACTTGGAGCTGGTGTTGACCAAAGCATTCCTGGAAATAGACAAAGCATTGGCAAGGCATATACACCTATCTGCGAATGGTAGGTATAATAATGAACACACTGGAGATTGTTTGGATAATTTAAGCAACCAGTAATAAAACAGTACAATGACCAGATTTTTGTAAAAACACTGCATTTACATTGAAAACCATGTTTTATATAGGTTTGCATGCTGTTTTAGTGAAGTATTGACAAAAAATAACCCCTGCCATACTAAGTGTTACCATTTCATTTGTACATAATTAAAAAAGAATAGTCAAAATAATAGAAATATTTGTTGTACAGTAATTTCCTATTGTTTGATTAAAAAATGTGCTGCTTGCAGTACATGAAGAGGCTTCTTTCTTTCAAAGTTTTCCCTTTTTGTAGTTTCACTGCACGTTGCACATTTTCTGTTAGCTTCACTGACAAGAAAACCATGAGAGAATCTACTTATAGTGGGCATGAATAATGACGAGAAGCGATTTCCTCTTCAAAAGAAAAAAAAAAAACACCTACAGTGCTGAGACACAAACTGTAACACATATTCACTGTAAACTACAAGCTCAGTCATTAGCAAAACAGCTTTTTTTTTTTTTTCTTGGCACAAGTTAAAGGCTATTCCAGATAAAATGGGTCATTATGTTGTCTCAATTTCCATGATTCACAGCGCTTCTTTAGCATTTAATATTGCTGAAAAAAAGCTTTTAAAATTGTAACAGTTAAAAAAAAAAAAAAAAAAGCACTGATGTTACTTGGAAACTTAAGTACAAGTCTGTAGATGATGCAGTATTGGGGCATGCCATACTGCTCTTCTGTGCAACGAAAAAACGTTGTGATTTGCATTGTTTTATAAGGACATTTTCTATCAACAATGAATACGTTTTATTGATAATACGTTAAAATGAATCATCGTATTACCCAATTTATATGAAAATGTATTAATATTTACCAAAAAGTACTTCTTATTTTTAATTAACGTTCAAATTTATTTTTCAATGCAGCATGCAATTATGCCTCTCTAATACATTCAGCTAAGAATATATGAGTAGATCTATGCAGTTTCCACAAACAATATAAACTCTGTCTAATAAACAGTGTTGCTAGGCAAAGACCAAGGCAGTGGATTATGAGGCAATGTCACACAAAGCAAAAACAATACAGTTGTGTTATGGACCTCCCACATCAGACAATTGAACTTATTACAACAATGACCAGTTCTGTCATAATTCTACACACTTTCTCTTGTAAAGTACATGTAGTATTACATTATCAGATAATTCGATTATCATTATTTCTTTTAATCAGCATTGTCACAATAGTCCCAGTCCAAACTGTGCTAATAAGCATTTCAAGGCACAGTATTTTGCAATGTTTATTTTGAAATAAACTAGGTTAAATGTCTTAACACGACAGTGAAAGACCATTTTACTTAAACTAAACATTATTTTTTGTTTTGTAAAAGAGAAATGTATAGACATTTCTGGGTACACCCTGGTCAAACTAGCAGTGCATGGCTCTATTAAACTATACAAATCTAAGTGAGCAGTGCTTGATAACCAGGGATCCTAGTTTTCCGCAATAAAAAAAAAAAAAAAAAAAAAAATTCTCCAATAAAAAAATAAAAAAATCTGCGTTATTCCGCAATAAAAATAAGTCAGTTAGTTTTTATAGACAGTATTTATTCGTACACTTTCAAATTCGAAGGAAGTTACAAGCTCACCAGAATCAATAATATAAACAAACGTACCATTTTACTTTAAATATTACAAATACATCTGTGTACTAATAATAAAAACCAAAAAATAGTATTTATATTAGTTTATCTCCAAGTTAGTCTTTGTCACCTGGATGGCTATTGCCAAACTCATTGACCTGATCTTTAGGGGTGATTTTTATTGTTTTCAGCATCTTTAAACAGCTTGTTGAGTAGTAAAAACACACTGAAGTACACTGCAGCTACGTTTCAGCAGGAATGTGACCTGAGTGTGTCTCGCTCACCAGAATCAGTTTTATTGAACAAGTATGTTTAATAAAAAATTCTCTAACAGCATAGAAAAGCCGTGTTTTTTCCATATTATTCCGCAGCAAATGGATTCCTAGGATCCCTGTTGATAACATACAACAATTGAGCTTACTAAAACTTTATTACAAAAGAGATGCATTCAAACGAGCAGCCCAAAACATTTTAAACTTGACAGTCAATGTCCATTTTTTCACTGGAATAGTTTTTATTGTTGGAAGTATTAATAGTAGCTACACTTGGTACTTTAGCTAACACTATCCCATCATTTGTATTACTGTGGCATTTACCATGATACATTTTATCTTGCAACACTGGGTGATGCTATTTATGGGAGCTGCATTTTCGATAATGATCTGCACTTAAGTAATACTGTAGGCTGTATAGCTGTACTATATTTTAATTTCCATCGCAACTTTTTGTAATGTTGACTTACATTATGTGCCGGGATTTAAAAAAAGGAAATCTCAGTTTAAAGCTTAAACTTTGACATCTGAAAGCACTTTACTTCAACTACTGTGTAATTAACCTTCAATCAATAACTGAATACGTTTATCTAATGTTTGTTAAAAATATTCAAAAGTGCTAAATGCTAGAAAACACATTATGGAGCTCTTACTGCTTTAGCCCCCGGTGTTGCAGATGATTTTTTAATGTTTGGCCGCTGTTCCTTCGTGAAATTTCCTATTTGCCTCTGTGTACGTGTTATTTGTGGCAGAGCTGCTGACCAGCTTACAGTCACTGGAGGCCCTGGACACTTTTTTGCTGGGCTTCAGTGGAAGGAGACCTGCTTAATTTTATCCCAGGTGAAGGAGTCCAGCGGTTCCTAGTCTGGACTACTGGAAGGTTCCTCATCTTTTTCTCTCTCTCTTTCTCTCTCTTTCTCTCTCGCTGTCTCTCTCTGTCTCTCACACACTTTAGTTGAGATGACACATGCAGTAAAAACTGTGCAGTGAGTGTTCTCTTAAAAAACAACTAGTTTTGTACTATCAACTGTTAGGGAATGATACGTTTCTTATTAATTTATTTTATTTCTTTTTTTGTATTAAAAAATAATCATCTGTTAATTTACTTAACACTTTTAGATACACTTTTAAAGAGTTGATCACGTTCCAGTGGTTCTAGAAACTGCCTTAAAGCTGTTTTTTATTTCTTGCTGCAGAAGCTGCTGCTGTCCTAGTTTTAATTTTACTGCAGCACTTAACTTTTGCCTGTTTTTAATCTGCTTTGAACAGGATGTTGCACAGACATCCTGTCAAAGATCTATTGCAAGAATAAATATGAGATGACCAAATGGAATACAAAGTGCTCCGTGGCTGTGGTCACCTGCAGTAAATGATGGATAGACACATACACACTCGAACACTTTTCCAAATAGGCAACAACAAAAGGCTCTATAGAAATTAAGCATGCCACATATACAACTAAATATTATCATAAAAACCCTTAAATATGTGGGCATGAATGCAGGCCGGACCTAGAATAAGAATACCCCTGGCTATTTCTTCCTAGTGGCTCTGTTCCATGACTGCCACTGGCAGCAACAGAAGATTGATGCTATTTCTAGGAAAAGGGGTAAGCAGTGTATTTAAGATTCTTGCTGATGCATTGAAAAAGGGCAAGTGCTGTGCTTTTAAGCTAGCACAAAAGCGTTATGTCTTATTTACATATACCGGTATGCATTTATATGATTACTGTTAAAACCATGTATCACTTCCCACATTTTCGTTTGGCACCCAAAAATACATTTTTAAAAAGTTGATTGAGAAATGTGTGATATCTGACACAACTCTATCTTCATACAACAAGAGGTCTTCTCATTTTGTTTCCTCATAACTGTTAGGCGGGTTCTTCTGTGTAATTTTTTATTAATTAACCCAGCAAGACTTTTTCTATTTTAAATACTGCTGCTTTTTAACACTATATTAATACATTACTACATACAATACAAATAAAGTGAAATGAGGCCTGTGAAGAATCAGATTTATAAATCTTTTTTTTTTTTTTTTTTTCTGAGCCTACTTTAATGACTAGATGTAAAAAAGAGTGTGTGGTCCAGTGGTTAAAAAAAGGTCCTGTAACCAGGAGGTCCCCAGTTCAAATCCCGGCTCACTCATTGACTCACTGTGTGACCCTGAGCAAGTCACTTACTCCTTGTGCTCTGTCTTTCGGGTGAGACGTTGTTATAAGTGACTCTGCAGCTGATGCATAGTTCACACACCCTAGTCTCTGTAAGTAGCCTTGGATAAAGGTGTCTTTTAAAAATAAACACATAATAATAATAATAATAATAATAATAAATGATTTAGTGTCACTATTAATATACCTCACAGTTTAGAGGCCATGTAAATCCACACATTCACACAAACAATTATTGCCTTCCCTCTCACACCAGTACCAAGAAATCCTTTTTTCAGAAATGTTTTACTTCCAGTTCCTGGTGCCCATACATTTTATAAATGTTCAATACATTTGAAGAATGTGATTTCTTACAAAGGATCAGTAAAAAGCAGCTTTGTGAACAAACAATGAAGTGTTGGCAATTGGCAGTTTCTATGACATCAGTCCACAATTTTTTATTTATTTATTTTTTTTTTAAATCATTTGTTGCCCTTACAAAAAGAACCAAGCTACCCTTGGATGATAGCCTGTTTTATCCTTTCTCTCTTTTTTGTTGAGTGAGAGCGTCACTGTTATTGCTGATGTTAACATTGTGAAGTGGCAACAGTACTCACTGTGGGTGTTGATCTCAGAAGAAACCCTGTTTCGATTATTGATTGCTCATTTGAATCTAGGTCCACTTCAAGATGGTTTCATGTTCGTTAGCTTGATCTTTTACTTGATCAGGGATGTTGTGCAGTGGAGCTAACAAAGGTTCCTCCTGTAATAATTTGAGCATTAGGACTTCAGTTTGACTGTCCTCTGTTCTATTTAAGCACCTGCCTCTAGATTTATGTGAAGTCACATCCATATTGGCACAAAAAACAGAAGCTAACACCTTGTGGATGTAGTTCATTTCTCACACTTCTTCATATGTATTTCTGCACACACCACAAATCAGGCCACTTCTGTGATGGATTTCTCCTTGGGATAAATCCTCAAGATGTGAACATTACCACTTCTAACCTCGTTTGGGTAGCAGACCGCAGTTGATTTCTGTTCACCCCACCCCCCCTGCTTGATTTACTGTTTGTAGAGGTGAATATAATTCTAAAAGAGATTTGAAGAGTTCCGTGTTATAACACCTTGACCTATATAAAAAGATCAGAGGTTATTAAATATCTGGTGTGCCATGCATTTATGCTTGTAGTATTTCCAGACTGAAACACTGCACTCTTTTCAACATGTGCCTGCTTTTCACTCAATGCTAAAAGGATGAAAATATTCTGCTTGTGTCCTTTTCAAAGATGTGCAATTTTCAAACCCCCCCCGACAAGACAATACCATCTTGGTCATTGTCCAAAGTATCTAGAGTCTGATCAATTCATTAACATCTTGCAATAACAGTATCTGCTCTTAACTCTGCTATATTTAGCTGTAGATGAGCATTTTGTTTTGTTTTATTTTACACGTTTGATAGAAAATGATTTGTATTTTTCTTTCCTTCCTTAAGTAGTCTCTTGTCCATCTTTTACAACAGGGCTTAATGATCATGTATCACCCTTCCAATTAACTTTGTTCTGGAAAGTCTTGTTAAAAAGTGATGATAAAGTAAAATAATGTTACATAGTAATAAAGGGTCTCAGTTTGACTGCACAGAATTATAAAATAATGGAAAAAACAACTAAAACCAAAACAATAGCATAACAAGGAAATATTGATCAGCCTCAACTGTTAATCAAACTATAATGGTGAAAGATACAAAAAAAGTATTTATTGTGGAAGTATGTTTCACTACCTTTTAGACATACAGTTCTTACTGAACATGAATACAACAATTCTGAAAATGTGTTGGGTTAAGCCGGAACTTTCAAATCAAATGCTTGCTGCTGTTGTCTTTTACCTGATCCTCAGTTCTGCATTTAACCCTGTTGTAAACCTGTCCTTTCTAACCAAGACTACCAGTAGTTTGCATGCCGTGTAATTAATTATTTAACATAGAAATCATGCAGATGTAGTGTTCTGATTTAAAACCAAATGTCCCTTTTTTATTTAAATAAACCAAAAAGTCCATAAGGCTTTATTGTGTGTATGTGTGTGTGATGGGTTGTCTGAGCATGGGTGGTACACTGACGGGTGTGTGTTTCCTGGTGCTTGTAGCCTCCCTGCTGAGCGCTGGCACCACAGCGACGGTGGCCGTGCTGCGTGACGGGATAGAGTTGGTCGTAGCCAGTGTGGGCGACAGCCGGGCCATGCTGTCCAGGAAGGGGAAGGCCAGCAAGCTGACGGTGGACCACACTCCTGAGCGGAAAGATGAGAAAGAAAGGTATGTAAGCAAACCAGGCCCATATTTTCTACTGTAGCATTAAGATAAGGCACGATGACTAATTTAGTACGTTCAAAACATTATGCTACAATGATCCCACTTTCTGTAATTGCAGCTGTTTCTTTTAAATTACGTACATTTTTATACTGCACGTCCCTGGGGTATGTAATTTAAACAAAGGAGCGTTTTAAACACATCTTATTAATGTAAAGTGGAAAATCCAAGCCATTTTTTCTAATCTTCCACTACATGTGCAGGGGTTGCTAAAGTGGCTTCTTGTTCAATAAGTTGTGTTATAAATATCACATAGTAATGTGCTTGATTGCAGTTATTGAGAGTGTTAATATACTATAAATTATGATGAGATAAGCAATGCAACATCCTCAGAACAGTACATTTTGGGTTAAACCTTTTGTAAAATACTATGCTGTTTAGGATTTGTATTTTTCCTTTACTGAATAAGCATTTACTGCCTTACTAAGTCATATAGTGGACTTCAATTTCACATGTTCAGCCACACCTTCCTGCTCATTGATAACTTTATCACTTCAGTACATGCCTGATGTTCTTGTAACCTTAGTGTGGTTCGGGGGGCAGGAGCAAGGTCTCCTCCCACCCATTCCCTCCTGCCAATAATATCTGCTAAATTCTGTCCTGCCAATAATAGCTGCTAAACCCCTATTTAAACCCCAAGTCATGCACTTGCTCTCTGTCTTGCGTTTTTGGTTTTCCACCATTCTCCCTTCCTTCTCCACTCTGCTTTCCTTTTCTATATTGCTGCTCCACCTCTGCAACGGTCACCCTCTGGGGGGAGCGAAGCTCACTTCCCAACCTTAGAGGCCCAGCTGCGCTGACCTCATCCTCCTCTAGGAAGGTTCTCCGCACGCCCAAGAGGACCCCCGGCCAAACCTATCCTAACTCTTTCGTTTTCCCATTCTCTCATCTCCCCAATAGTAGAAATCTTGTTTGTGTCAAGCCCATTCAAAAAAAATGATCAGCTTCAGTCAGCACTCTAGATAAGGTTTTGGGCCTGGGAGTAACTTACCCTCTAATTTTAACACTGAGAGAGTAAAATTTATTTTTGGGGGGTAAAATGCAACATTACATTGAAGTCATGAGTAATCTTGATTAAGTACTGTACATCCTTTAAATTAAAAAAGAACCTTCCATTTTAACTGCAATGTACACCCACGCGTGTGTGTTCAGCACATTTTTTTTTCGTCACACTGACTCTGCAAATTAATTACTTATATTTTAACATTATATTCTTAAACTCGGTGAACATATTAAAACTTCAGTATCAAGCCATACAGATAAATAAAATGACGAAATGCATTTATAAGTTATAAAATTGTTTGTTTAATATTATAGGCACCTTTTTTTTAGCGGTTGCCTCCAACGATGGTTCCAGTTGGATTTGTAGCTGGACTAGGGTGTTTACGCTTCAACCTGTAGCTTCGAACTTGTCTTATTCTTACTGTAATTGGCTGTAAAGACGACAGGACTAGCCCGAGTTTGGATAATGTTTGTTGGGTTGCTTTTTCTTGTGATTTCGGATTTTGTAATGCGTAAAAATAGCAGGTATGCAGCTTATCTGGACCGCTGGTAAACAGTATTGTGCTGCTCACAAAACTAGCTCACAGATCTGGTGGAGGAAAGGAGGGGGTTAAATTCTCTGAGCAAATGGTTTGGTGTAATGAACCCAGGGACTTCCTTGAGAGGGTATGCCATGGGTCTTATTAATTGAAAACAGTATTGAAGCTAATGAAAGGTAGAGAAATGGCTAACCAGTACGCCCTTCAGTTCTTTGTTTTTTTTGTCATATAGTATTGCTTTATTCACTTCACCTTCTATTTCTAACTTCTGTCGCTGTCTTCTTTTATCTCCTAGGATAAAAAAAAGTGGTGGCTTTGTGGCCTGGAACAGTCTTGGACAGCCTAATGTCAATGGCAGGCTTGCTATGACGCGGAGTATCGGAGATTTTGACCTGAAGCGTAAAGGAGTCATTGCTGAGCCTGAGACAAAAAGGATTAATGTAAGTCTGGAAAATGTGAACTATTATTAAAAGGGCAGGACACACAACAGTCCTGCATTGTGGTATATCACCAGGCGCTCGGTCAGCAGTGGGGTGGGGGGGATGCTGATGGCTTCAGTCACAGTCTAAGTCACAGTTAGCTGTACCTCAACATGAGTGTGTGTACAGCAGCAACATTAGATATCACAGCGATATTTTTTGATACATTTTCACATGTGTGTGGTCCAAAAAGTGCCGGAACCCTGTTCCGGTGTGTTCTGGCAGGACTCGAGTACTGGCAGATGTGTTGGACATTTTGTGTGTGTGTGAATTATTATATGGTACTAGTACATCTAACAAAATATATGTGTGGAATCAAACAAGAAATACAGGGTAATATAATGTAGATAGATATTTACCGTAAACAAAACAGAGGAACTAAGCAGGGGAAACTCCCCTAACTTTCCTGTAATTTCAGCTGCATCATTCTTATGACTCTTTCCTGGCGCTGACGACAGACGGGATCAATTTCATCATGAACAGTCAGGAGATCTGTGATGTCATTAACCAGTGCCATGATCCACTTGAAGCTGCTCAGGTGATCTCTGAACAGGTAGGAGACAAGGCTGACTGATGCTGTCCAGATCTACAGGTAGTGGATAAAATAATGGAAACACTTGGGTAAATGAGGGACATCAAGTATATTGAAAGCAAGGGCTTCCACACAGGTGTGACTCATGCGTTAATTAAGCAAATAAGATCCCAGCATGCTTAGGGTCATATATAAAAATGCTGGACCGGCCTGGTTGCCTATATTTATGGCTAGCATAGTTGCAAGAGGAGACCTCAGTGACTTTGAAAGAGGGGTGATTGTTGGGGTGCGTTTGGCAGGAGCTTCAGTTACCAAGACAGCTGAACTTGCTGATGTTTCACGAGCAACGGTGTCTAAGGTGATGTTGGCATGGAACTCCCGAGGGAAAGACATCATCAGCAAAGGGCAACAGTGGGCGGAAGCGCATGCTCCAGGATCGTGATATCCGTGCATTAATTCGAAGTGCAAGGCAAAACAGCCAGTTTTATCAAAAACGGTCCGCTGAGAACTCCACAGAGCGGGATACCATAGTGGCCCAACACCCTATTAAGTGATTTTACATTGGTGTTTCCATTTTTTTGTCCACTACCTGTAGCTTATCAATTTGTTTGGTCTCTGCTTTTGTGTTTTTTTGTTATTTCTGTGAAATAGAAATATACTCTCACATTTCTCAAGAAACCAGTTTGCTAACCCACATTTAATTCTAAAAAAAAAAAAAAAAATAGTACAAAACCTAGCATTTCAGTAAACTAATTCAGTTTAGAATTATTTGTACTGCACCTAAGTTAAACAGTTAACTGATTAAACTATGCAACGCACCAATAATGCTTAACATAATATGGAACAACTTGCATCTAAATTAGGAATTCTAGTGGGGGGGGGGAAATAACTGACAATTATAGCTTGTCTCGATATTTAAACCTAGGAAAATAATAGCTGGCCAAATATTAAGTGCTGGTGGCTTTTTCGGATACTAAAGCTTCCATATTTAAAAACAGAATAAAAGCGCTCAGTCTCTTTAGTTACAGGTAATTCATTTTCATGTATATTATAAAGTGGTGATAATGGAGATTAAGGCAGTTTAGAGATGCCACAGGAAAGGTCTGGTGGTGACCTTGGATTTGCAATTCTACACTGAAGTGTTGCAGATGTTTGCCTTTGGGCAGTACGTGTGTACAAGGTCTTGGTCTTACTTTAGCATAGTCTAAACACCAGAAGGAATACAAACTAAAGTTTTCTTTTATACGGTTCTTGGATATTAGCCTCTTGAAGCTCTTGCCAGATACATTTAATCTACTAGTCTCTTGTATTGGTAAGATCTAGTGTTTTCATGCCCTTGGCTTTAAACTGTGTGAATCATTCATCAAGTTTTCTGGTAACTTAAACTTTGTCTCAGTATGTAATCATTCTCGGTTCACTTTCTAAATAAATGATCTGAGCTCTGAATGTGCTTGTTAACAAAAGATGCACGGATATCTGTTGCGTGCGATCCACTCTACTACTGGCTGAGCTGCCATTCCCTATTTAGTGGTCATTAGTAGGGATGTGATTTTGTCACAGTAAAAATATGTAGAAATCACGGCACAGTCATGGCTATAAATAAACAATTTCACAGAATGGTCACGCCTAACATACGCGTCTAGTCAAAAGGAAACATAGATTATTATTATTATTATTATTATTATTATTATTATTATTTTTTAACAGTACTTTTTAAAAAACAAACAAAAAAATAATAATAATCTGAACACTGAAATGTAGTTTAAAATAAATGTTCTGTTTGTAAATTGAGAATTTTACAATATCCTTTTTGTTAAAGTCTCTTTAAACACATCTGTGGTTTTGATATTACAAGTATATTAAAAGATCAGAAGGATGGTTCTGCATTTACACTGTTGACAGGTTGAGCACCTCAGAGGAAGAACAGCAAGAGCTGCAAATCGAGGTTCATGCTTCTGCAGAACTGTAAACCGCCCTCCCTTTAGGCTTTGCATTATCAAGTGTATGCAGAGGTATATTTTCTGCACAAAAGGCTTCTGCTAATTTGAAGTTTGTTTCTCATTAAAGCTGCTCCCTCTGCTTTCTTGAAGTTGTTTGGGATATTGCTCTGCTAGTTGCTTAGAGCTTAATTTCACCACTTTTTTATAGTTCTGTGTAAATATTCAACTTTATGTGACGTTTGCTAACCGCTTTAACTTTGCGCTGAAACCAATTCAAAAGATGTGAACTGCTCCTTTCCTATTTTCATGCTCAGCGGAAACAAATGTCAAAATTCACGGGTTCCGTGACTGTCGTGACCCCCCCTAGTCATTAGTCTTAACTCGTAATATTACGATTTGGCATTTGTTCTATTCACCAATTTTTTTGGTTGTAATTCTAAAAGTAAAAATGAACACACTAAATTTAAAATCTACCGACAATTTTACGTAAAAATCTAAAACATTTCTTTTGTCCAATGACTGATCATCTAAAATCCATAAATAGGTTATGCTCTTTGGAACTATTTGGGAAGCAATGAGAACAGTTAAAGTTTGCCTTTGACAATTGTAAAAAAAAAATTTAAAAAACCAGCAGTTTTTGTGTTTTTATTTACAGGCCCTTCAGTATGGTTCAGAAGACAACAGCACAATCATTGTAGTCCCGTTCGGTGCCTGGGGAAAACATAAGAATGCCGATGTCAGCTTCTCATTCAGCCGCAGCTTTGTCTCCAGTGGAAGATGGGCATGAAGACCGTTCCACTGTTACCACCAACAACCAACGTGCAATATGATCAGTATGCAGTGCACCACACACTAAGGAGAAACCATGGGGCATAGTTGACCTTAAATGCAGTTCTAGGAAAAATGTATTGTTTGCTAACTATATTGGTGAGCAGATACATTGAGTAAAGGGATTTGGAGAACAAGGGAACAAATACACAAACAAAAAATATTAAGGAAATACGTTTAATATGTAGTGAATTATTTATTTTCAGAAATTGTTGTTAAAAAGAAAGGGCACCACAGTCATAGGAATTTAAATGTGTAAGTGACGTTCATTTTAATATTCAAAGTAGAACCTAATGCCAGCTAACCCTTCTAACCCTTCTCAGCTCATTTTACTAGAAGCTTAATATAAACATTAACATAAAGCTTGCTTAACAAGGAGATTCTTCTACCTACTTATCAGTGCACCAGGTATTCTAAATGAGAAGATTTGTACATGCAGTACAGTGCCTCCGCAAGTCTTCTCTACCATGCCAGTTATGTCATGCCCTGAGTAGTATTGAAGCCAGTGTTTATCTCCCCAGTTCAGCTGAGTCTGTGCCACGGTTATTTATCTAAAGATTAAAGTTGTTCTTCGATAAAGTCAATAAATAAAACAGTGCTTGAAGTGAGTATGATTGAAATTGAGCTGGTATAAAATAGAGGAAATACAGGGTTTAACAAATAGATCAGCAGAAGGATTTTTAATATGTACAGTAAAAATATTGAAATGTTGTTTAAAAGAGGTTGCTTGGCAACCTGACTAGTAATTAAAAAAAAAAGTAGTGCTTTGCATACACTCATATTTGTATAATAATATTGTATATATTGATATTTATATATTTTTTGTCACTGGCAAAAATTGCTGCTGTTTTAGTACAAGATTTATTTCTGTAAATACATTATTCTTTTAAATGGTAAGCTGCTTTGAAATGGTTTTCAATTTGCACGGTTGTGCTAGCACAGTGTGGTTGTGATATCATTAACCTGGTATGTCTGAAATGGCTTTGCTTTGAACTGTGTTCAAGCTGGTCTCGTGATGTCTAGCATTACTGCAGCTGTGGTCACAGGTTGAATAGTGTGAAAGTCGTAAGCACGAGAACAAAAATACTTAACCCTTTTATGGCCGTACGGTTAAAAACAAACGTCTGTCTGTTTCTAACAGGGAAATTTGGAAATAATTTCAGGCTGTAGGAGTTTAATACCTTTGTCGTGAAGCTGTTACAAAGTGTGCTTGTGTTGTATTTCTTGTCTGGTAAGAAATAGACTCTTTCCACATCTCTCTAGTTTCATCAGTTGCATTGCAACATTACATTGTGTTAAGTTGGTTTTCAGATGTGTGTATTGCATTTTTTTGGCTCTACACTAGCACAACCCTAATCTCTTCACCCTAGTTGTGGACCCTGATAAGATGCTTAAGTGATAGTTTAAAAAACCGTAGCTTAAAAAAATGGAATAAAAAACATTTCAGATTCTTCTGGATGTGAAATGTGATTGTGATTCTTGCATTCATTTATTGGGAGGTTTGCTAAAAACACACTTTTAAATTTTCACTAATATTTTTTTCCCTCTGTCACAGGAATGTGCTTTGGGTCATTTGCTTGTACACTTAGTCAAATTACACAAGCATGGAAAGAAACGCACAAAAAAATCACAATTACACTATCATTTTACATTACAAACCTCCCAACTCCTATCGTCCAGCCGGGATAGAAGAGTTCAGCAGTGTTTTTATATTTGTGCAGATAGATTGGATTAAAAGATTAATTTGCACCTTCCCTTCTTTCTTAGACTACAGGTTGTAGTTGCATGATATCGCATGTTGGGTTACTACTTGCTTTCCCTAGCAATCGTAAAACCTAATTTTAATAACATAAAACAGACCAGTCACACAGGATAATTACTATACTTTGATATTGTAATGATATTTCATTATACTGTATGTAGCATTTAAATAAAATTAAAAAAACCTGCCAAGTCTTCCCGTAAAACATGGGTTATGTTGTACTGTCAGCCTTATCACAACTGCATGTCTGTACATACTAGACAAAGTGTGCTTCTGCCTTTAAGTTATATAATTACAATTAAGTAACCAAGATATTGTCTGATGGTGGAGGTGTAACAAAAGTGGCATGATTGATTATTGATTTTCCACTTAGAGCTGTCTATTGTGAGCATATCAGTAATGTGACGTGGGTGTTCTGTACCGAAGGTATGCCTTCGCTAGGGGAGTTGTGAAAAAACTAAGAAATGTCTGTATTGTTATAAATGTCTTTAAATAAAGAGTTTTTGGCACAGTTTGGATGTGAACCTGTATGATGGTATGCTGTTTATGTGAACCTGTATGATGGTATGCTGTTTATATAAACATAATTTAGAAACTACAAAATGATATCGCAAAAGTCTACTGGACGCCATAATAGTGGTATAGTATTTCATGTTTGTTTTTGAAATGTCAAATTTTTCAATTGTCAGTTTTTCGTTAAGTATATGGAAAAATACAAAGCGGAATGTAATTCAATATGTTAATGTAACAGGTTTCATTGAACTTTGTGAAGCAAAATCTGTTAATTCTATAGGGTGAAAACTTTTGGCCATAGCTGTATGTCTAAAACTTAGTTTAGTTGCATAAATGTCTAATCATTTGAAGCCAGTGAACTGTTGAAATTATAGCACAGAGACTCCTAATCGTAGAATAGGCTGTGTAGTTAACAGGCCTGTGTTGTGTATTGTCTTTAACGCACCAGTGTAGTGAAGGTTAAACCCCATAGTGGTGCACTATGTATCACCTTGTGAATGTCAGGCTTAACCATGAAAACTACCCTGTTACTGTTTACTGGTGCTCAGAACTGCCTTTGTGTATGTGTGACAACCCCGAGTGAGTAAAACATGCATCTATATATACTGTTGTGCCGGGATTAAATTACTAATTAATTATTCACTTGAATCCCAGCACGTGAACTAATTTGTGCAATCCCGTGCACACATACTATTACCTACTTTATCTGCACGTGAAGTGATTATGTAATCCCTGTGCCTAAATACAACTATATATTTTAAATCACTCGTGCTACACAGACCCATTTATATCCCGTGCACCAATACCTATACACCAACATTAACACACCACACGCAACACATAACACATAATCCACACATGGGCGGGACACACCACCACAGTCTCTTAAAGAACATTGGTCCCAATTAAACTTCCCCACAGCCTTGTTCAGCGTGTCACTGGAGGAAATGAGGTGGATAGTCGTTAAACAGTTTGCATCTGCATTGAGCTATAATTCTATTTGCGTATGCTGTGTCTAAAAATAATACTTGTCAAACATCTCTGGTATTAGGGTCCGAACAATTTTCACGTTTTTTTTTTTTTTAACTGTTAGAATTCTCGCTATAACTCTTTAACTATAAATGTTACAGGTACATGTCATACAGGAGGCTGCGTGGTCCAGTAAGGAGGCTGTGTGGTCCAGTGGTTAAAGAAAGGGGTTTGTAACCAGGAGGTCCCCAGTTCAAATTCCACCTCAGCCACTGACTCATTGTGTGACCCTGAGCAAGTCACTTAACCTCCTTGTGCTCCGTCTTTCGGGTGAGACGTAATTGTAATTGACTCTGCAGCTGATGCATAGTTCACACACCCTAGTCTCTGTAAGTCGCCTTGGATAAATGCATCTGCTAAGTAAACAAATAATAATAATACATGTAATTAATGTGCACAATAGTCTGAAACTCACACTGTTAAATTCAGATAACAAAAACCACAGAAAAAGAGAAGGCCATATATACAAAGGGGCCAAAAGCAACCAAAAAAAAAAGATTAATTGAATGCAGGCAATAAAAATGTGCATTATAAATATCATATGGGAGATTCTGAAATTGAAGAAGGAATCTATGAAAAAGACCTAGGAGTTTATGTTGACTCAGAAATGTCTTCATCTAGACAATGTGGGGAAGCTATAAAAAAGGCCAACAAGATGCTTGGCTATATAGTAAAAAGTGTTCAATTTAAATCAAGGGACGTAATGTTAAAACTTTACAATGCATTAGTAAGACCTCATCTAGAATATTGTGTTCAGTTCTGGTCACCTTGTTACAAAAAGGATATTGCTGCTCTAGAAAGAGTGCAAAGAAGAGCAACCAGAATTATCCTGGGTTTAAAAGGCATGTTGTATGCAGACAGGCTAAAATAATTGAATCTATTCAGTCTTGAGCAAAGAAGACTACGCAGTGATCTGATTCAAGTATTCAAAGCTCTAAAAGGTATTGACAATGTCGACTCGGGACTTTTTCGACCTGAAAAAAGAAACAAGGACCAGGGGTCACAAATGGAGATTATATAAAGGGGCATTCAAAACAGAAAATAGAAGGCACTTTTTTACATAGAGAATTGTGAGGGTCTGGAACCAACTCCCCTGTAATGTTGTTGAAGCTGACACCCTGGGATCCTTCAAGAAGCTTCTTGATGAGATTCTGGGATCAATAAGTTACTAACAACCAAACAAGCAAATGGGCTGAATAGCCTCTCGTTTGTAAACTTTCTTATGTTCTTATGTTCTTATGTTCTTAAATTATTCGTTTCAGGCACCCTGATCATGTGGCACAAGATGGGGCTGTTCACTGTGGCTTGAATAGCCAGCAAGACGGGGACCAGGGCAACATATCCCTAAACAGCTGACTATATAATGTTTGTTTACTGCACCTGGGTAGATCTGTTTTTCAGCACAGCAGCAACATTCCAAAGCACTCACATTCCAGGCTATCTCCTAATATGGTCATCTACCGGAAATACACAAGTAGGACCTTGTTTAAAAGGTCTGTGAATCTCCTCTTTCCAACGATGCAAGTAAAGTTGTCTCTCACAGTGTCTGAGTAAAAAGGATTAAAGGGCCATGTCACCGGCGGGATATTTATCATTGTGCGGACCCTTAAGGATCCATGTGACTTGAATTGGATTCAGGACCCCTGCTCAATGACCCCTTCACAACGTATCTTAAATGAGTTGCTTTTGTAAATACAGTAAGGGTGCACATGGGAGCGTTTCTAAGGCCTGTGTTGTGTATTTTAAATCAACAATTGTATTCAATAAAGCCAAATCACAGCCTAAATAAAAAAGATTTCGACAGCGTCCACTGTTGCTTTTTAAAATAGATTTATTCTGATTAGGTTTTTTTTAAAATAAATATTCCATAGCAGGCTGGGTTCCTGTATGGCCATTTCATTTATCTTTTTTTACTACTAAATATGTATTAAACGAGACAGAGTTACCAGTGCCAAAGAGTAATGACATCAAACTATCTAATGCGCATGCTCTTGGCCCAAGTGATCCTAAAAAATAGCATCAGAGAAAACAAGTACAAGTATGAAGTTGCCTCGGCACTTGACGGGAAACAATATTCCTTTTTTTTGTTAAACATTTGCATGACCTATAGTAGATTATGTATCCACTTGCCATATAATGATGGAAAAAGGCCCTTGATTTGTTTACATGTTTTAAGTTAAACTTTTCTACCCATTTGTTGGTATTTATTTATTTTAAGTTATTTATTTATTTTTACTAAAAAATAGTTTTTGTACTGCTATTTTTTTAAAGAAAATAAAAAATGTTCTTCTAGCAAGCTAAGAATAAGTGGAAGAAAGTTGTTTTTAGTAGTTAGTTTATGAAGATGTAAAAGAATGGACATTTTTCATTTATTTTTTGTAACAAGTGTAGATTATTAGTAAATAATGTGGTGTACATTTAATTTGCTCATGCGTAAATTATTTGAGTGTGTTCAAACACTCCTTTAAATAATTACAAACAGAAGCTTGAATGGGAGGTTTCTATACGTCGATCCATCGCAGCAAGAAACTAAGGTATTTTACAAATCATACAGCTACTTTACGATAGGAATAGGTGATGAGAAGGTTTCGCGTGTTTACTTGGTAGACAACCGTGCGAGTAAATGGAAAATCTGGCGAATATATTTTATGCACAGGTGTCGTTGTCCATCCATCAACAGTCCAAAGCACCTTTGACCATTGTTCCATAGTCCAATTTTTGTGTTCTTGTGCATATTTTCAGTCTTATTTCTTAACAGAGGTAGTCTTACTGCAACACATCCTTTAAGTCCTGATTTCAAGAATGACCTTCGTACTGTTGACGACACCTGTGCCTTCTGCCAGTTCTGTTGTCAATTCAATGCTTGTCTTTTTTCTATTCCTTAAGGATATTATCTTCCAAGTATTGCTCACCCTTGTTAGACAGCTTTTTGGGTTTTCTAGTCCTGGGTTTGTCAATTACAGATGATGTTTCTCTGTACTTGTTGATTATGCTTTGGATACTAGACCTTGAAAATCGAGTGATGCGAGCTATTTCACTCAGTGTTTTTCCTTCTTTATGCAAGTCAAGGTTGTTATAATAGTAGAAAACACTAGTGGAGGCTTTGAGTAAATTGTTGATGCTCATTATGCATCAGAGCAGAAAAATGCAACATGTCTAAGACTTTTGCACAGCACTATATATATATATATATTTGGATATTGGACATTTGGATATTGGACAAACAAAAGCATACTGTAGGCCGTGTGTTACGCCAAACTAAGTGCAATCAAATCACACAGAGTATCCACTAGCTCTCGAATCCCTGATCTCCTTCCCGCCAATGCCCTCACTCTCTTATATGCCCTCGTCCAATCCACACCCCCAGTACATCACCCACCAATCCCATGCATGTACGATCTGCCCCACCTCCCATCCCTCGTTCTGCAAAGTGTCAATCCCTTTTTTCCTTGCAAAGGGGGGGCCTCTCCGTTCTGCAAGCTGAGCTAATGATAGGTGGAAATTCTTTTCCTTCTGGCGTCACTGAACACCTGCAGTAGCAACTCTTGGCTCTGGGCCAAAGAACATTCGAGAACTCTGCAAACAAACAATTATGTTCCATTATAATAAAGTAGACCCCTGGGTCATTACACAGCTCCCCCCTTAAGGTCCCCGAAAATGATGTGGGGCCTGCGCCAGATCGGGTCTTGGCTGCCCAAGTCACCCAGGTCTCCCTGCCTCTGCAGGTGGCGGTCTGTCGGGTCTAGGTGGAGGGGGACTCCCTGGTAAGGGAGAGCCGGTACTGAAGTGTGGCAGGGGAGGCAGGTGCTGCCGGGGTGAGCCGATTATGATGGAGCACGACCTGACATACGCTCTAAAGGGGCGTTCACACCGAACGCGGTGTGGCGGTGCCACACGTCAAAACAAAAGTTGAAGCCATTGTTTTCAATGAAGACGGTCACACTGATGGGGGCACACAGCGGTGGAGGGAAGCGGCACTCAGAGTGACGTGCAGAAGATAAAATATTTCCAGCTTTCGCCTTGCCGCGCCGTTACGTATACCAACAGCAAACAATCGGGAAAGTAGGAGGCTCCTTTGTGAGGAAGACCGACATGTTGCCTTCACCACAATCTCTGCATTTTGGGGGCTCACACCAATGACACGCAGGTACATTTTTTTGGCACGAGAGAGGCGGTAGTTGAAAATGCGCTGGAAATTCCATTGCCTGTGGTACTCCCTGGCAATCGCTTCCCAATCTTCTTTTTTCTGTATTCTCATGTACTCTGACACAAGAGAGTCCCATATGGCCTTGCACACATCAGTTACTATGCCAGCTGCTGTGGAAACACTGACACGGTAACTGAAGTCAATTGTGCGGCATGAGTCCCCTGTTGCCAAAAACCTGCAATGAGATACAAATATATATATATATATACTACTACAATATATATATATATATATATATATATATATATATATATATATATATATATATATATATATATATATATATATATGCTACTGTCACCATTAAAACAATTATTTTATCTTTTGTTGTTGTTTAGAAGAAGAGTGCTGGAAAATATGGAAGAACTTGAGGGACAAGTTCATCAAAGAGTGAAAAGCAGAGAAAAAAAAGTGGAGCTGCAGGAGTCAGTCACCAGGGCTGGAAATTTAGCCAGGTGATGTCATTCCTGACTGCTTTCATACAGGCAAGGCCCACGACCAGCAACATGCCTGCAGAGGAACAGGATGAAGAGAGAGAGGAGGAGGAGGACAGCAACCCTGGCACTCTCATCCATGACATGGAAGAGGAGCACAGCGAGCTAGAGACCACCTCACATTCTCCCTCTTCAAGCTCACAGGTGCAAAGACAGAACACAGGTGCCAAGACAGAAGAGGAGAAGGCAATCAGCTGGTCTCGACAGCTTCGAGGAGTCTCTTTTATCTGTCCAGGCCCATCAACTGAAGCCCACAGATGAGGATGAAATGTTCCTTTTGAGTCTCCTCCCCAACATCAAGAAACTGCCTTGTGAAAAAAAATGTGCAACCAAGCTTAAAATCCACCAAATTCTGTTTGAAGCTGAATTTAATTAATTATTTTTAATAATATGTTTTGTGACAAATAAAGCATTGTCATCTTTAATACCAATGAAAGATTCCTGTGAAAGTTTTTCATGCATATTGGACTTTAATTGTTGGAGTATATATTTAATTTTCATCCCTAGTTGGTTAAATGATTTTGGTAAGTTTGTGTGTGTGTGTGTGTGTGTGTGTGTGTGCATGTGTGTGTATAGCAGACCTGGGACAAAAATAGTTTAAATATTTTCAAATATTTCTCTGTAACACTATGTAAGCCTAATTGTTATCCTGAATTCAAAGCGGGTTAACCCCTGTCCTTGTAACTATTACACCTACTGCGATTAACAGAGCAATTTAAAATGCGTTTCCTATTTTAATCATATCTAAGTATTTTAAAATATTTTTACTTTGTAAAAAATGTTTCCGTATTTTCCAATATGTACTTTGTGAATGATTTTGAGCACTGTCAGATAATATTAACTTTGTGAAAAAAATACACATTTTAAATTATTATAGTTACAAATGAAATATTTTTTAAATATATTTGTATAAGGTCAGATAGATAGATAGATAGATTGATTGATTGATTGATTTCATATAATTATCAGAAATTCACCTGAGGCATATTGCGCGGCGCTCTGCTGGGCTGATAGCTTCTCTATAATTGGTCTGCAGTCTTGTAATAATGATTGGACCAATTTTACTTGGGAGGCAATGAAACTGGGCATGATCAAGCCGAAAGTAGATCTGGAATCTATCCTCATCAAATCGGAGCTCCTGTATCAGCTGATGGTATTTCTCCTTTGCTTGAGAATGCCATGGACCCACAATGTTTGTTTGTTTTTTTTTCTTTCTGTGCTAGAGCAGAGCAATCACAATTATCTTTTTTTCCATTGCTGTTCATGATTGCAAATGAATTATCAGGTTGTCAAAGGCGCTTATCTGAGTACCACTGATTACAGGTGAAAAAATTATAAAGTTTCGTTCCTCATTACTTGAAATATTTAGCTTTGTATTTTCTATATTAAAAAAAGTTTTCCCTTCCCGCTGGCATTTACTGTTTGTTGCTTGGCAACCAAAAGTCACTGTACATACAGCCGTGACGTAACAATAGACCGCCCACTGCCTTTCCCCTTGCTGCCTTCAGTGTGAACAGTGGTCTGCGGTGACACAGCGACGCACAAGGAGGCGGCATGCGCATCGCGTTCGGTGTGAATGCCCCTTAAGACCTGGCAAGGTCCTAGCCAGTGGCTGTCCAGTTTGGGGCAGTGACCCCACTTCCATTGGGGGCGATACACTCCCCTGCTGTGAAGTGCCTGCCCGTGCCCTGGTGTTGTAATTCCTTTTCTGCCGGCAGCCCACAGCATGCAACGGATTCCTGGCAAAGCTGTGGGCCACCTCCAGGCAGTCCTGCAATAGCCTGGCATATTCTGGTTCGGGTGGTTTAGCGGAGGGGTCTGATGGCCGGCCAAACACCATCTCAGCCCAATGTTAAGAGCGCGGGGGTGCAGGTCAAGACCACCGCTAGCAGCTCCTGCCAGGTCACGCAGTACCGCCGCTCCACCTTGTTGACGGACCCACTGTATTAGCCACCACCCTCTCGCCGTTGGGACAGTGCAGCTCCGATCTCTTTATTGCTGGCATCCATGTCCAGGAGGAATGGTAGGCTGGGGTCCAGGAGGGAGAGCACTGAGGACTGTGTCAGCGCCTCCCGGAGTGTGGGTTGAAAGCAGCCTGCCGTTCCTCCGTCCATTCAAAAGGAAGAGTTATATGCTGCACCCACGCAACTCCACTACTCCGCTCACTCCACTGGCTACCGATCACCGCTCGCATCCAGTTCAAGACTCTTGTACTAGCCTACAGATGCCTTGACCAGACTGCACCCAGCTACCTCCAGACCCTCATCTCTTCCTTCACCCCCACTCGACCTCTCCGCTCTGCCTGCACTAGAAGACTGGCTCTAACTCCCACGCCCCTGCCTCCAGAGCCCGCTCCTTCTCCACCCCGCTCCGCAGTGGTGGAATGACCTACCTACAGATGTCAGGACCGCCCAGTCCCTGACCACATTCCTGCGCCTCCTTAAGACTCACCTCTTCAGACAGCACCTGTAGAACTCCTCTGTTTCTCCCTGGGACACTTTCACCCTTCCTTAAATGTGCTTTACTTACTCTTATCTGCCCCCTATTTTACTGCATTTAATCCTGTACTTCAGAGTACTGTAATCTGCCAAGTGTTTAATCTGTAGTATTTGGTATTTAATCATATCTTGATGTAACTATCACTGTCACTTTTATTTGCTGTATTATTGAATTGTATTTTGTCACACTTGTACTTGCTTGAACTAGTCATTGTATTTATCTTGCTCTTATTGTATTATTACTTGTACTGTAACACTTGAAATGTATTTGCTTACGATTGTAAGTCGCCCTGGATAAGGGCGTCTGCTAAGAAATAAATAATAATATATGTCTAGACTGCGACTTGTCAGAGCACCTTTTACAGCCTGCAAGCGGCACTGACTCAGGCATCTGTACTGCTTCCCCCTGATCCAACTCTCCCATTCCTACTT
This sequence comes from Acipenser oxyrinchus oxyrinchus, assembly GCA_030684275.1. Taxonomy (NCBI): domain Eukaryota; kingdom Metazoa; phylum Chordata; class Actinopteri; order Acipenseriformes; family Acipenseridae; genus Acipenser; species Acipenser oxyrinchus. The sequence continues at coordinate 48,037,310 of CM060247.1, forward strand.
GACACGGATGCCAGCAATGAAGGGATCGGAGCCGTGATGTCACAACAGGGTGCAGATGGAGAGCGGGTAGTGTCTTATTTCAGCCGGTCCCTAAACAAGGCAGAGCAGCGGTACTGAGTCACCCAATGGGAGTCACTTGCAGTAGTGGCGGTGGTGCACCATTTCCGTCACTATATGCGTGGATTGTCCTTCCTCATCCGCACAGATCATGCTGCGTTGTAGTGGCTGTTGTTATTTCAGGAACCAGAGGGGCAGGTGGCACACTGAATCGAGCAGCAACAACCCTTCAATTACCGAATCCAGAACAGAGGCAGGACTCACCACAACAATGCGGATGCACTGTCCCGTCACCCCTGTACTGAGGAGGACTGCAGCCACTGCCACAAGCGGGACATCCAAGAGGAAGAGCTGGTTTGTGACCGAGCAGAGCAGGGGTAGGGACTGAGAACAGCACCAGATGGTTCAGGAGAGCCAGACGACCACAGTGATCTGTAGTGAGCTGACCGTGCTCACAGCAGCGGAGTGGAGGCGGCAGCAGGACTGGGATGCTTATCTGCAGCCAGTGCTGCGCTGGCTGGAGGAGGCCGTTGTGGGACGCTATAGCCCTGCAGTCACCAACGACAAAGGCACTGTGGGCACAGTGGAGCAGTCTGGCAATCAGGGACGGGGTATTACAGCAAGGGTGGAAGGAGCCAGCAAAACGGGAGGTGAGGTGGCAGGTCGTTGTACCGCACTCCCTACAGATGGCGCTACTACACGCTCATCATGGCACGCCGGATTCAGGACACTTTGGGGCCGCCAAAACACTCAAGCAGCTCCAACAGGCATTCTACTGTGGCCACTGCCGTCGGGACGTGGAGGATTTCTACAGGCACTGTGATGAGTGTGTCGTAAGGAAGGGACCACGCCCCACTGCAGCAGTTTCCAGCTGGGGAGCCCATGTGATGGATCGGGTCGATATCCTGGGCCCCTTTCCGTGGTCTGATCGGGGGAACCGCTACATTGTGGTAGGTATGGACTACTTCACAAAGTGGCCAGAGTCATATACAACCCCAGATCAAGAAGCAGAGACAGAGGCAGAAGTACTGCTGGAAGGCTTTTTCTGCCGGTTTGGAGTACTACAGAAGCTGCACTTGGGTCTTTGCACATGGGTCTTTGCAGAGATGTGCCATCGCCTGGGGATACATAAGACTCGTACCACTCCGCTGCACCCCCAGAGCGACGGGCTTGTGGAGCAGTTTAACCGTACCCTCTCCGCCCAGTTGGCTATTGTCACCGCTAGAAAGACTGGGATGTACAGCTGTCCCTGGTCCTGTTATCCTGCGTACCGCCATGCAGGAGTCAACCAGCTGCACCCCTGCTTTGTTGATGCTTGGCCGGGAGATCAGAACTCTGGCTGAGTTACTGTTTAGCCAGCCACCCAATGCTGCAGAGGATACCCCAGGGCCTGAGTAAGCAAGGCACTTGCAAGATCGCCAGGACCCCGCTCATTGCTTTGCCCGCGGCTAGTTGCAGGTACTATAACCTTCGGGTGAGGGGATGGCACTTTTCGGCCGGGGAGTTTGTGTGGGTTTATAACCCGCGCCGTAAGTGGGGATGCTGCCCCAAGCTGGACAGTGCTTGGGTGGAGCCTTGCTGGGTCCTGGAACGACTTGGGGATGTGACCTATTGGGTTCAGTTGCCACCCAGGGATTGGACGGTGGTGATCCATCGGGACTGGCTTGCCCCATATCGGGGGTGGCGCAGTGACAGCCTGGGGGCTGGACCATCAGGCTCACCTTTGCCCAGGACCACCACATCGTCAGCTGGCTCTGACAGCCAGCAGCCTGCCGGAGAAAGTCCTGCTGACAGCCCGCAGCCACCATCCACAGTTGAGGGCACCCCAGCGGCTGTCCCTTTTCATCGCCACAACCCCACAGACGTCCGCCTCACCGTCTCCGGGACAGTCAGTCTCCTCAGGGACAAGGAGAACTAAGGGGTGCTATGTAGTGGCGGGAGCAGGCGGACCGGCTTTGTCTGCGGCTGTATTGAATTCCAGAACTTTTCACTTGCGGGACTTGATTTCTTGCACCATGAACCATGAAGCAGGGTGCTGGGACTTGGTGCTGGATCAGTAAATCTAGATGGGGGTCACCAGGTGCTGCTCATGTGGATAAAAGGGGATAAAAGAGGGTGCATCAGGTGTGTGAGTGTGTGTCGATTCAGAGAGTGGAGAATCGTGTGCTGTGAGCTGTGTTACTTGCTGTGAACCTGTTGCTGCAAATAAAGAACCTGCCGGCTATTGAACCGTACTCTGTTGTCAAGACTGCCTTATTTTTTTCCGATAGCAATTTCATCCAGTACTACTATATATAGTATAACTTTAAAGGAATAGTACAGGTGGACAAAGTACAACATAAATACAAAAGTATTTAGACGTTTCGAGCATAAGAGTCCTTCAGCAGCTAAAACGAAGGACTCTTATGTCTGAAACGTCCCATATACTTTTGTATGTATATTGTACTTTGTGCACCTTTACTATTACTTACATGTTTTGGTTTATTTATAATATTCGACTGTGTATGCATTTAAATATATATTGTGACTTGCAACCTTACATCCTCATATTACCTTATTTTATTTATATCATTATGCTCAAACAAGCTGTGTTGTTTGAACTCATAGATCCCTATAACAACAAAAACATAACTGCATGTTTCAAAGTAAAATACTTTGTGATGTTTTTTTCCAAGCTCCTCTAGTAAAAATATGCAGCCTTTTATTTTCTTTCCAATTTTTAAGAAATTGGTTAAAGAATATCCCAATGTTTCTATATCTCTTGCCACAAGATGGCCCCATTAAGCCTCTTTAATCACAATTTCTATGCTTGAAAAACTTGTGAAAAGTATGATTGGCTGTTTGCTCAAATTGCTTGCTTGTTTTACTTAAATGGCGATACAGTATGCACGGGTTTTTTTTTACAAGTTGTTGCTGATTGTTGATACCTACTCCAGTTCCAAAGGTTAATGACAGCCAGACCATGTGACCTAATACATACAATACAAATCGATTTAGTGTTATGAAAGCATAAAAAGGAATGTAGAAACTTGATTTAAAAAAAAAAAAAAAAAGATATACCATGCTCATTTTCCACATAAATAGGAGAGGAACAGTCAAATGCATTTTCAGCTCACAGTTTTAAAAAGTACTATAATATTTTAAATAATTTAAGGATGGAAGTTTGATATAAATCTCTTGACTTAACTTTCCTTGTTTGTAGCTGGCTTATTGATCGAATGATGTGTTGGTGAGCTATGAACAGACCTTGAACGTGTGCGAACTTGCAAATGTTATTATTTGTAGGCTATATTAAACAAAGTGCAGCAGGGCAATAAACGCTACATTTAAATAAGGATGTTTTCTTTTTATTAAATACTTTACTGAACTTTGGATATTGCAGTATCAACCTGCAACCTTATACAACATTTTATTTTAGAATTATGAGCAAAGACAAATGGCTCCAGTTAAAAGGCTAAACAATAGCTTTTAAAAACACCAACGGAATACATTATTTTAAAATAAAAAAAATAAAAACGTATTTTTTTTTTTAAGTAACTCTAAATTAATGTAAACTATGGCAATATACAACTTACATCGGTCTATGCAGTGTGTACAGCGTGCATACGGCATACACCGTTTTACACGCCTCATGACACCTGTTTATTTTTAGACTTTAGCCATTGCTCTACTTATATTATACACAACATTAAAAAAATAAATACATAAACAGAGGAAATACAAATGGTCGGGGGGTTAGTAATGTAGCCTGTAAATTACAAGTATTACTTTGAGGTCAGAATAAGCTGCGCACACTTCCCGTGCTTATATAAGTTCTGAGTCTGCTCAAAACAGCCCTCCTTATAAATACACATCAGAAATACAACTGTGGCTCACAAGTCACCTCACTTAACACTTCCGTACACCGCTGTACTCGCTTTCGTTTTACTGGCATTGGTAAGTACCTGAAATTTAACTTTTTAATTTGTATTTTTTTTTTAAATAGCGGTATAGTAATATAGCTTGAATAACGTAAATAAATATACATATGATGCTAGAAGGCGACGGGGTTCATTCGTTTTAAGTTTATATATTAACAAGTACTGTGGGCTATGATCGTTGCCAAGCTTTTCAGTATTTCAAATAATATTAAAAGTAGGTACAAATAGTGTCAATTTTTGTAATGTAATGTATTATCATTAAACTTAAGTTGTAGGCTAATTATGAAGAAAAAAAAGAAGCAAATGCCAGTTTTTGCTTAGTAATTTCAGAGGGTTATAATTGTAGAAAATAAATTGTTATTGAATCTCTTGATTTTTAGCTTTTTAGCATCAAGTCCTTGCTACTTTTAATCAGGTCAAATTTCAATGCAAATATTATAGTACTTTGTAATCTCATGGACAAAAGCATACTGTATTTACCTGACACATTTGATGGTAAAATCCAGTACCAATCATACATGCATGCATACATGTGTACATGTAGAAGGTTGTTAAAAATGTTGCACTATGGTAAAACCCACCCATTAGACATGCACTTACTTTTAAAGAACTATCTATCTATCTATCTATCTATCTATCTATCTATCTATCTATCTATCTATCATGTATTATCATGTGTCTCTGCTACAAAAAAGTTTTTTTGTATAATTTTCAAACTCTTGTCAAACAGCCGCAGAGACAGGTTTGGTAGCACACTGGTCAGAAACATCTTGTAATATGGTCATCTTATAATTAAAGAAAGTGATCCACTCCATATTTAATTTTGAATCAATCAGTTTATTGTCTTTGTTATGAAAAAATTGCTGCAAAAAATTAAACAATATGTTTCGACACCAAGTGTGTCTTTATCAGGTACAAGAGTATTGTTATTATTATTTGCTTATTTAGCAGACACCTTTATCCAAGGCGACTTACAGAGACTAGTGTATGTGAACTATGCATCAGCCGCAGAGTCACTTACAAAAACATCTCACCCCAAGGACAGATCACAAGGAGGTTAAGTGAGATGCTCAGGGTCACACAGTGAGTCAGTGAGTGAGCTGGGATTTGAACCGGGGACCTCCAAGTTACATGTATACATATATATTATAATGGTAAATCTACGGTGTTAACCTATGTCTTAGTGTTTCTAACAGTACTGTTTGCATGCTTTAATTGTGTGGTAATTCACTGTTGTAATAGATTATTTTTCTCAAATATGAACAGAAAGTGTACCCCTCAGAAATGACTGGTAAGGTTGGCCATGCCAGCATCCAAATGACGGACGACATGAATGGAAGCTCCATAGGGAAGGATAAGAACAACCATCCTAGAGGAGCCACCGTCAGCTTTCATAATATCTCCTACAAGGTGCAACTCAAGAGCGGACTTCTGTGCAAAAGGAAAACCAACACCAAGGAAATCTTAAATGACCTGAAGTAAGTGTATTTTTGCACCATGCCATAGGTAACTTTTGGACCATGTTCCCCAGATTGTTTGTGTCTGGGATATCTGTGAGTGAAGTAGCTGAGTAAATCTGAATTCTCCTCATTATTAGCCTTTCCTTCTTAATAAAATGTGTGGAGCAGAAGGCAACGTCCTTTACCAATCATCCTCAGTGGCACTACAGTGGCTAGGCAAAAGCTTTATACATAAGTAATCATTTGTTTTTAAGTGTTGTGTACGAAACGCTAAACATTGTAAACCCAACGATTTCTTTGTTTTAGTTCAGTGCATTTAAAAACAAATCAGCACTATTACTTTATATAAAAACTATCCTTTTTTATTTTTAGAAAACATTTTTGCTTTTTTATTTTCTTGACTTCTGTGGTAGTCTCCATGGTTGTCGTAGTAATGGAATGGTTTTTTTTTTATTATTATTATTACTTTCTGTCTAAACTAGTTCCATTTCATACACTACAAAAATCAAAAGCTAGTAATCGTGAGGCATATCCTACGGCAACTGAACAATCTGACAATGGCAACTACAATGGGATGGTAAAAGAAAACGTTTTGGCGAATTATGAAATTGCCTGTAATGATGTGGTCTTAATGGTACTGCTAAGGTTTGATCTGGTTAGTACACTGGGGTATTATAATGATATTTAACAGGCAATATAACAGCATTTCTCTGGAAATGGTAAGCATTTTAATCTAAATATCGGCAATTAAGGACGAAGCTTACCAACTGCTAGTGTGAATCAACGTTGTTTCCTACTATGGCTGTAAAATTATTGGTGCAAATATCTACCCTTGAGATCACAGGTTTGATAAATAGAGACATTTTTAAGAACATTATTTCAATGTTAGCCTGTCAAAATGTTTTAAACATCCATCAAGAGTTACCAATACTACAGACATTTACAGTGAAACATGTATGGTTATATATCCTAGCAGTTCCTATGTGCTAACATTTATCCTAACATATAGGCAGCAGGTGATGGGTGATATACTGTCCCTGCTGTCACACCCTTTGCATGACAGTGCCCTTTTCAAAAAGTTCACCTCCTGAACTCTTGTGTTTAATACACCCTACGTAAGGCAAGCAAGATAACACAATCCTACAGTATCTGGGTTTCTCGGAATTCTTTACTCTGCTCTTTTCTGCAGTAGTCTGCACAGTTGCTATAGTGATGGAATGTTTTTTTTTCATCTTGAACTAGTTCCTTTTCAGACACTACAGAAATCAGAAGCTGTAGTGTATTGTGACATATCCTACATCAACGGAATGATCCGATTGGTTGGACGGGTGTATAATACTGTATATTCTCAAATTAATTTGTTCCCATATTTTACTAATGTTTTACGTGGCTACATCTATAGTTTTTGTTCCAGGTTTCTAATTTGTTACCAAATCATCTGGTACATAATCTTTATTCTTCTACTATTTACAGAATTATGTTCCTGGCTCAAAAGCAACACAATATGTCATTAAAACATAAAAAAAGCTGGAAACCCTTTACATCTCCAGCCTCAGTTGCACTGAGAGGAGCGGTAGTTTTTTTTTGAGATTTCTTTTTTCGATTTTGAGTCATCTCATCATTCTGAGATTCTGATCGGTGTGGAGGATTAATCTCTTGGTGAAGTCTGGTGTGATGAGAGTGGGGGCCTGGCAGTCTATGCTTAACAGTATCAAACGCCCCATGACATTTTTCTGACCACAATCAAATTTGGAGCGCTCTTTTTAGTGAGATCAAGGGATTGACCACTGTGGCATACTAGGGGATGAATCTTCGGTAATAATCGTCCAACCCCAGTAGAGACCTCACCTGAGTCTTGGTTTTGGGGATCGCTGCGTCCACCAAAGTCTGGACTTTGGTGACAATGGTTTTCACCCGTCCATTTGCCATAATGAATCCCAAATATTGAGTTTCTGTTTTGGCAAACGCACATTTTCTCAAGTTGGCTGTCAGTCGGGCTACCCTTAGAGAATGAAGGATGGGAGTAATCCTAGCCAAAAGCTCTCTCCAGGTGGAGCTGTAAATAAACACATCGTCAATATACGCTGCCGCATACTCACGATGTGGGTGTAAGACCTGGTCAATCAGTCTCTGAAAGGCAGCAGGCGCACCATGTAGCCCAAACTGCATGGTTTTAAAGTGAAACAGCCCTTCAGGAGTTGAAAATGCAGTTATCTCTGCCAGTATCCCTTTGTCAGGTCCAGAGTGGAGATAAACCTAGCCGTTCCCAGTCTATCGAGAAGCTCGTCAACCCAAGGCATGGGGTAGGCGTCGAACTTGGCAATAGCGTTTACCTTATGGAAGTCAACGCAGAAGCGGTTGGTGCCGTCCTTTTTGGTGTCTATCACAATCGGACTGCACCACTCGCTCCTGAAAGGTACAATCACCCCAAGTTCGAGCATCACCCATACCTCTTTGCTAATGCCACTTCGTCGACTTTCTGGGCTCCAGTAAGGTCTCTCTCGCACCGTGAAACCTGGGGGAGTGATAATAGCATATTCAACAAGGTTAGTTCTGCCGGGCAAGTCAGAAAAAACATAATTGAACTTCTCAATTAACTTACGCAGCTCTCTTTGCTGATCTGGAAGTAACTGTTCCCCCATTGGAATGTCTCTGTTGCTAGGAGCCTCTAGACAGGGGCCTAAATCATCCTCTATCTTGCCTGGGGTTATAAATAAGGCCTTCCTTGCCTGCCAGGGCTTTAACAGATTGACATGATAAATGTTGCGTTGGTTACGGCGATCGGGCTGCTTAATTTCATAATTTACCTTTCCTGTAGCCCGAATCACCTCATATGGCCTCTGCCATTTTTGATTGCGACGGGGAAAAAGCAGCATTACTTTGTCTCCTGGTCGAAAAGTTTGAATTCTTGCATTTTTATTGTAATGCTGCTGTTGTTGATGCTGAGTCGATTTGTGATTTGTCTTTGGCCAAAACGACTGACCAATTCCAGGCGATCTCTCAGTAGGAGCACATGTTGCACTACATTTTTGGACGAGCCTTTGTGCTCTTCCCACCCCTTTCTCAACAGGTCGAGGATGCCATGAGGCTGTTGGCTGTACAAGAGCTCGAAGGGGGAGAACCCTGTCGAACTCTGCGGCACCTCTCTCACTGCAAAAAGGAGGTAGGGGAGAAGCGATGCCCAATGTTTTTGCTCTTGGTTCACAAATCGTCTCAGCATCTGCTTTAGGGTCTGACTAAAGCGTTCCACCAAACCATCTGTCTGTGGATGATAAACAGATGTCCTGATATGACATATTTTTAATATTTTGTAAACCTGCTGTAACGTGTTTGACAGAAAGTTAGTTCCATGATCAGTCAAGATTTCCTTGGGGATCCCTACTCTAGCCATAATCTGCACTTGTTCTTTGGCTTTTGCAGCTGCACTCAATGGAACTGCTTACGGGTATCGTGTTACATAATTTACCACTACTAATATATGCTTATACCCAGAATCAGAAGGTAGCAAAGGGCCCACTATGTCCATTGCAATGTTTTCAAAGCAGGTGGAAATAATCGGCAGTGGGACCAAAGGGGCAGGGAGCACTTGACCTGGCGCTACTTGCTGGCAGTCTGGGCAGGTGGCTACATATTTCGACACTTCCTTATGAAGCCCTACCCAATAAAATCAAGCCAATATATATTCCCTCTTTTTATCAGCTCCGAGGTGCCCCGCAAAAGGGATATCATGAGCCAGCCTCATGACCTCGAGCTGACAAGATGGGGGAACCATCAATTGTGTTACAGGCTGTCCTATGCCCGAGGCAAAGTTTACCCTATATAATAATTGCCCCTTAATAATGAAGTGCAGAAATACTAGCGCCCCAGCACCTTCAACATCCTTACCTTCAATAGACCAGACCTGTCCCCAAGCATGCACTAGTGAGGGGTTGTTGGTTTGGCCCCACACTATGTCCGCGCTTGAGTGCCACATGTCCGGTATATTGAGAGAGGCTGGAGTAGCCTCTGCCTTGGATGGCCCAGTAACCTCGTCCTCTCAGTCACATTGCATTCCGACTTTGACTAGCGTTTGACTGGTACTCTCAGAGCATTCTCTTACCAGAACCCAGCCTTGTCTCATTGATGCTCTCTCCCATTTTTCGATCCTTCTCTCTTTGTTTTTCTAGGATGAAAAATAGGGGAAAACATTTCAGCATGTAAGGGGAAAATATCACCAGTCATTTCCCCTTTTCCTTTTTCTGCCACGTTTACGCGTGTTACCGGGTGTGGTAGCCTTTCCGCCACCCCTACTACTAGGTGATGTTTTATCGGTCCTACTGACAAGTACACTTTTAATGTGGGGTTTGCCGCCATGTTTCCATGGACACAGGAGATAGCCACCTGGCCCCGTGGCTGCCATGACACACCGCCCAAGAGAGCTGTCCGAATTAAGGTCTGCTCACACCCTGTGTCCATTAATGCGTGGGTTTTCTCATTCCCTAAAACCATATCAACAATACAGGCCCCTCCTGACCATTTTTCCCTCGCTTACCCGCTTCTGATGCCCAATTGCAAGCCGCCACGTCACACTCCATCGCAGATGGGCATGACCTGGCCTGGTGTCCCGGTTGGTGGGATCTAAAACAGGTAGGGGGGGGAAAGAGGGAGCAGAGGTTAAATATCTGTCCCCTTGCTGGTGTGGCAACGGGGCAGGGGCAGCAAATCTACCCCAGCTGGCAGCCAACCTTGGCCTCCATGAAGGGGAGGTAAGGTTGCCCATTGGGGTCGGCGGTCTAAGAGGTCTCGGTCCTGGTCCCGGTGATGGTGGAGCGGAGAGAGGAGGTGGTGCTCGGCTGCTTCGTTGTGCTGAAGCGGTGAGTATGCCAGTCTTGGTGGAGACTAGGGAATCTTTGAAATCCTCGCCCAGTTTCACAGCATCTTTCAGGCTGTCGGGGTTGTGGCGTCGTATCCATGCTTGGGTTTCGGCGACGACCACATGGCAAAACTGCTCCACAGCGATAGCCTCGCCCATCTATAAGCTCGTTTTCTGGGCGGGGTTTAGCCAGTGCACCATGTGGTCACACAACTTCTGTGCTACAACCTTAGGGCGTGTATCCAGGGATCTCTGGTACTCCCAGAGCTGTACTCGGTGTGTTTCCCCCGTGATGTTCAGACGGCGCAGAATGGCTTGTTTTACAAGGTCGTACTGGGCGGCTTCGGCGTCCGTCATGGCCTGGTAGGCTGCCTGAGCCTCCCTGATCAGGCAGGGTCCCAGCTGTCTCGCCCAGAACTTGCAGTGCTCAAGAGAATGACAACAACAATGGTACAGGTGAAATTATGTTTTATTTTTGTAATCCAAAGTCACTTGACACCAATAAATAATAATGCTAAATGGCAATATGCGTATTGCTCAGTAAAAACTACTGTGTTCAGTCCCGAAACAATAAACACGGTCTTTAATACACACACAATATACAAACACAATCACAAGTCCAAAGTGAGTGCTGTAGTGCTCGTGGTGCAAATACAATTAATCGTGATAAGAGTGCAGTGATGTCTGGGTTTGTGCTGGCCTCTAGCGACAGCTCCAGATCATGTTAGCCGTCTAATAACAACAAACAAGTGTAATTAGACATGACAAAACAAACAAAACACTCACGATTCACAATACGGCTCTCCTTCCAAGTTAGCGTTAACCATAACAAAGGAACAGATCACCTCGCTACGTCCCCTTTTGTATCGTCAATCACACCCCTTGGTTAACGATTGCAACCACTCCTCCAATCCGCAGCTGCTACAGTACATCGTTTCCCTTCCTGTTGATGATGTAGTGTACCGTAGCTCCGCCCCTTTCTAGATGGCCGACTTCCGCCTAACCCAGGGAATGAATTGTCTGGTCATCCAGTCCAGGGCACTCTGTTCCCTTTACACAGCGCCCTCACAGGTCGGGAGGGAGATCTATCACCAAGAATCATTCTGTCTCTGTCACGGGTCCATATTGGCGCAAGGAAGTATGGTTTCCTCTCGATACTGGTTGATGAGAGTAACGTTATCTGAAACAAAAACACATTGTAAATTGTACTGTAAAACGCCCAGCCATTTAAAATAGAGATATCAAAAGCACAAGCAAAGTTTCAAGAAACCATTGGGGCAACCTTGCCCAGCACAAAGCAAATAGGCACAACTGTAAAATCGATAGTAGAAACAATTGGGGCAACCTTGACCCCCACCACTTTTACAGTTGTGCCTATTTGCTTGGTGCTTGTTTGTTCTCTGTAAGTCTCTGTAAGTTTGGCTTGGATAAAGGTGTCTGCTAAATAAACAAATAAAAAAATATTTACAGTATTGTGGACAGATTGAAAAAGCACAAGTACTGCATATTTTTTAAATTTATCGCAGTGGCAAACAGGTTGACATTGAGTGTTTTTTATTTGGTAGGTGAAATAGCTTCTCTTTGGATCGGTTGTGTGTCTTTGGCTGTCACGAGTGAACATCGTCAGCAATGGATTGATTTTGACTGTTATAAAACAATAAAAATAGCCTGTTTAATCATTAATGCTGCCCATGTGAAAGTTGAAGTTTGGGTCAATTGTCCAAACCATTTTTGTCATTTTTGTAAACAGTAAATTTGTATGCGGTCCCACTTATTTTAAACCTTGCTTTTAAAAGAGCTGCTTTTCTTATGTGCTGTCTTTATTCCTGCTCTTTTTATCAGGGCCTTGCTATCATATGTGTATTCAGAGTACAAAGGCAAAGGTGACTTTGTGGAGTAACTAGCCAACACCCTTCTCCCAGGTAGAAGAGGAGAGGATTTTCTGTTTACATGGCACTGCAGTTAAACTAATGTGTGTTTATACAACATATTTTGAGAATTCTTGTATTGAATACCTTTTTTCGCATTACACATTGCTGAGCGGGGGGAAAAAAAAAAAAGAAGAATTTGGAATCTATTTTGTATTCATTCAAATCCAATGCCAGACTGACTGGGTGAATCACACTGATCAAAACTGCAACAGATGCAGAACATGGTCTCAGGAAATATTTTCTTTTCCATATATTATACTTGAAATTTAAACAGAATGTCCCATGAAGTGTTGTGCGTATTTGTCTATATTTTAACATTGTCTGTATAAGGTAATGGCTACAGATACCAGAATATATCATTCTACTGTCATTTTTTCAAAGAAAGCGCTGTTTTTTATAGCAAAGTTTATTATAATCATAGCCTGAATAAATCTTATGGATTAATAAGTAAATAAACAAGCCTTTAAGTTTATAAGTAAGTTGCTGTACAAAACGTAGGGTCACTTAAATAAAACACATTGTTTTCAATTAACCATGTGTGTAACATTTTAGAAAATACATACTCAGAGGTCAGAACAATACCTTTTTGTTATTCCCCAGACAAGTCCAGAATGATAATGTGCCAACGGCAAAGGTAAATGTGTTGTAAAATAATACATGTTCTGAATGATTAACATGCAGTATCTGTGTGACATAATGTTCTACTTTATATAACTACACATTTTTAGGGAGAGAGCTGGTGATGTGGGTGGGATCTGTTATATCATGATCTGATGTTCTGCTCTAATAGACTGGGTGATTCTAATTACTCTGGGGTATTGTCTGCCACCCTTCCTAAGGCACAGTGCAGATGCTTTAACACTGGCTGCATTTACCAGAATATATGATTCTACTGAAGTCCTGTTTGTTATAATGGTAGCACTAGATAAACCTTATGGAATAATAAATAAAGACAAGCAAACAAAAAAAGCGACATTGAAAAAATAAGTGAGTTGCTCTACAAAAAGTATGATCATTAATTAACATTTTATGTGCTAAATACATACATGTTTAGAGCAATGTCTTTTTTGTTATTGTTTTTTAACCTGTGGTCCACATACCAGTACCTGGATGTAAGAGGCTTGCCACTGGTACGCAACAGCCAGTTGTTCTTTATGATGATATGATTCCTCAACCACAATACTCCCTCAATCGCAATGTAGCAATCTGTTTGTACCACTGAATCACAGAGAAATTAGAAATTATGAGAAGGGGTATTTGTTGTGAATTTTCAAAGTTCTTGATGGGGAACCAAAGCAGCCACTTTGTGTTATTGATTGTGGTGAACTTTTGTCAAATAATTAGATAATGCCGTCACACTTTCAGTGAGAAAACCGGTTGTAATGCATTTAATCTCAGTTTTACAACAGCCGTTTAAGATTGCACATAGTTACTGGTACACCTGGTGGTCCCTGCTGGAAACACTGGTACTTGAAATGAAAAGATTAAAAACCACTGCTCCAGACAACTCCATAATTATTGCGTGTCAATGGCAGAGAGGATTGTGTCATAAAACCATAATGATTACATGTTTGTGAATGGTGCAGGATCAGTGTATCAGAGAGTGAACTATGCATTTTGTAACATAATTTTCTACTTTATGTAAGAACTATTTTTTGGTGGGGGGGGGGGGTTGGCTTTTATGATCTCAGCCGGTGTGTTCCTATGTCATTTGTTTATTTAGCAGACGCCTTTATCCAAGGCGACTTACAGAGACTAGGGTGTGTGAACTATGCATCAGCTGCAGAGTCACTTACAATTACGTCTCACCCAAAAGACAGAGCACAAGGAGGTTAAGTGACTTGCTCAGGGTCACACAATGAGTCAGTGGCTGAGGTAGGATTTGAACCGGGGACCTCCTGGTTACAAGCCCTTTTCTTTAACCACTGGACCACACAGCCTCCTATGTCATTTTGTTCTAGTTCATTTCTGTTTATATTTTCCCCCTTACTAGTAAAGACATTAACATTAAGGTCTGTAAATAAGCAAGTTTATACAGTTGAATTCAGATCATATAATAGACCACCATTTTCTGTCGTAACTGTACTGTAACTATTTTTGTTCAAAATATTGATCTACATAAAAAAAAAAATCTGATGTTGAAAGCCATCAAATAATGTTAAAAAATCACAATGCCTATACATTGGGGTTTGCTGGATCACGCAAGGGATAAAGGACATTGCGCTACACAAGGGATGAAGGACATCGCGCTACACAAGGGATAAAGGACATTGCGCTCCACAAGGGATAAAGGACATCGCGCTACACAAGGGATAAAGGACATTGCGCTACACAAGGCATAAAGGGCATCACCATCTGATTGACCTGATATTAATGCAAAATTAAATTTAAAAAAAGATCTATTTATTGTGTGGTCCTTCAGTGTGTGGTCCTGGGAAACCACTGTAGAACATTCATAACAATGGGCAATTGAACAGCTAAATATTATTCTGATCATTTTAAATATTCTTGACATTTCCCAGGCAAGTAAAAGCTTTTTCACACAGGTTTTCAGCTTTTTTCTCACAGTGTTAATTATACAATATTATACATGGTTTCTTGGTTATAATCTCTTTTATATGGCTGCCAGAGAAAAGCATTAGTGTCACGTGACAAACTCTGAGCCCCCTATTCATAAATTTTGGATTTCTTTTTTATTATTTCAAAATCAGAACAAAGAGATCATTGGATAGTTCAAGTTTTACTGAACAGCAAAACCTGACAAAGAGATGCAGTACAAACATTATCTAATGTGTTGTAAATGATTAAGCTAGCTTTATTGCAGTTTTTTCTGTACAATATAAAATATATGACCACTAGCTAGAGTAGGTTGTGGGGGTGAAAGGTGACATCAATAATGGCATATTTGTTGACATAAGTTCTTTTGATTGCCCTTTATTTTCATTATAGGTATAGAATATAGTACTACACAGTATGCCTCTACTTAGTGGCCCAGCAGTAAATTCAAACCCATTGAAACATTGAATGCCGATACATTACAAGTATAGAATATATTACCATGCAGTTTAAACTCGGGAGGGAAATTAAGCTAATTAAATATAAATACTGACACCTGTAAGGGACAGCTGTAGTAGACATATGCTGTAATTCTGTCTTAAATTATTTAAAAACAAGAAGCTTGAATTGTGGGATGCTGTTCCGTGCCATCTCTCCTGGTAGTTGTGCATAGCAATCTATACAACTACCTTAACCCGACAAGTTATGGCTACCAGTGCACTGAGCAAATACTGTACACTCTGCAAAGCCAGATAAGTGTGCTACATCTTCAGTATTGTTTGGAATTCCTCTCCACTGCGGTCTCATCCTACTATCGTTTTCACAATCCACAAATCACATGTTATATACACCGCAAGGTCTATCAGGGACTCAGAGTCTGTGTCCATGTTTAAATCACGCCTCAAGACTCATTTTTATACATTGGCTTACTGCAATTCATAGTTTTTATTGTATTGTTCTATGTATATTTATGTGTTTTTTATGTTATTTTATGTCTTTTTTTAAAATATAAAGCACTTTGGGATTTTCTTTTAATGAAAGGCGCTATACAACATAAATATTATTATTGTAAATGACTAATAAATTATGCACTCTGATTTACAGGACCAATGTTTTATTGTTCATTTTTTCAGTGGGATAATGAGACCAGGTCTAAACTCTATCCTGGGAGCCACAGGAAGTGGAAAGTCCTCGTAAGTGTCTTTGTTACTGTGGCTAGAAACCATAATCACATTCTAATACATGTTACTATTACAGGCCCTAGTCACAAAACGTTTTAAATCCCATTTTTATTAACTGAATTGCAGTTCATGAAACTATTATGCCACCGTTTATAAACTCTCTCAAAAACCATTCCTTAAAACAGTCCTTATGTGAATTAGGCCCACAGTCTGCATCTTCAGTAAGAGTGTCATGGAAGTGATATAAAGTAGTATATGAGATATCCTTCACTAGCTACAATACAACCCTACAAAACACACAAACGTACACGCTTGAAATATACCTGGACAGCCTTGTTTTCAAGTCTTTTAGAAGAGATTACAGAACAAAAAAAATTGAAGAGGATCAAATGTTACATTCACCAGCATCAATTAATACTATTACCAGTCAGCACAGCCCTGCTCCGGCTCTGGGGTTAAAAATGATTTTCTATATTGTCTTTATTTGTTGTTTTTCAGATTCCTGGATATCCTGGCAGCTAGGAAGGACCCTGCTGGTCTGTCTGGAGAGATCCTCATTGACGGAGCCCCTCAGCCACCCAACTTCAAATGCATCTCAGGCTATGTGGTTCAGGTGTGAGGAATTACTGCTGGGAGAGTATTGTGATTCTCACTTATTTAGTGAAAAAGTAAAATCTCATGTGGGAAATCCCATGCTCAATCGACCATGCATAACTACCTTAAAAATACTTATAGTCATTTGTTATTTCAATGAAGACGCCAACATACCCAAAATGTAAGGTTTCACATTGTGCCTGAAATGTGCAGCGTTTCCTCATGCACCTGAATACACTCTTTAGGGAGTGTCAGACATTTGGTGCAGTTATTATGCGTGTGCTTTTTTTATTCTGGAGTGGATAGTTTGATGAAATGTTGTTCCTCATTTTGTCTGCTAGCAGTGCAGGGTTTTAAATCAGGTCATAATGCAGTACAAATGAAACAATCTCCTATCTGATTGTACTCCACAGTAGTATGCCTTACACTCTGATGCCTTACACTTCCAATTTTTGACCGACAAATACGTGCTTTCTTTAGCTGATGAGAAATTCTCCTAAACTTGTTGATTTAGCATGGGATTATGATTCAGTTCTTTGCCACAGAACAAACAGAATCCTTTAAATGAATAAATATGCAGATGTCACATTCTTTGGCCTTCTTTGTACAACCCCCACCCCCCTGTTCACCCATCAGTCTGCCTCCCTCATTGCACACCTGTGTTTCTGAATTTACCCTGTGTTACATTTTTATTTACTAGGATGATGTTGTAATGGGAACACTTACAGTGAGAGAGAATTTCCAGTTCTCTGCAGCTCTTCGCCTACCAAAGACAGTGAGTGAGAGGGAAAAGGAGGCCAAGGTCAACCTGGTCATCAAAGAGTTAGGACTGACCAAAGTTGCAGACTCAAAGGTATGCTATTACCCTGCATGTATTATTTGTTTATTTAGCAGATGCCTTTATCCAAGGCGACTTACAGAGACTAGGATGTGTGAACTATGTATCAGCTGCAGAGTCACTTACAATTACGTCTCACCCGAAAGACGGAGCACAAGGAGGTTAAGTGACTTGCTCAGGGTCACACAGAGTCAGTGGCTGAGGTGGGATTTGAATCAGTGGCTGAGGTGGGAGTTGAACTGGGGACATCCTGGTTACAAGCCCTTTTCTTTAACCACTGGACCACACAGCCTCCATGTAAGGTGTGTTCGGTGCTGTTTAAAGCAAGTGCAAAGGAACATTTTCAGAAATAATATTTCCTTCCTGCAACTTTAAACAAATATATGCCTTTGCCTTAGCTTTGTGCTTTCTTCAAAACATGACTTGTGTTTTTCAGCTATTGCGAATGGTGCCTAAACTAAAGTGGCTTTCTCAGTGAAAACTATATTAAGAAAAGCCACAGTGTAATAACTTTACTATGAATACAACTAAAGAAGTTTTGTAGTTCAGTAGAAAAAAAAATGTAATGTCTTTTAATATTTTATTCATGACTTTATTAAAGTTATGGATGAAAATATATCCTTCAGTTTTACAGTACATGACGTTTTATTGCTTCATTGGGTTTCTTCTCTGTTGCAGGTCGGGACTCAATTGATCCGTGGAGTATCTGGTGGTGAAAGAAAGAGGACCAACATCGGCATGGAGCTCATAATCGACCCCCCTGTGCTGTTTCTAGATGAGCCGACCACTGGGCTGGACGCCAGTACTGCCTATTCTGTCCTGCTGCTGCTAAAAAAGTACAATGAGTAGCATTAAGCATCCCTGTGAAGAACCGTATGTTTCTGTAAATCCGCTGCCTCCTTTTAAAAATGCAAATATATTAAAAACCATACCCTTTCATTTGACCTTTGACCTAACATGACTGCCGCTGCACCACTATCAAAAGCCTCATATTCCAGACCCTTGACTTCATATTTGCAGAGTTATATAAACACTACATGCTAAATGTGTTGTTCTTCATCCGTTACTATAAAACACTTAATTGTAAGTATCTGCACTAAAAGAAATACTTACATTTATTTGACACGTTTTATACTTGAAGTAAATGTGTAGGGAGAGAGGTTCTGTATCTGGAGTTTCCTATGAACTACCTGTCACCTTGTTTTAACCACTGACAACATTTTCACATATCCATTTTAGTTCATGTTTACAAACCATTTGATAAGAGATTCCTTTCCCGGGGATGCTTTGTTTTTGTTCACAAAACATTTCTAGTTGTGGCATGATACTGAAAATACCAATGAAATACTGTATTGCACTCAGCAATCTCGTGCTCTCCCGCGCCCTCTACTGTACATAAATAGATATAACCAAATCTATGGTTGTCCACTTCACTGATATCCAAACATGAAACTCAAAACTGCAATGGAGACCATGAATACATATATATATATATATATATATCATATTTCCAACAAACATAGCTATAGAAATGAATTCATTAATATGTTTACTTTATTATTACTGCTGCAATGTTTTGTTTGTATAAAGAAATACATGTGACTCCACTGTGGGAAATCCACTAACGTTTGTCAACTTTACATACAGTAGTTTCTGTTATGGATGAATTACCTTCAACATTGCAAGATCTTCTCATACAAAGTAATGAAATGCGTGTTTTAAATATATTTTCTTTATAATGTCTTTCATAAGTTATATTAATAATAAAAAAAAGAATATTCATTTAAATACACTGTAAACCTTTTCACTGTTATTCTTAAGTACCATTCTGGTTCAAGCAAGATGCATCACAGAAGGAAGTGTAAGTTGTGCTGCTGTACTTCACTGTTAGCAGTGGTGTCTGTGTATGGCTGGTACTGAGAAAGGGTCCTGTGGCTAGCTGAAGATGAATGTGAAGCATTGTCACAGTACTGTATGTGTGAAAGTGTTTTTTTATAGCTAATTTCATGTATGCTTTTCACAAGAAATCTGAAAGAGTTACCATATTGCAGAACATGCTTTGGGAGGCAAATGTTTCGCTTGGCAGACCCACATTAACAGCTGTTAAGGTAATTCGTTTTTTCATTTGGTGTCCTTAGGATGTCCAATAGTGGACGAACAATCATTTTGTCCATCCATCAGCCCAGGTATTCCATCTATCGGCTTTTTGACAGCCTGACACTGCTGTCCAGTGGAAACCTTGTTTACCATGGACCTGCTCAGAATGCCCTGGACTACTTTGAAAATATCGGTAAGAACTCATTTATTTTACTATGGTGCTTTCACAGCTCTGAGGATCAGTGACAGTGTCATGCAGTTCAAGAAAGAACATGGAACAGATCATTCATAACTGATGCTTAAAAAATCAGTATAAAAATGCATAAACATAAAACACAGGGTTGTATTATTTCAAATTAGGTTAGTGACTCCTGGTTCCACTGCTATTATCAGATAATGTTGAATAAAAAAGAAAATTACACACTTGTGGGATCTCAAAACTGATAGAAAGTGATATACGAAGCAAACTAATTCAAACACATTAAATTGCAATTTAGCACATTCTCTAAATGACATTTGTGTATTTACAAGTTAACTGTAGATGTGTTTTTATTGTACTGTTTGGATGTGCAGGATATACATGTGACCCATACAACAACCCTGCAGATTTCTTTCTGGATGTCATCAATGGAGATTCAACTGCTGTGACAAAGAACAAAATGAATGAAATGGAAGGTATCATTTTTTTTTTTTGTATTTTTTTTTTTTTTTGTGACGATTCTCAGTTTTAAACAAAATAGCTTTTTGCAAGACCTGGAGGGAAAAATGGAAATCACAAATCCATTACAGCATTTGGACGCTGTATTTTTGTATAGAATTGCCCATTCAGCATGGCTATAAACCCTGTCACTCCTCTATTTATAGACAATCATGAAGTTAAAATCTCACTGACCTGGACTTTCTTTTAGTGATTTGAAAATAAGAATAACTAAAACATGTAATGAACTGGTTCTATTATTCAAAACAGTCCCTAACAAAACTTTTTTTTAAATTCCATTTTTTTTTAAAAATATTTATAGGGCTCGGAGGATGTCAAGCTTTTCAGTCTTATCTTTTATAAACAGCCGTGTTCTCTAATCAAGCAAACTGATTGAACCAAGGGCCAGATTTTCTATATTTTTGTCCTTTTCTACAAGCACCACATAAAAACTTAGAGAATCAATAAATATGTTCCCACAAGGCAAGTAGCCAGTCTCTTGTTTTAAACTTGTGTCACGGCTAACTAACCTTGGCTGCGAATTGAACCTTCGACCTTTTTGTCTGCCCTCACTGTAATAAATGATTCCACTTGACTGAATGGTAGATCATAAGATGAAAAGTTGCCTGTGGTTTTTAATACAATGTGGTTTTGCGAAGATGAACTACTTAGCCACTGTTCTAGGCTGGCTTTTATAATTATTTTGTGTCATCTTGTGTCAGAACAGTGTATTTTCTATTTTTTTTTGTCAGTAGAGTCAGTGAGTGTAGAAGATGGATTTGACTATCATTGGTATGATGTTACACGTATCTTCTGGTTTGTAGTCTTCTGGTTTGTATTCTACTTATAGATTTGGACTCTGTGGAGCGCAAGGCTAGCTTTCAGAATAATGAGTGTCAGTTGGCAGAGGCGTACTGCAACTCCACTTACTACGAGAACACCAAAGCAGATCTGGAAAAGATCGCCCAAGGAAAACTGTACAATACCAGGCTGATATCCAGGAAGATCACCTATTCAACGTCTTTCTTCCACCAGCTCAAGTGGGTGTCAAAAAGGACATTCAGGAATCTTATGTTAAACCCCCAGACCTCAGTTGCTCAGGTAATTATCAGTCGTCCAAGTGATTTACATTTGATTTGTTTTCAATCATGAACACTATTGTAATCAATATGGTATGGGTAGTACTAGATTCCAACTTCCAAAGCAAAATAGGCTTATTTGTAGTATCAAGACTTCTCTCATATAATGTTTATTTTGCAAGGTTATTGGTAAATTGGTTTTGTTCAGTCCTTTTTTAAGTGATATTAAAAAGGTTTGAATGTATGCCTTGACATATTATCAAATATAGCTTCAAGCAAAGTCATTACAACCTAAAATATATTTGTGTGTTTGCATTTTGTACAAATTTTTGGAGTTTCAGACTGTGGACTAGATCCATTTTATGTTTTGAAGCATGCCAATGCCTTTTATCCAACAAAAGACATATGAAGAAAAGGGCATTACAATTATGCATATATGATTACACCAGTAACAAGTAGTGACCTTATGACAGTACTTACCGACATAAGTGACTTAGAGTAATCTGAGTTTCAACTGCAGACTTTTTATTTCAACAATCCACTTTGCTGTGTTAATACTTAGCCTTATTAGTCATTAACTTCAAAAAATGCAGTAAAGGGGACTCGCTTTAAGAAATATTAGCTTCTAATCGGTCCCAAATAATCTATGTAATCCCCCAGTTAAGCAGCTTTGGCTGCTGTGACCTTGCATTTTAAATGATATCATATCTCAGGAAGACTGGTAAAGCCCTGGCATTCTTATAGACCATCACATGATGCCCTTATGACCCTTGCTGAACTTCCACATGAGAAAATCTTGCTGATGAGGTTTAATGCAGCTGACCTTCACAAATTATCCTTTCACCTTTGGAACCGGACTTTGGGTTTTTAAACACTGAGGTTAATTACATTTTTAACCTTTGGGGCCATATAAACACATGACATTGGATGTTTTTAAATATAAACTAAAAACTTGCTTATTTGAAATGGCATTCTCTTAAGTTGGCTTTTCTGTCATGGATTTATCATCTAACTGAAAACATTATTCATTTAATGTAACATTTTAGGACATGTTATTTTTTTGGCTGAGAGCGATTGCTGGCACATGATTAGAACTGGGTATTTGTCTTTAGTATGATGGGCATTGACTGGCAGTAGTACATGTGGGGTTTACTTCTCCTAGGGAGTTGGTTCAGTACAATTCTGGTACTTATTTGTCTTTGTATAATTACTGTAAAAAAAGGTAATTATGTGGGTCATCATTTTTTTTTTGTTGAAGCCAGCACTAGGATTACATTTTAATAAAGGCGTTGTTACCCATATAACAGACCGAACACAAACAATAAATGTGATAAAGCATTTCTTAAAGTTATCATTGTATTTTGATATTTTTTAAAGGCTGCTATAAGGTTAGGGTAGGTGCAATTTTAAACCTGTAAGGGATCTAAAATGGCCATGAAAAAATATATATAAGTATTTGAATATTTAAACAAAGTTGTTTGTGTATTCTGTGCAAAAATAGTTGTGTTTGCCATAAGTAACAAACTTATTAAATAAGCACAAGTGTACCAAAAAGATTATGGTTTAAGGTTTTATATATTACGTATTAACTAAGTAAAACACATTTTTGTAAGGCCATTTGATATATAGGTTTTAGTTTGACATCTAAGTTGTATCTACTGCACTGCAGTGCTGAAATGTATTTTTTTTCAGCAAATAAAAAATGAAATATTCATTAAGCATTCCAACACTCAATGTTCATTCAAATATAATGTACATATACTAACTTTTTTCGTGTCAGATTGGTGTCACTGTTTTCCTAGCTCTTATTGTGGGTGCTATATTCTTTGGAATTAAGGACGATGAAAGTGGGATCCAGAACAGGTTAGTTAACTTTTATTTTGTTTTTTTACCCAGAGTCAACCCATTACTGGTTTGCAGTAACTTATGATGGCAAACAGCTTCAAATGTGTTATGCTAATGGCTTGAACCATGTGACATGCCATGTGATTGACTTTGTCGTAAGGCAAGAGCAATTAGCTGTAGCGTGGTGTGAAATGGGTAAACGTAGTGATTTACAGTATCAAGACAGTCTAAAAGAGACATGATAGAGGGAACCTGACTAGTCTGAGTATCTGTATTCCAGGCTGCATCTGCAACCAAGAAATCAAAACCCACTTTAAAGAATGGCACACGCCAGAAGATAACAGTCAACAGCATTCAGAAACCACTGCTGCTGATGGGCTCTGAATATTATAAAATCTAACAAATAAATCTTACTGTGTTTTACAGAGTCGGTGCGTTATTCTTTGTTGTTACCAATCAGTGTTTCAGCACTGTCTCTGCGGCTGAGCTGTTTATTACAGAGAGGAAAATCTTTATGTGAGTATGAAATGACCCCGCTACCTAAACTGTAGATGGTTTGTGCACTTTCCCCATTTGGCAACCCAGAGAAAAAACTTGGATCACTCTGGTTTTTAGGTATTCCGTTACAGTACAGTACGATTTTGTTAATGATGTTCTGTATTAAAAATGATAAGTACAGTATTCTTATTTATTTCCTTTTCACTGTTTTACTGTTTTTTTTTTGTTTTTTTTTAATCATTTTGTAATTGTGTTCTCAATTTAACATTAAACTACCCCAACAGCACCACTAAGTTGGTAATACGCTACATACAATATTGGCAAGCTGAATGTATAAATATATTTCAAATATATACATTTTAGTTGATTGCTTGTGACAAAAAAAAAACAACAAAAAAAAACATTTTTGAATTAAAAAGTTATGTGGCTCTAGAGCAGAATTTAGTCTGGGTTACATCGATTCTCTCACTTTTAAATAGATTATACTATACAAAAAGCACTTTAATGCGGTTGACTGGCCTATGGAATGTGTGTCATATGAACTGTTACCTCTTTCTCTTTCTCAGACACGAATACATCAGTGGATATTACAGACTGTCAGTATATTTTCTCTCAAAAATAATGGCAGATATAGTAACCCTAAGGACAGTGCCAGCGATATTCTTCACATGCGTTGTCTACTTCATGATAGGTAAGCAGCAGCTTTTCTGGTCATTTCATATGTTTTTCGTATGTAATGAGCCCAATATACCATTTTAGAGAATACTTGAATTCCAACTTGTGGAGATAAAGCCCCAGAGCACCCAATGCATAAAAAAGAATCTCTCTCCCTGCATCTGCAGCCTGAGTCATATTACTTTTAGTAGGATTCTGTGTAACTGATTTAGCCTCATCAAAGTTTGTTAACTGTTGTGTATTTTTGCCAAGGCAATGTGAATGCCATTGGTTCTGCTATTGTTTGTTGCTATAGTACATTTACCTGCTCCGTTCACTTTCTCTAGGTTTAAAGAACACTGTACCTGCCTTCTTCATCTTCATGTTTACCATCACTCTGGTGTCTTACACTGCCACAGCGATGACACTGGCCATCTCTGCAGACCAGAGTGTGGTGGCAGTGGCCAATATCTTGATGACCATCAGCTTTGTTTTCATGATGGTGAGCGTCTGTGTTTTACCTCATTTTATCCAACAACAGAGTCATTCTAGTTGTTGTTACAAAGGCGTAATCATATGTTTGAACAACTCAAGTGTTTATGGCTATGAATCCATAAACCTTACCCTGTGTGCTCTTCCAATCACTACATTTATCTCTGCAGTTTAAAAAAGAAAAAAAAAACAACATCATAGCAATTTTTCATTTTGTAATTGATATCTGGTACTATACTTGGTTTCATGTCTTACTTTGAACTAGTCTTGTATTTCCAATCTGGTGAGGAGAATTGGCCTATCCATTCAACCCCTTTTTTTATATGTCCTTTGCAGTCAGCGACATGCTGAAGTGAAATGACCTATGAAGTCAAACATAAACAGACTACATGAACGTAAGGCACACAAAATGTAAGCTATTTTTTAACCTGGCTCAGTATCAGATATAATACATGTTTGATATAACAAGTGCTTCTTTCAAAACTGAACATGTGAGAGACCTACATGTACATAGTGAATGGAAATGGTTGACAGGTGAGATTTACCTAAACTACAATATATTTAGTGGTTTATGGGGTTATTTGATTAATACCTCATTCACTTCTAGAGAGGTATCGTTTTGATTCCAGGTTAGATCTCAACTTCTCCTTCAGTGGATATTAGTCGACATGAGCAGTCCACGACACAAGTCTCTGAATTTGTGTAAGTGGCTCTGCTCAGTATACCAGGCATATTGTGCATGGTGTAACTTAATGTAGCTTCTGTTATGTTTGTTTTTCTCAGATTTTCTCTGGCCTTCTTGTCAATCTGCCAAGTATTATGAGCTGGCTGGCCTGGTTTAAATACTTAAGCATCCCTCGCTACGGACTGACTGTGAGTTCTGAAGGTTTTGTCAGCAGCACAAGTTTTTATAGTTATGATGACTAAGTGAAGTGTTCTGGTGGGACTGTGCCCCCCACAACGTTATTAACCTGTGCAATGTTTTTCTGCTAGGCTTTGCAAGTGAACGAGTTTGTTGGACTTGATTTCTGTAAAAATTCGTCCACATCTTCAGTGCCCCCTGGAGATAACATCAACTGCAGCGTGTCTTCCCCATTTGTACTGTAAGTAATGTGTTTTCATATAAAATTGCATGTTACATTACCTACATGTGCTACACTGTGGAAGGTTCACCACGTATTTGTAGAAATCTTTATGTGACGTTATATACTGTACCGACTCATTTCCTAACACAGAATGACCAGACATTAAAATCACATGAATTTTAAACCGTACTGCTATTTCAGAATGGAATTTTCTTTGAAAACACCAATGACTCAAACCAAATACATGTCGAGAGCAGACATAAACAGTAATAAAATATATATATACAGTACTGTGCAAAAGTTTTAGGCGGGTGTGAAAAAATGCTGTAAAGTAAGAATACTTTCAAAAATAGACATGTTAATAGATTATATTTATCAATTAACTAAATGCAAAGTGAGTGAACAGAAGAAAAATCTAAATCAAATCCATATTTGGTGTGACAACCCTTTGCCTTCAAAACAGCATCAATTCTTCTAGGTACACTTGCACAAAGTCAGGGATTTTGTAGGCATATAGTCAGGTGTGTGATTAAACAATTATACCAAACAGGTGCTAATGATCATCAATTCAATATGTAGGTTGAAACACAATCATTAACTGAAACAGAAACAGCTGTGTAGGAGGAATAAAACTGGGTGAGGAACAGCCAAATTCAGCTAACAAGGTGAGGTTGCTGAAGACAGTTTAATGTCAAAAGTCATACACCATGGCAAGACTGAGCACAGCAACAAGACACAAGGTAGTTATACTGCATCAGCAAGGTCTCTCCCAGGCAGAAATTTCAAGGCAGACAGGGGTTTCCAGATGTGCTGTCCAAGCTCTTTGAAGAAGCACAAAGAAACGGGCAGCGTTGAGGACCAGAGACGCAGTGGTCGGCCAAGGAAACTTACTGCAGCAGATGAAAGACACATCACGCTTACTTCCCTCGCAATCGGAAGATGTCCAGCAGTGCCATCAGCTCAGAACTGGCAGAAAACAGTGGGACCCTGGTACACCCATCTACTGTCCGAGAAGTCTGGTCAGAAGTGGCCTTCATGAAAGACTTGCGGCCAAAAGCCATACCTCGACGTGGAAACAAGGCCAAGCGACTCAACTATGCACGAAAACACAGGAACTGGGGTGCAAAAAATGGCAGCAGGTGCTCTGGACTGATGAGTCAAAATTTGAAATATTTGGCTGTAGCAGAAGGCAGTTTGTTCGCGAAGGGCTGGAGAGCGTACACGAATGAGTGTCTGCAGGCAACAGTGAAGCATGGTGGAGGTTCCTTGCAAGTTTGGGGCTGCATTTCTGCAAATGGAGTTGGGTATTTGTTCAGAATTAATGGTCTCCTCAATGCTGAGAAGTACAGGCAGATACTTATCCATCATGCAATACCATCAGGGAGGCATCTGATTGGCCCCAAATTTATTCTGCAGCATGACAACGACCCCAAACATACAGCGAAAGTCATTAAGAACTATCTTCAGCGTAAAGAAGAACAAGGAGTCCTGGAAGTGATGGTATGGCCCCACAGAGCCCTGATCTCAACATCATCGAGTCTGTCTGGGATTACATGAAGAGAGAGAAGCAACTGAGGCTGCCTAAATCCACAGAAGAACTGTGGTTAGTTCTCCAAGATGTTTGGGCCAACCTACCTGCCGAGTTCCTTCAAAAACTGTGTGCAAGTGTACCTAGAAAAATTGATGCTTGATGCTGTTTTGAAGGCAAAGGGTGGTCACACCAAATATGGATTTGATTTAGATTTTTCTTCTGTTCACTCACTTTGCATTTAGTTAATTCATAAATATAATCTATTAACATGTCTATTTTTGAAAGCATTCTTACTTTACAGCATTTTTTCACACCTGCCTAAAACTTTTGCACAGTACTGTATATTTTTTAAATCATCAAACCATTGGTCTTAACAGCTCTTACGTTTCCGCAAATAAAAACTGATGAATGACGTCATATGTTGTGTCATTTGTATTTGTACTATGATGATGCAGCTCCATTTGTAGACAGAGAAAAAAGTAAAATACAGTCTATGAACTGGTTCCGTTCATTCCTGACATGGAGAGAATTGTTGTTGCTGTATATACTGCAGTCGGGTAATGTTTTAAAATGCCTTTTCATAGCTACTGACTTAATTGCACCAACAACATTGTCTCTGCAGCCTGTTTTCTTGTGCTGGGGATCTATTGGTTCTTAGCTTGTTAATTTCTTTTGATTCATATATGGAACTTGATGCCTTTGTTTCAATTCCAGGTGTACTGGGGAACAGTTCTTGCAGAGGCAAGGCATTGAAGCAACAGAATGGGGTCTGTGGGAGAACCACTTAGCTTTGGCAATAATGACCCTAATCTTCCTGGCAATTGCATATTTAAAACTCCGCTTTATGAAGAAGTTCTCATAAACATGGCGTATGTTATAATTGTTTTTGTCTGTTTTAGGTTCACTCCTTCATTAAATCATCGTTGATAGTTTAGATTTTACTATATTAACAATTTACTGTTTTTTTTTTTTTTTAAATGGTTAAAGATAATTGTATACACTTTGTTAGCTAGACCTAACATGTTACCTGTAAAATGAGACAGCATATAATTTACTTTAAATGCTAATTTTAACACTATATTGTTTACCCTTTTGTGGATCCAGAGAAAAAAAAAAAAAACTCTCAAGTTTATGTGTGGTTTTAGGAGGATAGTAAAATATAATTAGGGCAGCGGTTTTAAAACTTTTTTTGTGCTGGAGCCCCACTTTTCTTTGAATTTAGGTTTGGGCCCAGTAACACACACATGCAGACATGTTATAAAACAAGAGTTTGATACTCTTGAAAGAGTATTTTTGTGTTAATGAATGTAACAGTGATAGTGATACAAGATTTGAAGACTTTTTAATGGATTAAACATGATATACAAAAACTAGCTTTCAGAAAATTAAAAAATCTACAGGTTTGAGCGGAAATTTAAAGAAGTCAACAGTATGATACTGTGATTCACCAAAAGGATGCTTCTTTGTCTCATATGTGAACAAAAACATCTCGCTTGTGTTTATTCTTAAATGTGTACAATTCTGCAGCAACACCAAGTTCTGGGTCATTGTACTAATGTCTGGTACAGTGAAATCATCACCAAAGGGATAGAGTAAATCCATCTACATAGAGAGCTGGTCATAATAGATAGAGATCCTCAGATTGAAAAGAAGACATACAGAAATGGGGAGGTGGTTTTTGTACTAAGGTTGGTTCAAATCACAAAGTGGACAGTATTAATACATAAAAGACTGAAGCAAATTATTTGTACAGGAAAGAGTCTTTATTAGGAAGTAAAGTGCTTAGATTTAACAGCCTACATATTCTCAAATCACCTAGTGGAAGACTAACACCACATATAATGAACTTTCCTAATAACTAAAAGAATAAGTGAAAAAGTGAGAAGCTTTACCATTCATTGTTTGTCCAATGCTACAAATAATAAAAAAAGTGGATTTCTTTCCTATAGCTTCGTAATCTCAATAATATTTAGATACAAATCACAATGTAAAATGTCTTCATAAAAAAATGACTACAAAATACCATACTTGAAGGTATGGCACACATTGTGTCAAACAGACATGGATATCCCATGAAACTAGATGCACTCCAAAATGAAGTTTGTTAAAAGTTACACAGCATTACAGGCATATATAAACAATGTGTCTATAAGGAATAGTTTGGTACATAAAAACAGTGCAATACACATAACGTTGTATTAGCAAACAGATACAAAACAAACAACTCACTTTAAAATGTTGATGCTTTGCAAAAAGGTTGATCAAGGCAATTTTGCTTTCATAAACTATTTGTATTTCTATGTGCTGTTCTAATGCAAAAAATAATACATGGTAACATTTATAGTAACTGACCAAAAAGGGTTTTTACATTTACAACATCTGATGTTTTAAACTACAAAACTAAAAGATGTGATGTACCTTCAATGTATGTGCATAAAAACTGTAACATGACAAAGTATAGTACTTACGCAATAGAATTTTGGAAAACATTTTTTTTTCTAGAACTCCTGGACCATATACAAACATCTTTAACTGTAGAGGCAGTTATTTTAAATTTGACGGTTAAACAATGTTTTGTATACAGGAAACTGTTCCAGACAGTTGTTTAAGAAGTCAGCAGTTTCAAATGCTGATAGAACTCGCAAAACATTCTTATGATCTCAATACAATTCTAATGAATGCATTGCTATTTGTTTTTGAGTTCCGCTTTAGACATTACATTGGTTTAGATCTTGCTCTACAACCTATTGCTGCTCTGAAAAGTCTATAAACAGCTTCTAGAAAATGAATTATGAACATGTCCCGTTTAGGTTTGTGATAAAGGTTATGGTTTTACTTTTGGTCAAAAAAAAACAAAACATTACTGTTATAATTTTACCAAACAGGACATATGATCTTGGTTGAAAACAAAACATTTAAAACCAATAGTATGGTTACAACATTTGAAGAAAATAAAACCATACCATGCACAGAAATATTTAGTTCAAAACATTGGGAAATGAGACATGGGGCAATGTCAATCAAAGGTTTATTAATTACTACGCAATTAAAAAGGGGTATTAGCTGACCATTGCTACTGTACTATGTAATAAACACTGTTTTCATCATTCCCACATATTGCTTGTTGGTACCATTAATAGTTGGTTTGTTTACTTCCAAACCAAAAAGTCCCTAAAAAACAACAGGTTAAAAAAAATGAAAAATATTGAATTCCTTCCTAAAAAAGAGGGTTCTGCATCAGCTTGGAGAGTGAGAAGCAAAATAATAATAAAAAAAAGCAGTGGTGAAAAATACACAATGAAAAGGAAAAAGAAAATGCTTGCTAGTTAACTAAAAATGAAATCTTTGTTTTGCTCTCGCTGCAAGCATATTCATGAGCCTAATGAACCATCATTTTTCATTTCCGCCTTTGCCAGTCTGCACTGTTGTCGTGTTCTGTGCCTTTGCTGGGTGCAACTGCAAAGCAAAATATATCTGCCTTAATTGCACACCACCTGTTAAAACTTTTCTGATTTCCACGGGAAAGCTTATGGAGTTTTACCCGTTTTATACTCCTTCTTTTCACCACTCTCACCGGCTCACTGCAAGTTAATTCAGCAGCACCCCCTTGAGGTTCCTGTTGGGTTGCTAGGTTACACATGGCTGCCCGCACTTCCTGCTCCCTCCAGTCCCTCTATGGACTGCGAGGAGGAGGGCCGGGAGCTGCGTGAACGAGGTTGTCCATTCCCACCCAGCGGGGTCCCCAGACGGTGGCTCATCTGGGACACAGTGTCGTCAGATTCCCAGCGCTCCAGCTCCTCTCGTACCAGTCGCTCCATCTGCTCCCGGTGGATCTCATTGTCACGCCCCAGTCGCTCGTCCTGTGGCAAAAAAGAAACAAATAAATACAAAATCAGGGATGGAGATTTGATTAGTTCTGGTAGTCGACTGCGTTACTGTTAAAACGCCCCAGAGAAAGGGAATAAGGATCAAAAGACTTGCACACCAGCATCAACAGGCTTTATTCTAATCAATCCAAGTGACACGTATTCTCAGTCCTGCAATTACAACAAGCGTATCAGTGACATACGTACACCCCCCACCACGACTGTTAATACAGACATACCCCCAAATTATGACTCTCAATAACATGCTAAAGAACATCATTAGTGAGCTTCTTCACAATTGGATAAGCAATTCACTAGATACAGAGCATATGTCAAAATGTGAGTGTGTCTTAAACAGATGGACGCAGAGGCTAAGTGGTACAATACTCTAGATATACCTAAAACTCTGAAGTGTGACAGTAGTTTGCAATAAGCTGTGACAGACGTAAAAGTGTTTGATACTGACACATGAAACTTCATTTCTAAGTCTCTATTTAACTTTGGTAACTTGAGATTATTATTATTATTTGTTTATTTAGCAGACGCCTTTATCCAAGGCGACTTACAGAGACTAGGGTGTGTGAACTACGCAACGGCTGCAGAGTCACTTACAACTACATCTCACCCAAAAGACGGAGCACAAGGAGGTTAAGTGACTTGCTCAGGGTTACACAATGAGTCAGTGGCTGAGGTGGGATTTGAACCAGGGACCTCCTGGTTACAAGCCCATTTCTTTAACCACTGGACCACACAGCCTCCACTATTACACTGACGGATTTAAATATAGTTTTTATTGCCAAACTGGTCTTACAACACACCTGCGGACAGGTTGTGACTAGTGGATTATCTGTTCAGACTAATATATATTTTCAGAGACAGATGGCAAACATTTGTTTTCAGGATGGTCCTGCAACAAGTATGTGGGCAACATACAGTAAATCCTGCCACGTCTGCAAATACAAAATTACAGCTCTGACAAAGCAGATCACCATAACCTACTGATCATCTTCTATGCAGATGTGTCACACACAGCATATATCCTTATATTATGATACTCAATAATTTGTGGTAAAGAATGTCGTAGCCAAGTTTTATCCCATTTGGAAAAGCAGTTCCCTTTCAAGTCGAAAATAACCATCAAATATGGGGATATTGCCGTCAGGCAGTAGCGATTGGCTGAGCTTTTATAGCAAAGCTGCCGATAGGCCTCTGCGCGAGCTGCCCTGTAAGCCCGCCCCCTGGGAGCTTACTACACGCAGCGCGCAGAGACTAACGTCCTCTTTTGTCTTCAGCCTCGGTAGCGGTAGGTATATAGAGCTAGCAACTGTCTGTACTCATTAAGCTTAGGCTTGAGAAGCTGGTTTTCCCCTTCTCCGAGTTTATTTCAGTTGTATTATTGATATTGGGTTATATAATTGTATTATATATATTTTTATATATATATTTATATTGTTATAATCCTTCACGCTTTGCTTGCATCGCGTTTTTGTTAATACTTCGTGGTCTCCGTCTTTCCTTTACTTATAATTACTTTGTAATTGTTATCGTGTGTTTTTGGGTTTTGTGAATTATTGTATATTTGTTGTGTGTATATTATTATATATTTATGCGGCGCGTTGCGTTGGCCTTTGGCCACGCCCATTGCAGCCTCGGTCTTGCCTGGCTAGACGGCGTGTTAGAGCCTGCTCTGCAGCCTCTCTATACTACTCCACTGCGGTGTGTTCCATCCCTACCGGCGTGGTGCTGTACGCTTACAGTTCATAAGCATTGCTGCAGCGTCCCACACAACGAAAAAGAAAAATAAATAAAAAAAAAAAATCCCTTTTCACCATTAGGAAGGCGACCACCATCACAGCACATATTCCCTTAGCACCCAGGTGAGTATTACAGCACCAGACACTGTACCAGCACTAGCGTCCGCTCTGCGGGTCAGCTGGCGCTCAGGCGTCTCGTGCTAGCGTTCTACGCTTGGTACTCGCTCTCGGCGTGGTGTCAGCGCCCGGCGCTTGGTGCAGCGCCGGCGCTGGTGCAGCGCTTCGGCGCAGCGACTCCGTGCTCCGCGCTTCGGCCCGCGCACGCCGGCGCGCGTTCGGCGCTTAGCGTTCGGCGCTTAGCGCTTCGGCGCTAGCGCTTCGGCGCGTCGGCGCTGTCGGCGCGCTGCACCTCGGCGCTTCGGTGCTCGGCGCTCGGCGCTTCGGTCGCGCCGCACTCGGCGCTTCGGCACGTCGGCGCTCGGCGCTCGGTCGCGTCGGCGCTCGGCGCTCGGTGCCGCACCTCGGCGCTCGGCGCTTCGGTGCCGCGCGCTCGGCGCTCGGCGCCTGGCGCCTCGGCGCCGCACGTCGGCGCTCCGGCGCTTCGGTGCTCGCACCTCGGCGCTTCGGCGGCACGCCTCGGGCGCTCGGTGCGTCGGCGCCTCGGCGCTTCGGTGCACGCACCTCGGCGCTTCGGTGCTCGCGCTCGGCGCTTCGGTGCGCGCCCTCGGCGCCGGCGCGGCTCGGCCTTCGGCGGCGCTCGGCGCTTCGGTGCCGCACCTCGCGCCGGTCGCCTCGGCGCTCGGCGCCGGTGCTCGCACCTCGGCAGCCGGCTCGGCGCTGCGTCGGCGCCTCGGCGCTCGGTGCCGCACCTCGGCGGCTTCGGCGCTTCGGTGCGCGCACCTCGGCGCTCGGCGCTCGGCCTCGGTGCGTCGGCGCTCGGCGCTCGGTCGCTTCGGCGCTCGGCGCTCGGTGCCGCACTCGGCGCTTCGGCACGCCTCGGCGCCGGCGTCTGGCGCCTCGGCGCTGTGCGCGCACTCGGCCTCGGTGCTTCGGCGCCGGCGCCTCGGTCGCGACCCGGCGCTTCGGTGCGCACTCGGCGCTGGCGCTTGGCTCGGCGCCGGTCGCGCTCGGCGCCTTTACAACAGTGGCAACCATGTCCGGGTTCCACCGTTGCGTCACCTGCCAGGCAAAATTGCCGGCGGCGATCCGCGCGGCGACTGCGTGGCGTGCCTGGGGCCAGAACGCGCCGCGTCTGCCTTAGCAGACAGATCGTTTTCGCAGATTGCGCTAATTTTCAACAGCGCACTCTTAGCCAGAGGGCCAGGAAGCGGTGGGTGGCCACTCCCCTTCCTCAGGGTCTTCTTTCACCCTGTCTGCCCGCCGTCATCCACGGCGACTCCACCCGTCGCACTGCGGATATCAAGTAGCCCTTCCCAGCTTACAGCTGGCCAAAGATCTCCAGACCGTAGGCATGGCGCTCGTAGCCCGTCTACTCGGCCCGAGGCTCCTCCCTCGCGGGAGCGTTCCCGTCGGTCCGCGGTCTCGTTCCTGTAAGCCCGCCGTAGGGGCGCTCCCGTTCTCCTCGGCGGGACAGGCGCTATAGGGACAGGTCAGGTGTAGCAGAGCTCACATCCAAGATGTCCCAGTTTATGGAGGTGATGATGGGCCAGCAATGCGTTGCTGATGTCCCTTACCAGCAGGGCACCACCGGCGAACCACTTGCCAGTCAGCCGCGCTTCAGCCACAGTCTCTGGCCGTCCCTGTTATTCAACAACCCCAAGGGGTATGGGATGTAGATGCCATTTCCAGGGATGCTTCTGAAGGGAGCCTCTCCTTGAGGAGGACAGTGTGGAAACTGACCTGGCATCCCAGCATTCGAGCAGGACTCTGGCGGAAGTGCTAGACACCAGTGATCCATTGTGGTCGTTGGTGGGCGGGCAACTTCGTCACCTTGGACTTGAGTGGCCAGCCGTGGAAGTGCCTCGTCGGTCACTGTTTGAGTCGCCATCGATGCGGTCTCCTCTGCCCAGAGCTCCCTGCCTTCCCTGATTTCATCAAGGAGGTACAGTCCACCTGGGGGCCCTGCTTCTTCACCCGGCAACCGGCGGAAGGCCTCGCGTTTGCCATGCAGGGGCGAGTGAGGCTGGTCTGGCGGCTTTTCCACGGTCGATGCTGCTTTTGCAGCCCTGGTTAAGACCCGACACTTTCAGGCCTGGTTAAGGACCCTGCGTGTCCTAACAAGCAGTGCAGGACCACTGAGATCCATCTGAAAAAGGGCTACTTAGCGGCTCACGGAGGCAGTTCGGTTGTCCAGCGTGGCCAGCCTCCTTTCAGTTTACCAGGCGTCCCTGCTGAAGGATCTCCCAGAGCACCCGTCGGCGTCTCTGAGGCGGAGTTGGCGCTGGTCGCACAACTCCTTGTTAAAATGGCCCAGTTGAATGCGGGCTCAAGGCAGGAGTATTGCTTCCCTGGTGGTGCGCCAGAAGGCAGCTCTGGCTCTGCAGGCGAGAGTTCAAGAGTCTGATAAGGCTCCTCTATTAGATGCCCCTATCACGCCAGGGCACACGTTTGGCCCAGCGGTGGAGGAGATGCTCCAACGTTCTGTTAAGGCCGGGAGGCATCTCAGCAGTTGGCTAAGATGTGGCCACATAAGCCTTTCCAGCCAAAGCCCGCAGAGCACCGGTGGCGTAGACCACCACTGCAGCACCAGCCACGGCCAGGGAGTACTAAGCCCTCTCCCTCAACGCGCAGCAGCGGTCAGCCGTCATTTTCAAGACCGCGGCGGAGGGTGGCGCCCTAGAGGTGGTGGCAGGCCACGCCCTCGGGGCTCTGGCCATGCCCCTCGTGAGCGAGCCCAGCCTAAACAGCCCTGAGAACACCAGGCAGCTGTTAACCCGCCCCTACACTGTCTCCCAGCTCCAGTTCTGGCAACAATGCACCAGCG
Source organism: Acipenser oxyrinchus oxyrinchus (assembly GCA_030684275.1). Lineage (NCBI taxonomy): Eukaryota > Metazoa > Chordata > Actinopteri > Acipenseriformes > Acipenseridae > Acipenser > Acipenser oxyrinchus. The sequence goes on from CM060247.1 coordinate 48,073,241, forward strand.
ACATCTGGGTGCACAAAACTATATCCACGGGTACACCCTTCAGTTCCAGTTAAAACCTCCCCTTCCGGGGAGTGGTTATAACTGCAGTAAAGAGACTTCGGTTCAGTCCTCAGCTCTGAATGTGGAAATACAGGCATTGCTCAGCAAGCGTGCCATTCAACAAGTAGACCCTGCTCTGATCGACCAGGGTTCTATTCCAAATACTTCCTGGTGCCCAAGAAGGGCGGCGGGCTCCGTCCTATTTTAGATCTGCGAGTACTGAACAAATACCTGCGGGTGTTATCGTTCAAGATGCTTACGCACAGGCACATCATTCAGTCAGTCCGGCGCGGCGACTGGTTCACCACCGTGGACCTGACAGATCGCGTACTTTCACGTTCCCATCTGCCGGGTCACAGGAAGTATCTGCGTTTAGCATTTCAGAGCAGGGTATCACGAGTTTTGTGTCCTTCCATTCGGCCTGTCACTAGCTCCTCGAACCTTTTGAAATGTATGGATGCCATTCTAGCTCCCTTGCGGGCTCAAGGTGTCCGACTGCTGAATTATCTGGACGACTGGCTGCGTCTGCGGCGCAGTCAAAGGAGCAGGTGGCGCAGCACACAGTGATGGTTACAGACCATCTTCAGCGGCTAGGTCTGAAGATCAATTCAGAAAAGAGCAGCCTAGTGCCAAGCCAACAGACCGAATTCTTGGGTCTGCATCTGGACTCAGTGTCCATGGAAGCGACCCTGTCGACACAAAGAGTTGCCTCATTAGGCGGTGTCTCTCCCTATTCAGGTTGAGACAGACAGTCAGCATGGAGCTGTGTCAGCGCATGCTGGGGTTGATGGCTGCCGCCTCACAAGCCCTTCCCTTGGGCTTACTACACCAGAGACCTCTGCAGGCCTGGTTCAATGCCTTCGCGTTGCATCCGCGGAGAGACAAACACCGCAGGCTAAGGGTATCCCGAGCCTGCTGGGAAGCGCTTCGCTGGTGGAAAGTTCCATCAAACCTCCGCCAAAGGCGTGCGGCTTGGGTCCCATTTTCAGGAGACAGGTCATCACGACCGGCGCTTCCAACCACGGTTGGGGAGCAGTCTGGAGCGGGGCAGGGACCCGTGGAGTGTGGTCAGGACCCTGGAGGTCAGCCCACATCAATGCTCTGGAGCTCAGGCGGTGGACCTCGCCCTCCGGCACTTCTTGCCAGTGCTTCTAGGCAAGCATGTGTTAGTGCGGTCAGACAACACCACAGTTGTGGCGTACATCAACCGCCAGGGCGGCTTGCGGTCCCCGGTCTTCACGGATGGTAGCACGGATGTTGCTATGGGCACAACAGCGTTTAACCTCTCTGCGTCGCGGTTCATCTACCGGGCAGAGTCAACTACATAGCGGATCTCCTATCCAGAGGAGGCCCTCTTGCTGGCGAATGGCGTCTCCACCCTCAAGTGGTAGGCGCATCTGGGAATGGTTCGGCACAGCCCAGGTGGATCTCTTTGCTTCGCAGAGACCACGCACTGCCCCTATGGTTCTCAGTGAAGGATCTCCACAGCCCCTAGGAGTCGATGCACTGGCTCACGAATGGCCGCCAGGGCTCCTATATCGCGTTTCCACCGATTCCGATGCTCCCGCCTTCTTAGAAGGTCAGGGTAGAAACAGCGACAGTGATCCTGATGGCTCCTCGGTGGCCTCGGAGGATATGGTTTCGAGCCTGGTGCAGTTGTTGCCGCGGTCGGCCGAGGAGCTCCCTCTGCGGCGGACCTGTTGTCCCAAGCCCAAGGAGGGCTATGGCACCCGAGCCCCAAGCTCATGCAGCTATGGGCTTGGCCCTGAGCAGGGCGCCTGTCAGCCTTAGGGCTCTCAGCGGCGGTTATTTCGACCATTCAGAGTGCTAGAGCACCCTCTACTAGGTCGCAGTATGCATTATAAGTGGCAGTTGTTTCAGAGTTGGTGTCTGGCGGAAGGCCATGACCCAATATCCTGCCCTATGGCAGTGATCTTACAGTTTCTACAGAAACTGTTAGATGAGGAAATCTCCCTCTACACTTAAAGTGTACTTAGCCGCCATATCGGCTTGCCATATGCGTATTGACGGTTTGTCACCAGGTTGCCATTTTCTGGCATCGCCCAGTTCCTAAAGAGCGCAAGGCGTTTGCGGCCTCAAGGACGACCAGTCTACCGTCATGGAGCCTTGATGTGGTGCTGGAAGCCCTTACCAAGGCACCGTTCGAGCCTCTCCACAGCGTGGACATGAAGCTTCGTGTCTATAAAAACTGCGTTTTTGCTGTCAGTGGTTTCAGCAAAGCGGCGTGGCGAGATTACGCACTGTCAGTGCATTCTTCATGTACTTTCGTTTAGCGGGAGGCGGTTCTAAGGTCTCCATGCGCCCAAACCCGGCCTTTTACCCAAGGTCATATCCCGTTCCATATGAACCAACCAGTCGAGTTGATGGCGTTCCATCCTCCTCCTTTTTCTTCCCCAGAGGAAGAGCGGTTACACAGGCTCTGCCCGTGCGGGCATTGAGATGTTATATTGACCGTTACAGCGGCTGTGAGGCAAACTGAACAGTTGTTCATATGCCATGGTTCTAGGACTTTGGGTCAGCCGTTGTCTAAACAACGCCTTTCCCACTGGATAGTGGATGCTATTAAATTAGCTTATGAATCTGCAGGCCTTCGCCACCAGGGCAGTTGAAGGCGCATTCCACTAGGGGTATGGCGACATCCTGGGCCCTCTTTAGAGGGTGCGGTGTCTGACATTTGCGCTGCAACCAGTTGGGCTACACCGCATACTTTTATGAGGTTTTACGGTTAAGCGTACTGGATTCCTCTGCTCCACTGTTGAACATCTGTACTACACTCTATGATCCCTCAAGATGCGGACGTATAGAGTGGTTGACAGCATGGTGTTGACTATTCCACCTTAGGACAGGTGTCATTGCGAGCATAGGCGGCTGCGGCGCAGCTCGCATATCGCGTAGATGTATTCCCTACACAGTTGCGTTATGGCGTAAGTCTGTCCTACTGCCGAGAATCCTCCCTCGCGACAGCTTGGGTACACTGTCCCCATATTTGATGGTTATTTTCGACTTGAAAGGGAGCGATAGGTTGCGGATGCAACCCGGTTCCCTGAAGAAAATAACCATCAACTCGAAGTCGCTCCAGGCGTCTTCACGGCCTGAAGAGCAAAGAGGGCGTTAGTCTCTGCGGCTGCGTGTAGTAAGCTCCCAGGGGCGGGCTTACAGGGCAGCTCGGCGCAGAGGCCTATCGGCAGCTTTGCTATAAAAGCTCAGCCAATCGCTACTGCCTGGCGGCAATATCCCCATATTTGATGGTTATTTTCTCTTTCAGGGAACGGGGTTGCATCCGCAA